>CM046440.1:59999426-60599426 GCA_025506505.1 Flaveria sonorensis | reverse complement strand
CAATTAAGTGAGGAGCACAACCCTTTGTTAGCCATTCTTCTAAACAGGTATGGTAATGCATTGCATCTACATAAAGATTTGCTAAGCGGATCACGGGTAATATAACTGATCGGTGGTTTTGGAGAGGGAGGAGATAAATAGGGGGGGGGGGGGGAATTGAAGTTGCAATTAGTCATTTGTGTTTGTATAAACATATATTGTCAATTATCAGTTTTATGTCAACTGCAATAAAAAGTTATCATGGACAGGGTAAATAAAATTACATATTTATCAATCTAACTTGAAATGATTTTACTCTCACTTAAGACGCACTTTGTTCTTATTTTTCACAAAAAAAATGTCTTTTTTGCTCTTTTCATTTATTTGTTCTTAAATGAGCAGAACTTGTCAAACATTACATATGATTATTAATTTATTACTACTACAAATGTTTAAGCAGGTAGCTAAGTGCATCTAAGCAATATCTTCGACGACCCTTTTATCACAACTAATTATCTTATTAGTTATTACGTAATCGCTTTTAAAACACACATCCATACATGCTTCAATTCATATCACTTACATTCTATTGTCTTATCTTGACTTCAACTCATACATGGGATATAGGTAACATTTGCTTTTAACTTTACAGAAAGGGATCGCTTCTTAACGAGCTTTTGTTATTAGAGTGGAATACTAAGGACAATTTTGTTCATGTACTCTCTCAATACGCTGAGCTTGGTCCACTAGCACTTGATATAGTTGAAGTTCCGTATTCTTATGGCTATGCGTTCCTCTTTAGAGCTAGTGATGCTTTTCTTATGGATCTTAGGGACCCACACAACCCTTTATGTGTATATAGAACAAGCCTTAACTTTTTACCCTCAATGGTGGATGATCATAATTTCATTGAGGAATCATATAGGACAAATGATGTAGATGAAGAAGGTAATATTTGTAATGTTGCTGCATCTGCTCTTTTGGAGCTAAAAGACATCATTAAAGATGATGATCCCATGAATATAGATGATGATAATGGTTATTCATCAAAGTCAACATCCAACCGTGTTTGTTCATGGTGTTGGGAACCGGGAAATTTTGTAAACCCAAGAATGATCTTTTGTTTGGATACTGGAGAGCTTTTTATGATCGAGATTTATTCAGAGCCAAGCGGTCTTAAAGTCAGCCTCTCTGATTGCCTCTATAAAGGTTTAGCATTCAAAGAGCTTTTATGGACTGAAAATGGTTTTTTGACCGCACTTGCAGAAATGGGTGACGGGATGGTATTAGAATTTGAAGACGGAAAACTAAACTACAAAAGCCCAATTCAAAATATTTCACCAATTTTAGACATGTCACTCGTGGATTACTATGATGAGAAACATGAACAAATTTTTGCTTGTTGTGGGATGGCACCGGAAGGGTCACTTAGAGTTATTCGTAATGGTGTCAGTTTAGAGAAACTTCTAAAAACAGCCCCAGATTATCAAGGGATCACTGGTACTTGGACAGTTAAAATGAAATTAGCTGATCGTTATCACTCTTTTCTTGTGCTATCATTTGTAGAAGAAACACGGGTGCTCTCAGTTGGTGTAAGTTTCACTGATGTAACCGATTTGGTTGGCTTCCGACCTGATGTATGCACTTTAGCCTGTGGTGTTATCGGTGACGGGCTATTGGTTCAGATCCACCAGACGGCGGTTCGACTCGCTTTACCTACGGATGTAGCCCACCCTGATGGCATTCCATTTCCTTCTCCGAATTACACGTCTTGGTCCCCTGATAACACTGGCATTAGCCTTGGGGCCATAGGAAATAATTTTGTAGTTGTTGCAACTTCAAATCCATGTTACTTGTTTATTCTCGGGGTTAGACAGCGGGCAGATTATCAATATGAGATATACCAAATGCAAAATGTCAGATTGGAGTATGAAGTGTCATGCATTTCCATTCCTCAAAAACCTGTTGAAGAAGATCTGTCTAACTACGTGTTTAACTATATTAAGATAGATCCTACACATGCGGTCAGAATTGGAAATACATTTGTTATTGGGACACATAGACCTTCAGTTGAGGTTATATGTTTTGAACCAGGTCATGGCATTAAAACTCTTGCTGTAGGAGCCATTTCACTAGTAAACAGCATTGGAACAACCATTACTGGTTCTATACCTCAAGATGTAAGGCTTGTAAAAGTTGATCGATTTTATATTCTCTCAGGGTTGAGAAATGGCATGCTACTTAGATTTGAATGGCCGTATGTTAATTCAGTTATATCTATGCATTCATCTATTATATCTGAGGGGGAAAATGACAGCCGTTTGGTTAATCTTGAGTTGATTTCAGTTCGCCGAATTGGTATCACACCGGTTTTTTTAGTTCCATTGAATGATCTCCTAGATGCTGATATTATTGCTCTTAGCGATAGACCTTGGTTGTTACAAACTGCAAGACATAGTCTCTCCTTATCTTCTATCTCTTTCCAAGCATCCACGCATGCAACTCCAGTATGTTCGAGTGAATGCCCAAACGGAATGTTATTTGTGTCGGAAAATTGTCTCCACTTGGTAAGCATTTTGCATTTTTACACCAATTTATTGGATTTATGTGGTGTTTGGTTGTACGTTTTGAAAGTGATTTAAGTGATAAAATAATCTGAATAAGAAAATCAGTTGTGATAAATGGGATGAGGAAAATAGTGCTTGGGTGTGTGTGCTGTTTACATTTCTAATATAGTGGCAGTCAGATGATCTAGTTGCGGAGAATTCTGATTATTGAAACTAATAGATAAATAACCAGTATTGATGTTAAGTGATATTAAATTATCCTAAAGAATTATATGATGTTGTTCAAATTTTTTGTATCATCTTTATGCTTATCTTACACTTAGATAAGCATTTCAATGTTTTATGTGGTCGGGGTGCAGTTGGAGATGATGCACAACAAGAGATTAAATGTCCAAAAGTTTCATCTTGGAGGCACACCACGGAAGGTTTTATATCATGCTGAAAGCAGATTGTTGCTGGTTTTGAGGACAGATTTGAGTGATGATTCGTGCTCATCTGATATTTGTTGTGTGGATCCCATGGGTGGTTCAGTTTTATCTTCCTTTAAACTAGATCTTGGGGAAACAGGGAAGTGCATGGAGTTATTAAAGGTGGGGAGTGACCAAGCATTGGTGGTGGGTACTAGTCTCTCATCTGGTCCTGCTATAATGGCCAGTGGGGAAGCTGAAAGGTTAATATTCCTTTTTCATATTTGACTCGTGATCTTCTCCTTTATCTGTTAAATAGGCGACTTGAATTCTTATAGTGTTACTTTAGTACTTCCACTTTTTAATTACTATTGTCGTTTTCAGTTAGTGGTTACTAGTTACTTTGTAAAAAAGGGGGTTAAGTTGCTAATGTTAGAATAAAGAAGTCAAGAAACATAAATTCCCAACCTGTGTTCTGGATTTCCAATTCAGAAATAAAGTTCTGATTTGTTTTACTTCCCCAAATATTGATTTTGATTTTGAGGGTACATACAACCATTAACAAAGTTTTTTTTATCAGCTTACTGTCACTTGTTTTATTTTTTGTTGACACTTTGATGTTAACCTTTTGAAGACGGTAACTTTCCCCCTTTTTGAGACCTTAACTTTCAAAGAATCATACTTGGGCTTTCTTATTCCAAAAAGTCATTCTTTATTAAGATGCAAAGTACAATACCCCTTTCAAGAATAGGCAATTATGGACATAAAACACAAATATTGTTTTTTTTTCTTTTGCATATACATTCCGCCGATATCCAAAGTTGTTCACTTTTACCAAAGGTTGAATTTTTATACGTTTTCACTGAAAAAATGGCTTGTTTGCAATAGGAAACAAAGTATATCGGTTTGGATAGTCGATCACTCTTTCATTTTCCCCATGAACTCTTCGTCTCTTCCATTTACCTTTTAATCATATGAAATTACCAGTCTTATCTTGGTATTCAGAGTTCAGACAAACAATATAATACGCCAAAATCTTGAGGAAATAATGCATAAAGATGATAAAATTAAGCATAATTTATTTGTTTTTTTATGCTTTTGCCTTTCCCTCATGTATACAGTACAAGAGGGAGATTGATAGTTCTCTTCCTGGAGCACAAACAAAACTCAGATAGCGGTTCAATGACATTTTATTCAAAAGGTGGCTCATCTTCCCAAAGAATGTCCCCGTTTCGTGAAATCAGTGGTTATGGAACCGATAGTCTGTGCAGCAGCCCTGATGATATTAGTTGTGATGAAACCGAAGCATGGAACTTAAGATTAGCTTATGCTACCAACATGCGTGGAATTGTTCTTGCCATATGTCCTTATCTTGATTGCTATTTCTTGGCCTCTGCTGGCAATGCTGTAAGTTTCTTAGAGGTGGCAAGATGGTTAGGTTGGGCTGGTTGGGTAACAAATCAACACGATTTTTTTTCCTTCTTTATTTTTCGAAACAAGTCATTCTTCTACCATGGCTTGCTAAGAAGAGAAATTGGTTAGCGAAGTGGATATTGCTAAGGTTTAGAAAAAAGTCAAATGGACCAATAATGAAGGTATATAAAGCTCATTCTTCCAAAATACAAAGCACACAACACAAAATCATTTTTAGTGGTATTTTTGTCCATTTGATGGAATGGAATTTAGAGAGGGTTTTGTGTGTGTTGTGTTTATCGTTTTATGTTTTTGAGAAACGAGCTTTTAAATAATTCTATTATTTGTCGATTAATTTGTTAAAGAAAACCTTAGCATTAGCCACCTCATTTGCCAAACCATCTTTTATTATCACAACACCTACATAATTTACTTGTTACCTGTGCTTTTATGATCAAATGATTTGATTATGTTTTTCTTCTATTTTTTATAGTTTTATGTGTGCAGCTTTCAAAACGATAATTCTCTAAGGGTAAAAAGATTGGCTGTTGGAAGGACAAGGTTTATGATCATGACACTGACCACTCACTTTACGACAATTGCTGTTGGTGATTGTCGTGATGGTGTTCTTTTCTATGAATATCATGAGGTCAGTCAGGCAATATCACTTCTATTAGTTTGATTATATTAGGATTCAGAAACTTTTATCAAATGGATTATTCATAGTTGATATAAAGGATGATCATTTTTATAGGATACTAAGAAAGTGGAGCAACTATACAGTGACCCTGTGCAGAGGTTGGTTGCTGATTGCCTTCTTATAAATACTGATACAGCTATTGTTTCAGATCGTATGGGAAGCGTTGCGATCTTGTCTAGTTCACATCACTTGAGCGGTAAGCCTTTCTTGTAATTTTCTAGTGGATATTGCGACTTTGGTTATTTGGCCTAATCAATATATCATTTTTAATATCATACTTTGGAATCTTTATTGATGTGATACAGACAATGCAAGCCCGGAATGTAACTTGAAGGTTTGTTCTTCCTTCTATATGGGTGAGATTGTAATGAGCTTGAAAAAGGCAAGTCCTTTGCTTGTACATAATTTATTGCTATTCAACCTAAATAAAATGAGTAATTTGACTTTTCTGACATTGATGCTAATTTTTTAGGGTTCATTTTCATACAAACTTCTGGCTGATGACGAAATGAGGGACGGTGACATTGCAAGTTCAATTATGGATTTATCACAAAGTAGTATAGTGGCAAGCACATTGTTAGGAAGCATAATAATCTTTATTCCTATATCAAGGTTTGTATTCATATTTTTCATATTAATTTTCTAAATGATCTTAAGTACATACTTCCTAAGTAACTGTTACATTTTAGGGAAGAATATGAGCTTTTGGAAGACGTACAATCAAGGATTGCGGAGCACTCGTTGACAGCCCCTATTCTCCGTAGTTACTATGGCTGGTACCACAGCCATCAAAGTCCGGTAATAGACTCAACACAGTTGTATTGTTATTTTTGAAATATCTCTATATTACTTTGGGGTGTTGGGATGTATATGTATAGTAATTATATGATATAAATTTATAGATAGCAAAATCCCAAACCGAATGGGAAAACTTGAAACCTGAAATAATCTGGATGGGTACTCTTGTATGCGATTAGTTTTATAAGTTTTTGCATGTTTGGCATGGTATGGCATTAGGCAATACCCGCCTGATTACCCGAACCTGTTTACGCACGACTAATCCATATGTATTAATATATTATAGTTTATAATCCTAAAACATATAATAAATAGTATGTTGAAGTTGTTGGAAGCTTGAAAATTATTAAATTGTAGAATTATTAGAAGTGTAGTCGAGTATTTGATATCTGAAGTTGATTATTGAGATTTGATATTTAAAGAATTAAACTCGATATTGAGATGAGTTTAAGATTGAGATTTCGGGAAATGAGCAACCCGGGGGCACATACGTCCAAAACGCATATACTTGATACTCGCGGGTATACCCGTGAAGCTGATGGGTAATGAATATTGGTAAGGGATACGATTTTATAATAGGTTATGTGACTGGGAGTACCGAAACACGTAACATACCCGGCCCATTACATTATCAAATCGAATAATGAAATGACAGTGATAATAGTGTTTGGATGTGTTTGTACCTGTGCTTCTACTATATGAAAACTGGAATGGTTTGTCTTCGGCAAAATCTCATTTGAGTTTATGCGATGAACTTTTGCAGGCGGGTGCGGGAAAGATTCTTGATGGGGATATGCTCGGTCAGTTTTTGGAGCTTACAAACGCCGAACAGGAAGACATACTATCTGTACCTGATGACCCTTATGCCCAGTACAGACCAAAAAGTAGAAGAAAACCACAACGTGCGCAACTCAATGTTAATAAGGTTGTCAGACTTCTTGAACGAGTGCACTGTGGTCTATACTGAAACCGTCATTAAAATAATCATGGTTTTGGTATAGCCTTCGTGGGCTGTTTTTGTTAGCCGACCAGAATTCCCGCTACTAAAGAAGCATCCATTTTGGCAGCAGATTAGACTTCATGGTATCATAATGGTTCACATATGTGCTAGTACGTACCTTATAAAACCTCAATTCCAGTATGCCCTTCTTACACTGGATCCTTTAATTCTTACGTAATTCGTAAAAATGCCCATTCCATGATGCACATAGATAAATTTCCAAACTTCATGTTTTTATCTGTTCATTATTATTATTATTGTTCTTATTTTTTCATGGGATACAGTTATTATTCTACACGTCGAGGATGCTCTTTTTCTAGCTTTTATGGTATGAAAAGAGAGTTAGAACGTGTTTATCCGTATAGTGTTATATGTAGTTTATTAGTGTTACCCTTATTTCTTGAGGCCAGATATTCTTGTATTTAGATTTTAAGTGGTTTTTTTTTTGGAAAATCTAAGTGTTGGGTTTAGGTCTTGATTCAAGATCAGTAGGAGTTGGTTCTCGGCTCGGATCAAGACTGGAACTGTGCTTTGCTTTGCTTTCTTTTTCTTACTTCAAACTCAAGATTGTAATGTTTTATGTAGGAGGATTCAGAATCTCTTTTTTTTTTTTTTTTGCTGAAATAGGTGGTTTTGAAAACACCATTGCACAAACGGGGTGTTTTTATTTGTTTAAAAAATGGGGTAATTAGAGCGAACTTAAAATATATTGAAAAGAAAAAAAAAACTCATTCATCTAATCTTGGATTATTACCTTGGATTACGATGTTTTTTTGCCCCACCCTTGCTAATTACCTTATAATTTTTATGTCCTGCACTTGCTAACCCAGGATTGTTAGAATTGCGTGCGAGAGACGCTTTATATGCATCGTGCCAAAGGGTCAAAGGTTTGTGAGGGTTCGGTATTAGTATTTCAGATGGCCTTTTCCTGTGACGGGTTCTAACAAAACCATAAAGCTCTGTTTATCTAGATGGAATGGAAGATGCACGGTATTTTTCCGAAAAATATACAATCTCAAAACAAAATTATCTTGGGAGTTTTTGTTTTCACTTTTCTAATTCCACACCATCTTTCATAATGGCTTTAAGTTATTTCATCTCCTCTAACAATTCATACGCAGATGGTGTTGTGAAGTGAGTTGAATATGGATAAATAGTAGGTATGTTTGACTTGAAATATAACCAAGTTGAGCTTGTAACTATGATACGATTCGTAGGGACATTGGATGTCATCGTTGATGATAGTATATAAAAATTATATTATTCATCAGAATCAAAAGAAAATTTCATGGGTACTAAGAGCTGGTAATTTCTTACCTGTTTATGATTCGATTAAACTTGTCTAATAAAAAATATAGAGCAAATTGTCATTTTCGTTCTCAAGTTTCGGTCTGTTTTGCTATTTCTATTCAAACATAATGTTTTCCCTCTCCAGCATTAAAAAATTTATTATTCTCGTCTAATCTCGTTAGTAAAGTTAATTTGAGTGTTAAATAGAGGGGTGTTTATGTCTTTGCAATAAAATAATTCCACCATTGTGGCCTCGACGTCGTAGTCCAGTGTCTGCGGCGGTAGCCCCGGACATCGATGGGGAAAAGAAGAGATCCAGCTTTCGCTATCTCTTTCTCTCGATTCGGTACTTTGAAAAGGTTAATTACGGTAACCAGGAGCAAATGAATGTTGAAATTGGTTAGTGTTATGATCGGAAGATATTGAGTATTAGTGGTTTGATTTAGTTTTAATTTTATTGTTGTTTGTAAGTTTTGTGGGTGAGGGTTTTGTCGTATGGTCAAGCCGGATTGGATGGGAATGATAATGCCAAAGGAGGAAAAAATTTCTTTTCGGATGAAAATAGCAAAACATACCAAAACTTGGTGAGGAAAATAACAATTTAGTCAAAAATTTATTATTTATTTTTTTCATTTTTAGAAATAGTTAAAATCATAAGACTAGACTCCATTACTCACTTATCTCATAGATTCCAGTCAAAGATTCATAGAATCGAAATTCCATCAGCCTTTTTCATTGCTTTGCGAAAAAAAACTCTATTTTTTAATTGTCCGGCTATAAATTCTGCAAGAATATTAGGGTTTCCATAAGGCTTTTCAATTCGTGTGATAGCAATGTTAAGTTTTCTATTTACAGAATTAATTTTTTTTTGTAAATTCATCTGTTTTTCTTCGATTCCTCGGAGTCGACTTTCAATTAATATTTTTGGAAATCCCATGGAAGGGTTACCGGCTCATTGAGCACCTCTGGGCCTTGCTTTTTCGCTCCGTTCTCTTACTCATTATCCGAAGAAAGTGAACCAAACATCACATTCTTGGTTTATAAAAACATATAAAAAAATTTATATGCATAATATATAGATAGTTAAACAGGTTTTTTGCATGATTGATACAAGAATTATGTTTGTCATCTCTAACATGTTAAACATATACCTGGCAAAATGGGCGGGTCGGGTCGGGTACGGTATCGGGTCAAGACGGGTTTGGGTTAGAGCGTGTTCGGGTCAGAGCGTGTTCGTTTCAGAAACGGGTTAGAACGGGTTCGGGTCAAGATGGATCGGGTTAGGACGCGTCGGATAAAAAAATTACAAACTTTTCAATTTTTAAACAAACACCAAAAATATATATAAACTAAAAATAGAAGTTGTTTCAAACATTAATAAAACTCCCATATAAAATAGTAAATTAAGAACTTTTTAACATACTAAAGATGCTATGAAACTCTACCGTAACACTTCAAATAAAAACCACTATGAAACTCTACCGTAACACTTCATCACCTACAACAACACTTGATCACCTGTCACAACATAAAATTATGATCAAGAAAATTAATCAAACCTCAATAACAATATTTGAAGTATGTGAAGAATGGATAATTGATATTACCTTAAAGTTGCTAGTATCATAAGTTGAAATCAACGCTTCGATATCTTCTACAATTTCTTCCTCCATCTCGTTTTCATTCTCGTTCTCATCTGAATATATAAAAAAAGAGTATGATTTACTATTAACATTACATATAAACATGAAAACACATGCATATTTAAAGTTATAAAGATAAAAACACCTTAATTAATACCTTCTAAATCAAACAACCAATCACGAGTGCATAACAAGGCCTTGACATTTGAAGATTCAAGTGAACTTCGAAATTTACTTACAACTCGACCACCAATACTGAAAGATGATTCTGAAGCAACGGTCGTGATTGAAATGCTCAAAATATCACGAGCCATTAAAGCCAACTGTGGATGCCTTCCTTGATTATCCTTCCAATATTGTAAAACATCAAGTTTTTATTTTCTATCAAGTGAAGGTTCCTCAAGATACATTGTTAATTATGACTTTTCTCTCTCAGCTTTTTTAAATTGGCTTTCAAATGACTCGAATCCATCTAACTCATCAAACACATCAACACCAACATTTGAACTTCCAGCCAACGAAGAATCATGCGTCTCTAAACGAACATCATACTCCCTTTCATATAACTTATGAATACCTTCATATATACTCTTCAACTTCTCATCGCGTACTTCATTTGTCATGTTAAGTTTTGAGAAACAATACTCAACAATTTTAAACTTGTATCGTGGATCTAAAATAAGGGCAAAAGACAAAACCACACTATAACTTTCCTAATATTTTTCAAACTTCTTTTTCATGTCTTTCGCCATATCACTTATAACACGATCCGTGTTATGAATTTCCTCTTCAATAAACGATTGTATTCGCCACACATTACGAAAATATAAGTTGGAAGTAGGATAGGAGTTTCCAGAAAATAAAGTCGTGATGTCATAAAAAGGTTTCAAAAATCTTGTTATTCTTTCCACTCTTGTCCACTCATTTTCTGATGGAAAAGACTTATAATTTGAATCAACTAGTGCTAAACGAGCATAAGCCCGTTTATAAGTCAATGCGCTCTCAAGCATAAGATAAGTGGAATTCCATCTTGTTATGACATCTTGACGCACATATTGCCCACATTGTAATGAAAGTTGTTGTATGCATTCCGCAAACTTATACTTTCTGCCAGCACTTCCTCGAATATATTTTACCGACTCCCGAACCTTCTCGATGGCTTCTTCAATTACTTTCAACCCGGCTTGAACAATAAGATTTAACACATGTGCAGAACAACGCACATGAGTAAAATCTCCATCAGAGACTAATGTGTTATTTAGACGCAAATGACTTTTTAGATATTCTACTAAAACATCATTATACTTGGCGTTATCGAGTGTGATAGTAAAAATCTTTTTCTCAATTCCCCAACCCGCTAAAAAATTGATCAAGTACTCTGCTAAAATGGAACCACTATGTGGAGGCGGTATAACTCGAAAGTTCAACACTTTTTTCCTCAAAACCCAATTCTCATCGACATAGTGGGAAATCAATGCCATAAATCCATCCGTTGTGATAGAACTCCATAAATCAGAAGTCAAACATATTCTACTATTTATCTTTTGTAACTCATCTTTGAGATTCGATTTCTCTCTATCATAAATTTTTAGGACATCCGACTTTGTAGTGTTTCTTGTTATGGGATTCGCATCACGGTGTAAAATTTTATGTAAATCTCTTGTTGCCTCATGTTCAACATAACTGAACGGGTAGTTATGTTTAATGATCGCATATGCTAGTTTTTCCCTATACTTCGCTTGATCTAGAGGGGCGCGTTTTTTTGGTTGACCTGGTTCATCAAGATCAAAACACTTCGGAATATGTCGCTTCATGTTAGATGTCCCATCTTTTGGATTGGCACTATACAATTTTCCACAACCAGTACAAGTTGCCATTCTAACCCCATCAGCTCCAACCAGTAATTTTTCAAAATAATCCTAAACTTTAGAATATGTCTTACTCGAACTAAAAGAACTTACTTCATCATCAAAATCAGTGTTATTCGACATATTTGATGTCTCCTACAATGACCCTGGGACCAAATTGAGCTAAAAATGTATAAACTAAAGTGTGTATTAACTATAAAATGTAGTCAAGTTAAAGACCTATAAATGAAAATAAGCCTAAAAATGAATCAAAAATTCAAAAAACAGTAGGTTTATTATTAAATGTTGGTACATACCATACAATTGAATGGAGCTAAATATGTACAAATGGACCCAAAAACTTGATTGAGCTCAAAATAAAACGTCAGAGAATGAAACATAGCTAATTAGCTACTTACTACAGTACAAAATCAATGAAAAACAATTATTCACACGTATCACCAGATTACTAAACAACTATGCAATTGTGAAGAAATCAAGAGGTACTTAGTATCAAACTCATTGAATTTGTGATAGTTTGTTCATCAACTACAGTGGCTTAAATAGCCAATGGCTTGTAAGCCATATCTTATAATAGTTTATTCTTTAACTGCATATGTTGCCCTCACATAAATTAAGTCAATTTATAAGTCATTTAAGCTATTAGCCATACAAAACAAGAACAGACTATGCGATAATCAATCTAACAAATTGGAGGTTAAAATGCAACATGGGTTAAACCCAAAGTACTCAACTAAAATGCAACGTGGGTTAAGCCCAAAGAACTCAATCAACATGAGAAATCAAGTAACAGATGTACATCTAACAAATTGGAGGTTTTGCAAGAATCGCCTAATTAATAATCAATCTCACACAAATCAATCAAGTCCAAACGAAATCATACCTTGAGAAATCGAGTAACAGATGTACAGAATCGTTTCACTGAAGTACACAATCGATTGAAGAATGAGGCCGATTGAAGAGTGAGGTCATATTCAAATGTTCAAAATCGTTAAGAAACCCTAGTTAAACACGATAATATCTACATTAAATGCTAGCCACTAATGTTGATCTAACAAAGTAGTTGTATAAATCTCTCTAAATACTGTTTTTCTTTTTTCTTTTTTTTTTCTTTTTGTGTGTGTGTCTAGAAGGAAACCCCAGGAAACAATTTCTTATTATCAAAACAATAGTCTTATACAATCTCATGACAACATGACAAAGAAAGCATCAAAACTTGTAAGAAAAACAATATGAAGGCAGTACTTCATGATAAAATCAAGAAAGCATGCAAAGATTTTCAGGTTCACATGCTATCATAGTTTGTCTTGTGTTAGCAGAACTTGAACTAGCATGTTCCCCATCTACAATATGTTTAGACCTTGTATTCCAATAAAGAATGTATCGAAATTGCTCGTCTTTAAACCTTATGAGTATTCCACAGCTTATAACGTAATATGGTATTTGATTCCGTTATATTATTGAAAAGTCCAATAAATATCGAGAGTGATTTACAATTCAAAATATGAAAATAATACAATCTTATTTCTCCACAAAAAACGAGGAGTGGCTAGCAAGTGGAGAATATATATGTATACTTCCAAATTAACCTTGACTTAATCATGCATACCCAGAAAGCAACATTTATGTGTGATTGAATATAAATTTGTCTTGATGACCTTTATCATCAAGTGTTATGTGGATAATATTATTGTGTAGGATTATGTTAGTTTTTTTAATGATATATATGTACTTTTTTTTCAGAAGAAGTGGTATTTGCTTCATGACTTTGATTACATTCATAAATACTACGTCACATATCAACCCAAATTCTTAATATTACTCTTTGTTTCCAAGAAGTTTCCTTTATGGTCTTGTATCATTTGGAAGTCATTCATACATCTTCAGGATCTAATCGACCAAAGAGGATAAAGCTTTGCGTGTATGTGGCGACTTTGTGGTTTGTTTGGAAAACAAGAAATGAGTTCATCTTAAATTGTGCGCCGGCGGTTCCCGAAAAGGTGGTGGAGGAGATAAAGGTTCACATTGTTTTGGTGGATAAAACAAAGAGCCCGCTTATCAAATATAGATTGGCAAGGGTGGTATAATTATGATGTAGCACACCTGTTGTTGTAATCGTTTCCCTGTCCTAGCATCTTGCTAGTTCAATTTTAATAAAGTTTATCTTGCCTTTCAAAAACAAAAACCCTTCCTTATTATATAGATAGTGCATGGAAATTGAGTATGTCGAGTCCATTCAGTTTGTTAATAACCAACAAAACCAACCCATATTTGCAAAGAATCCGAGTGTTCATGTTTGTGGACCTAACGACTTGACAATATTTTTGCAAAATTGTAATGTATTCACTTCACTATGACATGTTTTGAAACTTTAACACCTGTAAACAAGCCCAAATTTTTGTGTCATCAAATTTTGGCCATTAAACCCAACCATTATGAATTTAAAATCAATAGCCGTTGCACTTCAAATGGATAAAACTGTTGGACGGTTTTGTTTAGTTTCTTAGAACATGGAATAGGATAGAACTACTTCTATGTAGCGGAAATTTGATCAATGTTTATGTTAACTTTTTTCTACTGTGTTTATCTCATGAGATTCACCAATATATTTCCATACCAGTACGAAAAAAGGCACACATGGTACTTAACTTTAGAGGTGGGCATAAAATCCGGGTTCGGACCCGACCCGGAACCGGGTACGGGTGCGACCCGGTATATGTATACCCGGTTTGGACCCGAAAAAAACCCGTAGGGTTGGAACCGGGTATGATTTTCTAGAATTTCTTAGAACCCGACCCGACCCGAACCGGAACCGGTTGAACCCGGGTTGGACCCGGTTTTGACCTTTTTTTTTTTTTAAAAAGTAGCCGTTTTTTAACGGCTATATAGCCGTTGGGATCGATTTTTGGCCGTTTTTTTGTCACTTTTAGGTTTATAAGATAGTATAAATAGGTGTTGGTTGATATGGTTTAGTACCCAAATCTCAAACGCAAAAACATACGCAAAAACATACGCAAAAAACGCAAAAAATACTCTCGTTTACTCTCGTTTTACACGTTCACTCTCTCGTTTTACACTTTTACTCTCTTCAATCTTGATATGACTCACTCACAATCTTCCGTTGGTCAAGGTTCGTCCAACGCTCCAACCGTCGTTCGTGTTCTTGCACACAATCGTAATATGGATGTTTGGTGCAATTGGGATATGGTTGAGTTGAGTGACGGGTCTGTAAAGGCTCGTTGCAAGTTTTGTGGAGCTTTGTTTGCTAAAGATTCTAACACGACTTTAAACAAACACATTAGCAAGAAGTTTTGTAAGTCGTTGAAAAGTAATCCGGATTCGCAACAAACACAATTGGGTGGAGACGGTGGAATCTTTAATTACGATGTTAATACGGTTCAAGATCGAATGGCGAAGTTCGTGATTCAAGAAGCTTTGCCTTTTAGTCACTTCGACAATCCTCGGTTGACCAACTTAATTCGAGAGACGTTTCAACCTCGTTACACCCACGTAAGTCGTACTACACTTAGACGTTATTGTTTAAAATTATGGAAACAAGCAAAAAATGATTTAATTGTATTATTTAAAAATTTAAATACCGGTGTAAACTTAACTAGTGACGTTTGGTCCACACGGTTTACCCGAATCGTACCTTTACGTCACCGCTCATTGGGTGGATCCCAATTCATGGCAATTGATGAAACGTACGATTGCATTTGATCTTTTTCCGCATCCACACACCGGAGAATTTTTGTTTTACTTTTTAGATAATGTAATAAGTACTTTTAAATTACAAAATAAACTTTTTTCAATTGCATTTGATAACGCCTCTAACAACACAACCGCGGTTGAAAAATTAAAATTAAAATATCTTCCGATTGCAAACGGTGATTTTTTTCATACTCGTTGTGTTGCACATATTTTAAATTTAGTAGTGCAAGACGAACTATCCGGGCAATATGTTAATAACTTTATTACATCTTTTCGATTTATGTTACATAACGTTTTTAAAAAAGTAGAAGAAGATATCAAGATTATAAACAACTTTGTAAGGATAAGCACTCTAGATTTTTAGGTTCTAATTGGGATGTACCTACTCGGTGGAATTCGACTTGTCACATGTTTGAATGTGCTTTAAAACAAAAGGGCACTTTGAAAGCTTTTCATAATAGTCTTTCGGATAATGGTGAAGCCGACCCATTTCCGGATGCGGGTTGGGAGAATCTTCAACGTCTATCCGAGTTTCTTGAGGTTTTTAAAAACTCAAAAACAAAATTATCGGGAGTTTATTATTCCACTAGTTATTCGGTGCTTCAAGAATTATATTTTATGTCTTTGAATTTTAAAAATTTTCAAAATAAAAATAATATGTTTAATCAAATGATAGAACCAATGAAAGAAAAGTTTAAAAAATATTTTAAGGACTTACCACCCGTTTTTACGTGTGCCGCCGCTTTAAATCCGTTTCTAAATGTTGCGGGGGTTGAATGTTTGATAGATGAGATAAATGACAATTTGGATATGCATGAAGAAAACCCTAATTTTTCAAACGAGGCAAAAGAAAATTTTAATGAAAGTTTGAAAACAATTTATAATTTTTATTTAAATAGATATGGGCCTAACGTAAACATAACCATGCCAAGCGGATCAACCTCAAGTACTAGTACAGTAGTACCTCGATTAAAGACCCTGTTTTGACTATGTTGAATGTTGTTCGGGATGTGACGGCTAAACGTCAAAGGGGTAACACCCCAACAAGTGAGCTGGTAGATATAGTGGAACGGATTTTATTTCCACTATGACTACCGAAGATTATCGTGCATTCGATATTTTGGCTTGGTGGAAAGGAAAAGAATCTCAATTTCCGATTCTTTCTGCTATGGCCCGTGATTTACTAAGCGTCCAAGCTTCTACGATAGCTTCGGAATCTGCTTTTTCTCTTAGTGGCAGGGTAATATCATTACGGAGAACAAGACTAACTCCGGAAGCAGTGGAGATGTGCATTTGTTTAAAGGATCACTTAGACGCAACGGATCGTATACAAGACCAAACAAGCCTCGAAGACGAGATTACACTCGAAGCTAAAGTACATGATGAAGAGGTAAAGACGGAGTATCTTCTGGCATATCCGATGAAGAATTAGCATTTGATCAAGCATCTCGTAGTAAATAAAATTAGACGATATTGTTATTTCTTATTGATTCATTTATGTATTTTTAAGTTGTTTTAATATTATATGTCTTTCATGTTCTTTTTAAATTTCTTTGTCATTCAAATGTTTTATATAAAAAGTATTTAATATTTGTATATTATAAGTGTAACCTTTTCTGCTCAAGATTTGTATATATTTATATATTAAGTTGTTTAAATTTTTGTCATTCAAGTGAATCCGGTTAGGAAAAGAAAAATAAAAAGAAAAAAAAAGAAAAGAAAATATAAGAAAACATACGACCCGGTGTTCGACACACACACAAGAAAAAAAAAAGAAAAAAAAAAAGGGAAAACCCGGTTGAACCCGGGTTTTCATACCCGAACCGAACCCGACCCGACCCTACCCGGGTATACCGGGTAGGGTTTGTATCCCGCTGAACCCGACCCGGGTTCGTACCCGGGTTCACCAATACCCGGGTACAAAAAACCCGGTTGGGCCCAAACCCGGTTTGTACCCGGGCCCAGGTACGGCCCAAACCCGATTTGCCCATCTCTAATTAACTTAGATTCCTCTTTGTGTAGGAAAGGAGTCAGATTGCTTCACGGTCTAATATACGCAACCTTGTTATACACTTTACGCAAGAGGTTGTTTCCCACGTTTTAGACGCACAACTTTAAGGTCACAAAATAACAACCTTATCAGTTGCTCTAACATCCACTCTATGTGGTTTTCTCTAGACCATATTCAAGCTAAGATGGTTTGTACCACAGGTTGTTTGTAGGCTTGTCCTTTGGAGCTCTCATGTGGTGTTTTTGTACCAAGGGTTTTCGTTGGATCCCTATTTCTTTCAAATCAAAAATCCTCTGTTGCCCGTTTGACATATAACACAACTAGTCATGTTTTTTTCTTATAAAGTGGCTCAATCTGTCTCAAAACCTTAATCAAACTTTTAACTTCAGATCTATCTACAAAAATGAACTTTGATATGCTAATCTTTCTCGTTTACATGAGACAATTGTTTAACAACTTTTCATAATCGATTTCTTGTAATAAATCTATAAATAATCACCTACGTCAATGAATAAGAAATAATATGAACGTCTCATGAAAACACCCCAATAGTAAAATACCGATCCTTCATCTAGAGGTGAAAGGTGTAAATACTATAGAATGCAAACACACGTGATTAATAGAAGTATACCTCATTACAGATTTTTAAGGGCAAGAAAATGATCAGAAAATATCTTTTAAATTGGGTTATAGAACACTAGTTAAAATTTAAAAGTCACTTTTAAAGTTAGTGAGGAACAAATGTCCTTGTATTTTTTATGACAAAGTAGAGCCATATCTGCTACCATGTTCTATGCAGCAACACATAAATTAATTTATAAAAGATGGCAAACAACAGTTAAGTTAACAAAACTTGCCAGGCATGAAGACTACTCAAAATTAAACAAAATACAGTGAGTGCGAAAAATATTTTTTACTATTTGCATCGTCAAAATCCTAAAATCGATCCTTTCGTCTTTTGATCGATTTCTCTATAACTGCAAAAATTCATAGTCAGAGACCTGGATTCCTAACCTTGATTCACCCTTAGAACAAAATGATGATCCCCTGGATTTCTGGCTTAGCGAATCATGAATGTGTTTTTGGGGTTCTTTAATATGTTTATGGTGCAACAGGCAACACTCTCTTCCAATGCTGACGAGCGAATTGAGCAACTTGACACTAAAGTTAAGGACGGGTTTTCTCAACATATTTAAGCGCCTCTGCCTTTACATATTCAATTCTTTCTTCATCTCCCTTTGACTTTTCAAATTCAAGATATTTTTTAAACAAGAACTGCAAAATCCAAAAAGAGAAAATTACGTGAATTGTATATTTGTGTGCATAAAACCTCTATTGAGAAAATGAACACCCGAAAGTGTATTTTTAAAGCATAAAACCTCCTGAATCATTTTATTTAAAAGATGAAATCGTCATAAAAATGCTATAATTTTCATAATCATATTTACACATTGTCAAGTTTTTATAACTCACCTTCATCTTCTTAAGTGGCAGCTCCAAACATATGGTTCTCTCGAATAGAGCACGAATCACAGCCTCATCACCAAGCCGGATCTCCTGTCAAAGTTTAGACAAAATTGTTATTATATGAAAAGTTTGGTAGAACTATTATCAAAAAGACAATTATTAGTGAAAGTAAAATACTTGGTCTAGGTAAACACTCCACAAGTCTGTTCTTTTTGGGTACTCGCGAAGCATTCCTTCAAACAAGGACCTTCCTCTATCGGGAACTCCACTCTTGAACTCGGATATTGCTGTTTGTGTGATAAATTTTATATGTTTGTGTTTTGGAAGGCATATGAGAGCACGTTTTACAACTGATTGAACCATATCCTCATTCTGCTTTAATACTCTCTGAACCCGCCTTAACCAGACCTGCACGTTAGGTAAACGGTAAGCATGGGTCCCACTAACCCCTAAAAATGAAATACATAAAAGAAAAAATAGCCAGTTGTGTATCAAGACACCTTGCATGAATGCTTAAACTTTTTGACCATCTTTTCAAGAAGCTCGTCAGCCAATTTATGTTGTTCGGTATTCTCATACATCCCTAGTAGTGCAAAATGGACCTTTTTGGGATCACACACCTGCAATGCCCTTTGAAATACTTTTACAACAGCATCCTGAAGGGAAAAAAATCAAATCAGTTAGTAAAACAAGTAGCAAAGAGAAAATATCTACTGAATTAAGAAAACTTCACAAATGTATATACCTCTGGGGGGTTTCCATATTCATTTTCTAAATTGAAGTAAGCAATCCAAATATTTAGCTTCTCTGACTCTTCTCTAATGTTGATTGTTCTCAAAGCTCTGCAACATCAAATGATGATCATGTGGATGTTAAATCATAGGCGACTGGGTAAACTTACAACAGATATCATGTGTGGGTGTGATAGTAGTACCTCTCAGCCATTGATCGAGCTTTGTCAACTTCATTCGAAGAGAGTAAAAAGTGCATGTACTTAAGCCAGATAAAGCTGCTATTGGGGGAACTTCTGATCAACTTCTCATAGTCATCAGCAGTTCGGGGCACGTCCTTCTGCACGAGTCTTTCCTCAGCAGCCCTAATTTCTCTTTCCCTGCAAATCAAAACATTCATCATGAAAAACAGTTGTGCAAATTTGCAACTTACTTTGGTGGGCTCAGAGGGGCAAGGTGACAAAACAGCCAGTCAGGTAATACAAATAATCTTTATTCTTTTGTATGTCAACAGGTTGGATAAGGTTGAGTTGAGCCAATATGCTTTTTGCACAAAGATGACAATTTACATAAATTTATTTAAGAGATTTCATGCATTACAAATACAATTTGTGTGACTTTCAACCCATTTGGGTTGTTTCCTTTTAAGCTCAGTCTTTTCAAATTACCCACATGACGCGTTAAGAGATAAAAAAAACATAACCCTAAGCGGCCATTTAGTAAGTGAAGGCACCTTTCTTCCATCTCTTTCTTCTTGGTGCGTCTAATTTTGTTTTCACTTGTTTTGGTTTTGTTATCAACGGGTTCTGGACTTGGAGGGGCTTCATCATTCATGGGGGCGTCTTCTGTTTCATCCAAAGGAACATCAAGTGGAAGGACAGAAGCCCTTGATTCCACTTCGGCTAACACTGGATGATTCCCATTCCCAGACAGAATCATTGGTTCCTGGATGCTGGAAGGGGTTTCATCATCTGATTCAGAATTATTCTCAGTAAGGGAATCAGAACCATGATTTGCAGGTGTTCCAACATCAGTGTTGGTAACAAAATACGATCCCTTCATCCCTAAGGATATTCTTCGTCTTTCTTCATCAATCTAATGGAAAGTTGAAGCAGTTTTAAATAAGTGTTCAAGAAAATCAAAGAGTTGCTCTGGTGCAAAATATAATGTAAATTTTTATCACCTTCAGAACTTTTGCCTTAACTCTTTCGCGCAGTTTGTACTTCGTTTCAAGGTTGTCAGTCTTATCCTCTGGGAGCTCAGAGACATGGCATAATCCAACCTGTATGAATAAAGAGATATATTAGGGTCAGATATTGTCATATTGATAAGAAATGCAACCAAGCTAGACCTCATCTAAAAATTAAATGGTTGGATGTGGCCATTTAAACCCTTAAAAAATAGGTTGATTTGGGTTATATTTGCACTTAAACATGTGAAAATCAAAACTAAACATGTCAAGTAGGTCAAACAGGTTGAAAGTTGCCCAAAGTGTAACAAACTTTTTCAGCCTCCTGTATAAATCAAAATATACAAATCAAATACTATTTACAAAATAGTTTTTTTAATCATATTCAAAACATTATTTATCTACAAAAATTTACAAAGAGGTTGGTAAAAATTTACAAGGAGGTGGTGGGTTAATCCACGTTGACACACGCTAAAAGTAATCTATTTTCACTACTTAATGTGCATGTAACACACTATTGAAGACCTGCAATCACTACTTTGTGTTTTATCATAAAGAATCAATCTTGTAAAATGGACACTTGTTAGTGCACTAGAAATAAAAAAGGTTGAACTTCCATGATAGTTGGAGAAAGCTTCAGGCCCTCGTAACCAAGAAAAAGAAGAAAACATGTACTCACCGACTTCGACTGATCAATTGCGATAAACAACCCATACGACTCAATACGCTTTACCGTTCCAGATATAACATCTCCAACATGGAGACTGCCAAAATCAACATCAGCTTTTGGTTCTTTTGAACCACTTGTTTTGCGAAGGCTGACTTCAATTCTCTTTGACAAAGGTTCCAAAGAAAGCACCCTGTGTAAAACACATCGTTACATGAGCATCATAATCAGGTCTTCAAAAAAAACGAGCTTACAGTAAATAATAATTACCTGCCGGTTACAAGTGTGCCAATAGGAAACTCTTCTTCCGGATTCGAAACAAAGTCATCAGATAAGTTTGAAATGAGAATTTTAGCATCAAGCTTCCTAGAAAGCATAATGAAACATCCCTTTGCCATGATGTTCTTAACATAACCCTATAAAAAAAAAAGTTAAACCCATGCGAAACAATAGTTGGTATCATAAAAATGATAACCTCTTGAAATGTGACACGTGTATACACTAAATAAAGCATAGTAGTCAAACAATACATGAGAGTATTTACCTCTATGACCATATCAGGCTTAAGATCTTCAATCTTGTCATATCGATTATTTTCAGATTTCCTGCAAACAATCATTATGGTAAATTCATAATTTTTCTATTTCAAAAATACCAAACTAATAATAGTAATTTAGTTACCCATTTATCTCGACTAAAGATGAGCGCAAAGACAGATCAACATGAAAAGTCCCTACCGCAGAACGGCCAATATCAAGCACTTTGCATTTGACAAACTGCCCTTCATGGTACCCAGACAATGGATTGGGTACCCAAGAATCTGTTAGTTCTGTAAAATGAACTTTACCCGACAGGTGTGGGTCGATTTGCACAATCAAGCCACTAACACCTGGCAGTATTTTAGAAATTCGGCCACCCACAGTTGCACCTTCAAAAATGTGAGATGTGACAGTCTCGCTATCATCTGTCATGGAAGCTCCATTAGCATGTAGTCCACCACCTGGTTGATGCAAAAGTACCCGCAACAATCTTTTATCTTTATAAGTACTTAGGATATAACCGGATACAAGTTTTCCAATGTGAAAGCGGTTCTGGAAATCTTGAAGATCAGAAGGGTCACTTGCACTGTCAAGAATATATAGCTGTGCACGTATATCTCGAGTTACAGATAACCACACCCAATCTTTATCCACTTTATACACAAACCCAGCCACTTTTTGACCAATTGAATAACTGAAATCTTGGGGTGCACACACATCTGATTGATCTGCAAGTCCAAAATAAAAAACACGGGAACCAGTGCAAATTTGACAAAATAAAGGTGACCAGTACAGAGACAAACATGACTTACCTGCAAGCACAGATGGTCTGATGGACAGCTCCCACCAAATATTATTACTTTTTTCAGCTTTAGATTTTGACACAATCTTTGTTGTTAGCGTCTGCCCAATTTTATAGTTACTAAATGGGTTCTCCAGCGTGTTACCATCGCTTGTCTGTTAAATTGCGATAGATATTACATATTTATAAACAAAAAGAGTAGATCGGGAAGATGATGTAAGAAACATGTTACCTCTGTGATGTGTATCCGTCCATGCAAACCAGAACCAAATTTCACTTTAAGCTCAAGCGGCTTTATTTCTGTAACCTAAAACCCGATAAAGTTTGATCATTATATGCTATTCAGAGGCCACAGTTTTATACAATTTAAACAATGAACCAAACCGACCTCAGCTTGAACAGAAGAACCAACATCATAGCTAGACTTCTTTTTTGCCCTCTTTGCACTGGAAGTCTCCATGGCCTCACTGTTGGATTTAAGCAACAACAATAACCTGTCTCCTGTCGAAGAATCTGGAAGAGCCATGACAGATGCAATCACCCTGTAACAAATAGTACATGCATACGTTATAAATATGCATATGTATGTGTTTATGTATGTATATTGTATCAGTAAAAACCCATTGTTAAAAAAGTAGAAGAATGCATAGGGTTACTTGATTAATTTACCGTTGTCCATTCACAAATTGTTTTGGTTGGAATGCTTGAGTGTTGAAGTCATATGTAGATGCATATCCCAATAAATATTTAGCATCCGGGATAGAAAGAACCTGAGCCAGATATATAGCACAACAAGAAAAAATCAAGTGTTAGGTAACTGCAAATTGCTCACATCGACCAGACAGTGCTTAATAAACAAATCAAATATATCACTTGCCAAATAATTCTCTTTCACAATTTCCACTACTGCATTTACGGTTTGGTTCACCTCCAAGTCCTTGTGTTCTGACCTTTTGCGCATCTGGATGGCAAAATATAAACAAAAATTTAGAGTGAGAATTAACAACATATATTCAAGTGTGCAATAGAAATACAGATAATGTTGAAAAACATATCATGGATAACCTTTTTGGGAGTTCGGGATTCAGTGTTCTCCGTGTATCTGTTAACTAACTCTGCTTTCATGGACAAATCCACAAGGCGATCCATCTTGGCTACATCAAGAATTGCCGCTTTAAGAGTTGAACCAATATCTATAGTTGATCCACCACCTGCACAGAAAGACTGTTAGTTACATGTTGCATGAACCAATCAACTAACTGCAGTTGATTACATACGTTGGTGATGTGTGATAAACCCAAAAACATCACTATACTTCTGAAAGCTGATAATAACTCCAGATTCTTTTACTTCATGGACAGTGCCCTCTATCACATTACCAATAGGGAAGTCTTTTACCCATTTCAGACTAGAGGACTTCATACCAGAGTATTGCAGCTTGGCAATCTAAGAAATCAAGTGAGAAAAAGGAAGTCACATCCAACAACAGTAAGGAAAACAGAATCCTGCAAATGTCATTATAATATAATTAATTACCTTTTCCTCCAAGATAAAGTATTCTTGAATGAAAGATGCATCTGTTGAAGAGCACAACGACTGCTTCAAGGATAGTGTTATCCTACCAGTTTCACCATTAACCTAGGAAAATTCAAAGAAAATACGCAGATTAACACCAATATGTATAACTTAGGCGCCATTTGGTTCACAGAATTCCCTGGAATTGAAATTGAAATTGAAATTTTTTTCATCCAAAATCTTGTTTGGTTGGTCACCAGATGGAATTGGAATTGATAAATTTCTCACATTCATTGGAATTCACTTTCCTTGCGCTTACCCTTGGACTGTTCAACAATCCAATGGGATGTTCAAAATTAACATTCCAATTCCACTCCAAAATTTACTAATCAAACACCTTATCAATTTTAACAAGATTCCATTCCAGTTTCAATTCCATTTCCATTTCCATTTCCAATTCTTTTACAACATATTCTGCGAACCAAACGACCCCTTAGTCAACACTTCCACAGAAATCCGAATGAAAAAACAAACTCCAACTCCTTCATGTACCTCTTGTATGTTACTACGAACAGACTGTCCAACATAAAAGGCTTCAGAAAGATCAGCTCTGTGGTCATCAACAGCCTAAACAATATAGAACAGAAGGTTATATAAGCTACAAAACCAACAATGACTTTAAATAATTCATTAGCAGAGATGTACCCGATTTTTTGGAGCAAAACCAGTTAAACGTCCAATGAAGCGTACAAAGCAACCAGAGTCGATAACATTACAGACATAACCCTGGCTCGGAGATAATATTAAGTTATCAGAGTAAGTCGTAATCAGCAGCCAAATTTACAAGAATTACAGTACAAGCGCTACTGTGTCTTCAACTTCCTACTAGAGTACTAGCTAGGCATAAAAAGAGCTAAACATATAAACACAAGAACAAGGATCTTACAGGAACCACTGAATGCAAGTATACTTGACTGGCATCTGCAGGCAGTTGCTGACCAGCATTAACAAGAGAATACTTGGCAGTTAGGATCAAGTTGTGGTTCTCGACATCTGTAGAAGATAATATAAAATCCATAATTAGAATATCAAAATAATACAAATTACATGCTTGTAATTTGCAAAAGCCTATGATGGATGACAACAGCAGATTCCTCATACGGCTAGGCCCAACTGTAAACATCTAAAAGGCACACTAACCTAATACCAGGAGTTTTTCAAACTTGTATCCAGGCTTCAATACCGACTTCATTATAGAAGCAAGTCCTGAACGTAGAAAAATATATACAATTGAATGATAGAAAAAAAGTACAATGTTGCTTAAAGCACAGAGATAGATTGAGAAGCACCTAAAAAGATCATTAAATGCTTACCATGGTTGTCTGCCAGATGTTCAGGAGTAATTATTCCCTTGCTGTAGCCCTTAATACCAACATCAACTATTATTGCGTTAGGAGTTACTCGTTCACAAGTGCCCGATACAAGACTCCCAAGTTTGACTTCATCATCTTCAGATGTCCTGCAAAACAAAGAATAATAATGTTGATATCTTGATATCATCCTAATAATTCCTTAAAAAGTTGATTAAATTGAAGAATGTGAAAAAAGAAACCTTGCAGGAGTCGCTAAGAAACTAAGGCTGATCCTCTTTAGAGCGGGAACTGAACTTGTAACTCTGCACTTGACAACTTGCTCAACGTGATACATTGAATTCACATCAGATCCTGGATCTAGCCCAAGCTCAGCCCTGATTCAAAAAAATATTTAATTACCTGATATACTTAATTATCAAAGATTAACAGATAAGACTCATTGCAAAATCCAAAAGCATTTCCATTCTGACCCCAAGCAGCCAAAAACTTACAAACAGCATTCACCAAGTTAAACCAGAAAGATGTGGTTATGCTAATGCCATCAGTATAGGACATGAAGTATTTGGATCTAACCTTGGAGCAAATCCTTGCACACCATTGTAAAATCGAACAAAACAACCATGAGGTTCAACTTTTGTTATCCATCCATGAGTAGATAATCCTTCTGTTGCATCATTATATGAACTAAGAACAGTAAGCTTTGATTTTACCTGACAAGATGAAACAGAATCCTTCACTAACTGAAGTGTAAAATGATCGAAACACATGAGAACTTTATTTTATATCAACCAAGAAAATTCAATGACAATGACTTTTATTCTAAACAAAGAATGCAAATATGGGAGAGGACCATACAAGTGTTTTCTTGTTTGTGACAGTAATTCTTTTAGACTTGCAACCAAGCACACGGAAGACTAACTCAGCACCAACCTGTATAGACAAAGACATGTATTATAACAGGATGCTAAGTGTGTGTATTAGAATTGGCCAAATTATGCACAACATGAGTCCAACAAACGCGGTGAGATGAACTAATTTTGATAACAAAGAATGTATTGCAAAAATCTTCACAGATAAGTTTGTTGTAAATCACCTGAAACTTTTTTCTAGGTTTTACAATTTCAAATTCTGACATGTGACGAAGTGGGCAGAGTGCCTTGACACCACTAGCAAATTGCACAATTGCACCAAAACTATCAACAATGAGAACTTTGGCTTTCACCACCATTCCAGGTCTGACATCAGAGTGAGTAAAAACAGAGCCCTCAAATGCAGTAGTCTGTATAGAGCCAAAAAAACAAGTGATGCATGTCAATAAACCATATGTTCTCAAGTTACAGGTAGAAAGGCCTGCAGCTATTAACTTAACACAACAGGTCTTGCTAATTTCTAGCTCCTCTCCAGCTCTCCTCGTTCAAAACAACAATTGTAAAGGATGAATTCTAAACAACAATAAAGCTAAACCTTTAAAACACCAGTGGCAAGACCCTCCAAAAGCCGAAACCCAGAAACTCTCACACGAACAAGGCTTCCTTCCTTGAAGCTCTTTTCCCATTTCTTAACTTCTTTGTCAGATAAATCTGACACCTAAGATCATCATGAATTACACATAAAATTTAGATACGTAATTTGGTAAAAATATTAATTGTTTCAACCAAGTTTATCAATTACACTTACGTTAACATACGCAGGAGTTGGAATTGGATCCGAAGGGATTTCCAGCAGCAGTCCAGATCCTTTATCAACTCTAACCACTTTCGAATCGCCGAATATATCACCAACTTTAACAAGCTGCATACAGGTTGCATGAAACTTATTAAAAGCATAACGAGCATAGTAGCAAGGACTCAGTAAATACTGTTATTGCATAAAAGGCACATCAGACTTTACCCAACAAACATTCACCTCAGACACTGGCAGTCCACATAAATTATATAACATATTTATAAGTTGTTAAAACTTTCTATAAACGATAGTTTCCAAATGTGCACCAGAGCTTTCTTCAAGTCAAAATAAACAACCTTCAAAGATTGAATTTCTATGGCAAAAAGATTGCAATGACATTTATTCACATATTAAAATTTTGCAAGGACTTACTGAGGGTGGAGCATTGTTATGAACAAGGTGGGGATTCAGGGTCAAACCAACAGCCCTGGTTGATGGATCGATAAACAGAATCCGAGCATTGACCTGACATTGATAGAAAAACAACAGTGAAACATTGATACAGCAAAAAGAGGAGCTTTTGCAGGTGAAAAAAAGGGAGACTCCATTTTATACTACATATGCTGCATGATATAATAAGAAAACCATATTTATTTCTTTTTGTTATGTGTTACAAGGTAATATGCACAGCATTTGAGCAGTTTGAGTTTGCTCTTTAAGCATAATGAAAGGTGATAGAATACTGGTTTCCATCATTTTGCTTTTCTCGTTATAAAGAAAGGCATTGCCTAGAACATTAATATATAAACAAGCAATAGAGGTGTAAGGGAAGGTAGAAATCCTGCAGATGCCAGAGCCCAACTACCAATAGAATCTTAATTTGGGAAGGAAAAGAAACCTCTTTCATTAAGAAATTTCCTAGAAAATGCACACTATCAGATGTTAAACATCAATTTATCACAATTAACAAATATATTACAAACTCTAGTGACCCTGAATTTGAGCAGCAAAGACTCGACCAGGTGAAATAAAAATAGGATATAAAACCACAGACTAGATAAGAAACCCAATTTTCTTCAAGAATGCAAAAGAATCTTCACCAAATAAAAGCTGCAGTGGTACTCCAAAAGTAATGCCAAACACGAAAAATTAAAAAATAACACTTAAGGCATTGTAAAAAAACAAGACATAAATTCAACTTGAAGTAATGAAGAGTGCTAAAAAAATTATGAAAATCCAATAAACATAATAGATGATAACTATCAAATTCATTTGAAATTGTCAAATGCATGATGATTGAATATTGTGTTATGTGAAGTAAAGTTCCCATCTTAATTTGTTTGTGCAGAAAGAAAGCACAGATTTCACATAGCAAACAGAAGCCAGATGAATAGAGGTTCACACTGCTTGGACAAATTACTCCCTTAGTTTCAATTTAGCTCTCATTTGACTGCACAAAGTTTACAAGATATTAAGGGTGCATCAATTAAAATCAATCCTCTCAGGTGACCACACAGATTTTAGAAAAAGTTGCCCATTTTGGAGAAAGTATACAATAGAATAAGAATCGCCCGAAAAGAAAAAGAAAATATGGTTAGTCTTTTTGCCAAAATGAAATATATTAACCTACAAAATCGGTATATCCAGTAAACTAATGATCCCCTGCAAAAGAAGTATGCATTTTTACCTTCTTGTTTTGAGTGTACTCGTCTTTCCAGTTTGAAGTGGGAAGAGTTTTTCCCAAATGAAAGATATCAACCTACAGAAATTATAATTCCAAGAGGCAAGGCCTGAGTAATTAAATTCTAAAGCAAGTAAAGGAAAGAAAGTAAGGCAGACATACAGTTCCTGTAAAAAAGGTGAGGAAGGAAAGCATGATGCCATTTTCGAGGGTTGAGCGCACACGAGCATTAACCATCATGCCAGGAACAAGCAGATTAAATGGAATGCCTTTAAGATCCTTTGTCTATATGGAAGTACAAGAATGACATAAGTGTAACAGTTAAACAAAGGAGACTATCATAGCAGTAGAGAATAAAGATGACAAATACTTACCACACATTTGGCCACCTCATCAGCATCAGAACTAAGATTAACAACTTTACGAGTTCTATCAATGCTCTTTACAACTCCTTGAACAAGTTTCCCAATAACCATCTTAGCATCCCTGCTACCTGCTTGTTTCCGTATGCATGTAGAATCCAGGCACAACAGATCATTAAAAACATATGAGGTGCTCCAGTGCAGCCAAAAAGAGCCAAAACTAGTTATCATGATAAATATCTAAAAGACATACATAGCCAGAAATAAATAACTTGCTATCCATCTTAGGAAGATGACATTAAATCCAACCCCAATAGCAGAAGCAATAAAATCATTTCAACACGAGTATGGAGCTCACAAGGTCATCAAACATTAGGCAACTTTATCCATTGCTAAAAAATGTAGATCGGCATTTTAAGAAGATATAAAGGCTTGTGATGTTTGGTATTCCAACACTAGCATGATTCTACACATGTACACACATAAGAAAACACCAAATTTACAAAATAACTAAAGGTGTTAAAGAGCAGTTATTTCGCACAAAAGAGGATGAGCAAGACATTGTTTCCCTAGAAAAAGAACATGACTTTGTGCCAACAGGTAACAGCAAATAAGACTATTGAATCCAACAGTGATAACCTAACAGAGAGTTACAAACTACTCAAGTCAAAATGTATATAACATATACAATGAAGAACCTTAAAGTAACAATTACCGTCTTTGCTGCTTTTTTGCATAAAACCAGTAAATGAAGTTACTCCAAAATGAAGCATGTAACCATGATCTTCAATGCTTTTCACATACGCACTAATTACCTACAGAGCACATCAAAAATGGAAAGCTAAAAAAACTTAATGTATCAGAAAGAGGGAGCAGGATGACATATGTTACCCATTGTTCTCTTAACAAAAACACAATCAATAAACAATTGATAAGTCATTCTACTTCTAAAACAAGTTTATGCTGACCTATAAGAAAAAACTCAAATATAATCCTCGGTAAAATATATTGTCTCATCTTGATACATAGTTCAGTAATTCTGATCAGACACATTACACATGAGAGAGACAACCTATTGACTGAATTAGCAGCATATATGCACTAAATCTCACTAACGAAAAACGATGATTAACTACATCTTAAATTCTTAATAATGACTGAAATAGCTCACCATCCCTTCTTGAAGAACATCCAAAGTAAAGCTACTATGCAACAAAGCAAGACGTAGAGAGAGCCAAATTTTGTGCTTCCCTTTTTCTTTCTGGTCACCATCTAATTGGAGTACTATGCATGAAACCAGTTGCCCAACCATATATACAGCAGACAGAGCATCACCTTCTGTGTCCTGTTTGGGAGAAGAAAATTATATATCAAATGCAATTTTTAACAAGAAAACCCAAAGAGAAGATATTCTGAAAACACCAATTACTGTCATACATTAAAAAGAAATAAAGTGACTAAACATTTCAAAAAGAATATTACCCCTTTCATTTCATCATGTAACAGAGGATCTATTGCTTCAGAAGCACGCACTAAACCACGAAGGCCTCCTGGAAGACTAACTACAAGATCTTTCTCATTCACTTCAGATATTACACCCCACAGCTTCATTCCAGGAGTAACATTCTAGAAGAATCCAAAAAAGCAAAAGACACATAATGCAACTTTGGTCAAAATTTCTATGCAAAAAAGGGAATCATAAGTTGCATGGCTGGATAACATGTCAACTAAAAAAACTGTTTAAAAAACAAATGGCAAAAAAAATAACGAGCAAACTAATTTAAAATCCTGGCTTCTCAACTAGTGAGATAGATTGAGATTCAAGCATCTGTATCAGAATGTATTTCCTTAATTGATGAATGTGTCCTTGTCATTCAAAAACATTTACACTATAACATACTCATAAAAAAAAGTGTCAACATAACCAAACCAAAAACAGGCCTTCAAACAATCAATAGTGTGTGACAATGACTTTGATGTGATTTCGTTTATTCAATAAAAGGAATACACAAGAGCACCCACAAGCGTTGCTAGTTGATTATTTCATGTTAAGTGATAAAATAATACTTTATTCTTATGTAACAGTAAGATACCCAGGATAAAACTGCAAAAACCTCAAAATATAGCGTACCCTCAAAGTGATCTTATTAGCAAACCTAGGCAATTTCCCACTGTTCCCATCACCAAAAAGTGAGCCCAGGTCATCTTCTGTTGATTGAGTCAACTTTTTCTTTCTATCTTTCCGTGTTTTCTTCAGAACTATATTCTCTTTTTCAAATTCTTTGTCGACCTCTGCCCGCACTTTATCTACTTCTGCCCTACTGAGTGAACTCTTGCCACCTACAACACTCAAAACCTTGCATAAATATTAATGAACAAGCAGATTAACAACAATTAACTATAGAAAAGTTTTCAAGTCTTAGACCTCTAGGGAAGTCAGGGACATCGTCTTCAAGCTGAATTGGTAAAGAATCTTTAGACACATTGTCATTTAATTTTTGAGGCGGTTTAAAAGGCTTTTTAGATGGTTTTTGAAATGTCTTAAGCTTATCCTCTGATTTCTTGTTAAAGGATTTCTTGGAAGGTTTGCCCATGTCCTGCACATATAAAAATTTTACAAAGTGGCACATAAACTTTCTACGTTGCAAATGCATAAACACCAATATATCAGTTACATACCAAAATATTTAAAAAAAGGCATAGAAAACTTGAGTGTAATATTATGTTATTAAAATTGTTTAGTTGAAATGATTGAATCATATATATAAGTAGGGGATTTCATGGCCTGATTTTGACGGCTTCTAAGTCAAATTGTGAGCCAAACCGCTAGACGCTAGTTACGGTTTTAAACTCTATAAATCATAACCAAACCGTTGGAAATTTAAAACCGAACAAAACCAAACCGTGCAAATGGTTTATTGTGCCTTTAAATTGGAAGTTGCATAAAATACTACATTTAAGAATAACTTCATACATCTCTCACAAAATTTTAATAATATCATATTTACCTAAAAAAAATTTATAATATCAAATATACTCACTTTCATATTTTTCACATTAATATACTTCTCTTATGTCAAAATTATTTATGAGAGTTTGAAGTGTAAGAAGAAAGACTGAAAGAGAATGGTATAATGGTCATATTATGGATCATATTCAATGAAATGAGTAAATATGAAATTTTAAGTGTTTTGATTTGGTATATTTGACATTAGTTTTTTTTGTTGGGTAAAGATAATATCTTAACAAGTTTTGGGGTTTGTATGAAACTGACCCTAAATTTAAAATACATATTACCTAGAACTTTAAATCAACAATACAACATCAAAAGTCAAAGTTTAAACAAAAGCTGAAAAGCTGATAAAAATTTAACTTCAGTTACATGTAAGTGACAAAGAATTTACAAGAAGATCCGTGTAGTATAGAGATGGCATTCTTATACATCAAAAGACATAGAATTACATAAGTATGTAGTAGAAGCTTGATTAATGGATAAGTGAGCCAGAACTAGAGTTTTGAAATGAACATAGGGTAGGTTGAACATGATGATCAAGAAATTAATGGATATTGTAGTCCCTGTAGATTCATAGTATTAGTCAATTACAATAGCTACAGAACTACGTACATAATTAAAGTAGCACGCATTTAGACCATAAAATTTTAACATTGCATCTGTGGTTCTAGTCTTGATAGTAGCTTATACATACTAGCACACATGCAATGAGATTATACATACCAACACACACATATACATATTGCATACCTACCAACATAGCATATAGATCATATACATACTAGAATACATGAAACATAGATATTTACATAAGGTTAAATTGAAGAAAGAAAAACACAGAAATCAACACCATAAATGTGATAAGCCAAGACCTTTTTGTGATTAAACACCCGTATTAAAACCAAAAAGGGACTTCATTTACAATTCAATCATCAGTTTCAAAGTTATAATCAATTTAAGGGTCCAGAGATATAATTTCATCTGTGTTAACTCCATGGCATTCTACCATTCTTATGTTCCTCCACCGTTTGCTGTCTAGTCTAACGTGGAAATCATTTGTTTGGCGTTCTGTTGCAGGGTGGTTCGTCTCCTCTGCCGCCTGATCATTGACTAATTGCAGTCACCACCAGTCCGCAACCACCACCTTGCCTGCAGACTCTGCCTGCTGGAGCCAGGTAGCCTGCACTCAAGTTTTTATTTATTTATTTATTTATTATTCTGATTCTTGTCTTGTTTAAGTTTGTCTTTAAATTTGTCGGTGTTAAAGCCTAAATTAATATTTCTAAACCCTAAAATTGATTATAACCATGAAACCGATGATTGAACTGTAAATGCAGTCCCTTTTTGGTATTAGAATGGCTGTTTAATCACAAAAAGGTCTAGGCTTATCGTGTCTATTGATGCAAAGTTAAAATTCTAAAGCCTAATTGTATGTGCTACTTTAATTATGTATGTAGCCATGTAACTATTGTAATTAACTAATACATGAACCGGCAGGAACTACAAAATTCATTTCTTTCTTGATCATAAAGTTCAACCACCCTATGTTCTATTTTGAAATGGCATAACCGAAAACCGAACCGAATTGGGAATATGCCTAACCAATCCAAACCTCAACCGAATGGATGTCGGTTAAAAACCAAAAAAAATTAACCAAATAACATTATTGCCAAATTACTTGTATTAGAATCACCTTGCATGTCCTAACAATACATATCAAACGATTAAAACAGATTATATAACAATCTCATAATATCATCTAATAAAAAAACACCCACCCACACACACAAAAATAACAATGAAAGTTGAAAAACACTTGATGTTCAAACTTCATACAATCATAAGTCGCTCCAAACTAGAGTTCGTGAACACCCCTACAGTTACTGAGCTCAATAACACACACAAACAGAAATGAACACCCCTAAACTTCCATATTATATAACAATTAAAAAACAATCGAAGATTATACAACAATAAAAAAAACAGATTGTGACTGAAGTTCACCTGTGACGGTGCGAGACTGCGTGTTCGAGTTTGAAAAGCTGTTGATGGCGATGTGTGCTCGTCTGCTTAAATTTGAGTTCGAGCAGCTATTGTGTGCTACTGAGTGTTGATTCAAGAAATTAGGGTTTGGGGCTTGAGATTTATTCGACTTTGAGAGTATTTGAGAATTGGGGTTGGGGCTGTGAAGAAAAAGTTTAGTTATGGCGCTCAACTGATCTAGGAAATTAGGGTTTGTGTAGGGTTTATGGTAGAAGTTTGTGATATATTATTGGTTTTTAAAATAACATAAAATAAAGCTTGCAATACCTTAACTCATATATGGTGTGCAACACTGCAACTATTTATGTTATCAAACGAGTAAGGAGCTTTTTTATTACCGCCGACTCAGTAAGATTATTCGCGCTTCGCGAAGGGGCTGTACAATAACATGCACGTGCTTAATGATACGTTTGCGAACTTTGTTACGGTGACACTAACGCGCCTCGTACTACCGCGCGACCACACGTTTAAGAACTTTGTTACATGGGTTGCAACATGTGTATTGACTTGATTATCTCACATGCATCGTGGCGTAGTCGTACGATAACACTAACATACATGGTTAACGGTGTGTTGCTATGTTTCTGTGAACCTTGTTTTGTTTGTTGGCACGGTAACAATAACGTGCTAAAAATGTATGAAGTTAGACACACAGTATTTTTAAAAAAGTAATTAAGAGAAAAGATACTAAGAAAAGTAACAAAAAAAGTCTGAAAGAAAATAAAAGGAAAAAGGCCCGAGGTTCGAACATGTGTGTTGTGCATCACCATGGAACAATCTAACCAACTCATCTAAGAATACAACTGTGACTAAGCCTTTGCAAAGTTACATTTAACGCATAACAAAACCAGTAAAATAAAAATAAAAAAAAGAAGACAAAAAATTATGAACCAATCCAAAGATGACATATGGCAGTCAATGGGAACCCCACGCCGGCACTTGCAAATGGGTATATATAGAATGTTTTTATATATCAATGTTTTTATACACACACATGAAGCACTTGTGAATTATGATTGACATGATCGTTAGCTTTTGAAAGGGAAATGATTAAAAGGTAGGGTGATGGCACCGTGAATGGTAGTCATATGATAAACATCGTAATGCTAACCGAACAAGCTTCGTACATCGTCTTAGCCAACAAAATAGGTGCACTAGGGATCCAATGAAAATCCACAACATAAGAATGAGGTATACCGAGAGTGTTGAGGATTTAAAAAGTTACATTTATCGTACAACGAACCCAGTAAAATAAACAAAATAAAAAAAGACAAAATGTTATGGACCAATCCAAGGATGACACGTGGCAGTCAGTGGGAACCCGCCACCAACACTTGTAGATGAGTATATATAGAATGTTTTTATATATCAATGTTTTTATACATACACATGAAGCACTTATGAATTATGATTGGCATGATCGTTAGCTTTTGAAAGGGAAATGATTAAAAGGTAGGGTGATGGCACTGTGGATGGTAGCCATTGGATAAACTAACTGAACAAGCTTCATACATCGTCTTAGCCAACAAAATAGGTGCACTAGGGATCCAATGAAAATCCACAACAGAAGAATGAGGTATATCGAGAGTGTTGAGGATTTTTGTACGAATGTAAAATAGAGAAAGCATATAAATCAAGGGAGCCAACGAGGTAACAGATGTATGAGATTTTAAAAGTGGAGGACGAAATAATTGGCTAGCGGAGAGTTTGCATGAGAATGGCCCATGACACGATGAAGCAAGTAAAGGCATTCATTAATGCAAAAAAACATCTTTTGTGGTTAAATGAAAGAGCGAGAGTCATATAACCAAGTCATATATGTCTAAAAAAGTTATTACAAGGGGGACTTAAAGCCAAGGAACCTCCCCCCCCCCCCCCCAAACCCCATCACTTAGTACTCACGCGATGAAAACCTTGCCCTTCTTTGTACCAAACACATGATTACGTGCCCCCGAGACCACAAGTGCTAGTCCAAGGATATCATAAAAAGATTTTAACATGCTTTTTGCTCAACCTTCAACCAAAATCAAACAACGCTTTGATGTGGTCGATATTGTGATTTTCACTGGGAACACAGACGTTACACGGAAGATTGTTTCCACTGAAAAAAGGCATATTGTAGCGACGTAGAAAAACAAAAAGCTCTCACACCTAATCAGTGGCATGGAGGATCAGGGAAGGTAGATAGACGAGCATAACTCAAAAGTTTGCTTTGATGTAGGTTTGAATAAGAATTGCATCATGATGATAGGTAATTTAAAAACCTCAAGCTATTGCGCAAGAGCCATGCAATAATCAGAATATATGAAAAATGTAGATGGGACAGAAATCTATTTCCCCTCCCATCGAGATGAGGGATCCATCGATGGTCTGGTAATAAAAAGTTCAACAACAGATCGTCACTCACAGTCTCACACTTAGGGATATAGAGTCAAGTCGGTTCGTAAGTTACACGGGGATCGACTTGAAAGATACTCAAATCGAGCCAAACTTAATCGAGCTCGAGTCCGAGCTTGAGCTCATATTATGGTTCGTTTGCTAAACGAGCTCAAGCCCGAGTTTCAGATATCAAGCTCGAGCCTCCTCGCGAGCCTAAACGAGATTTTTGTTTATATAATTTTTTAACATATTACATGTATATTTATATAAATAACTAGAATTTGAACCCCGCGCGTTGTTGCTTTTGTAATAGAATGATTATATTTCTCGTTCAAAATTCCGATCATCCTTCTACTCTCTCATCAAGGTCAAAGAGCACCAATTAACCTAACCATTCCAGTGTAATCACAACACTTAATCACAATCACTTAGTTAAGTAAAAACAAAAGTTAAACTTAAATGAACTTGTATAAATAACATCTATTTAAAAAATTGACTATTTTGTATACAAATATCCAATTCTAGCATAAATATAACTTTCCATATAGCTATAATTGTTCTGTGAGTCAAGTTATCTACTTTTGGTTGACTCACAAAAAAAAAGTTATCTACATTTGTTTCATAAATAGACCATATATTCTGATAATTTAATATTATTTATCCCAACCCAAATTTGTTCAATTTAATTTACCCATTCCCTCAGGTCCGCATCTCTCTCATCTTTCTGTTCAAAACTTACATTTCAATTTTCAATTCACATCTTAACAAAAAAGAACTCTGAGCGAAGAAAATGATTCTATTTCTAGAGCACGTTATCGCCGATCTAATCGAAGAATCAGTGTTGCCGGCTCCGTCGGAGATCACTTTTGACCTTCCAAGTGATACACGCTGCAACAACAGCTCAAGGGAAGGCAACCACCTTCAGGCAACGAGAGCGTGAACAGTGATTTAATGAGCCGACGGTGGAGGGTTTGGGTTTGGGTCTGGGTGTAGATCTAACGAATAGATCGAGACTCTGTGACTGTTTGGGGTTCAATTTCTTGGCCACCCTCCATATCTACAGAAGAGGAGGATCCATGGAGGGCTACCGAAGTGCCGGTTTTCTGCACTAAGAAAGAGGTTGAGCGGTGGCACACATGGATGAAGGGGCGCGTTTGAAACACCCATATGCATCAACAGCTTGTAACATATGTACGGTGGCACTGTAGCCACCGACACAATGTTTTAATAGTATATATAATATTATTATATATACTAATTATTATAAAGTTAAAAATTTAATAATTTAATGAAAAACGAGTTGAGCCAAGCCAAGTGCAGCTTGAGCTTGAAAAAACTTTTACGAGCCAGACTTAAGTTTTAGAAATAATATTATAAACGAGCCGAGCTCGAGCTTGAGCTTTACAAAGTTAAAACGAGCCGAGCTCGAGTCTTAACAACTTCAAGCTTGGCTCGTTTACATCCCTAATCACATTGTTCATCAACTTTAGGTCGATGATGAAAGAAGTGCAGCAAAGATAGTGTATAGCGTTGCTTCTTACAACTTTATATATATGCAAATAGGGAATTGAAGGGGATAACTCTCCATCGAGTGGGTTTCTCGGGAAAAATGGTATAACTGTTAGTTTCACTACGAATTTCTGTCATTTTAAGAGATGGAAGCAAAGGATCGATGTTGGAGACGATATTCATGGTCATGAGGGTGCAATACATACACAAGTTATACCATGAAGGTCCAGTTTTATATATATAAATTACAATTTATATTTTGTAATTTGTCATTTTGATGTTTTATTAATCTCATAAAATATTGTGAAGCATGAATAGAACAACATTATTTAAACTTACAATTTGCCTCCTTTCGGTCTTACACCTAGCCACCCTTAAAGTTACAATACGCCCCCTATACTTTTTTGTATGTTTTTTATTATTTTTCTAGCCAACCACACGTTATGAGTCACACTTACCAGTTTTTTTTTTGTTTTTTGTTTATAACTACTAAAATATGTTGTGTTATAAAATTTTGAATATTTCATTGCAATATGCTAATTTTTATTTACATTTTAATGTATTTTTATTTAAAATAGAGCTGTGCATGATAATGTACAACTCGTTTAAGCACTTATGTACAGGCCGTAAAATTGTATTCGTAAATTGGTTTTTATAGTTTGTCTCAAGTGTCATATTATGGCCCCTAAAAAGCTTACAATAGGTCCCCTTCCATATTTCTGTATATTTTTCAGGGTTGATTTTACGTAAAGATTTTATTTTTTATAAAGCTTCAAGCACTATAATTTTTTATCGTATCGTAACGTGAGGATTTAATACTAATTGATATTTATAATATGTGAATTTCAAAGATTATGATTATTATATAGTTAAATTCAAAATTTGCGTATGTTCCTAGTAAATTTGACCAAATTTGACAAATATGATAATTTTTTTAAAAAAGGTGTTTTAATCATCACTGGTTGACGATAGTGAACTAACATCACTAATGTAGTACGATTAGATCTAAAGCTTTGGTTCGAGAATTAACATGACGATTTTTAGTGAAAACTGTATTTATCGTCAAAATGGCTTGAAATCCTAAAATGGGGAAGTAGTAAGTCTAATTTACTAGAAATGGGTTTAGAAGAATAAAAAAGCACATACGTAAACGTGTTTGAGGTAGAATGTGCATTTGAAAGCAATCTAATGAAATCATAAAACGAGCTATGATCAAAATGTCCAAATTTCAACTAGGAATTTTCTCCATTGCGCGTTGCACAGAGAACTACGTCACGAGGCCGAACCTCAAAACGCTTTCGACGCTTATAATATCAAAGTTAAATAAACTAAAATGAAAACTCAAAAGCATACCTCTAATATAACCTAAAAGATTATTCGAAGCAATAATGAATACTTTAAACATGGACTCAATCCAAATATGGATATGTTGAGGCTTTGCAAATCAAAACAGATATGGCTTGTCAATCTCAACTAATGTAGATTATCAGTTTGAACATTTACATTTCAAAAATAATTTAACAAATCTTGAAAATCTCCCAAGGTAGGGAAAGAACATCATCACATAACAAAAGTAGAACCTACTGCATCCTCCTATCGTGAGCCCTTATGTTAGACATTATCTCATCCATAAATAGTGAAAATGGATATTAGTTATTTCAATTTTATATGTTGATATAAAGTTATATGACGATGTGCGAACAAAGGTTATTCAAGTGGCGTATAAGAACACCACCATGGTGTAGATGTAAAGAACTGCCAACAAAGAAAATATAAGCCTCTCTTATGGTCATGACTTTGGTCCACAAAAGTTTGAGGTTCAAACATATCCAAGTATCATAAAGAACTCCTGAATCTGTAAGATTTTCAAATCTTAATGAAACCTGATTTTAAATTTTATTATCAAAAAAACAAATTCATGATTTCCATCAGCACTCATTTTAGTTTTGATAGCAGTAGCTCAATTCAAAAAGCTAAATGCCATAACATGAATCATGTCTGGATTCAACCATTTATTTAGTTCAACTAAGGAAACAACTACCACTTTTGTTTTTCTAGCTTTTTTATTCTACCTAGCATTAATTGGCCTAGCCACGCACCTTTTGATTAGTTTCTTTTGCCCAAAACTATCGATTACAAACAAATACCTACAATTCATAGGTGAAATCATCTTAAAACCAACTAAATGACTGATGTATCATAATTGTTAAGTTAACATATGTGCTATGTTATGTAATTGAGCTCCGATATATGCAACAAATCATAAGTTTGACGTGTAAGCATAAGCACCAACAACTGATCTACATCATGAACAGATGCCTTCAATATTCACCACTTGATTAACAACTAAGAGAATTTATTTGAGGCATTCAGCCGAGCAACTTGTGTGCAAGCAAGAAGAATTAATTTTATCAAATATTTTTTAACAATTAGAAGTACCAAACTCTAGAAGTCTCAACCTGCAAGTCAGCTCAACGGAGTGTTGTGTTGAGGACGACCCACAATGACGCCGACTAAGTCAGCGAGTATTATTTTTATTATTGGCTGAATAAGCCTGCAATCTAACAGGTGTGTCATACCGGTTGTGCTAGTTTGTAACTTTACACATGACATGTTGTGGGGCTGCCACATGCAAAATTTTTTATTCCTCGGTGCTAAAGGCGCCAGCTAAGCCTTTAGCCTGTAGGCTGAAAAGGGCCAAATGGACGAGTGTGATTTACTGGATCATCCATGATCATAGGATTTGTAGGTTGAAAATTTATAATCATTTAAAAAAAATCGACCAACCATGACCATTTTGGTAAAACTCCCTTTAGAATCCCTATATACAAAATGAGATATTCAATATCATTAAGTGTGAAGTACCGACTATTGCACCCCACTCTAGTTAAAGTTTTATAATGTATGAATACAATTTGTTTGTTAATTGCTTCCGCATAAATAGAACAATGTGATGAAAGAAAATAATGGGAACGCTTTTGTGAAACCTTTACTAAAATGCTAACCATTACAAAAATTATGAAAAATGTGGGTGCTACTAGCTGATATCAGATCATCACTTTAGGGGATTTAATCATTAAGTATCGAATGTTAAAACTTAAACCTTCAATGCTTATAATGTGCTGGGTGAGGTATTCGATCCTAGGATTAAGATGGGACCAAATGATACATAAATTATACAATATATAATGTGTAAGACCTATATGGACAAAATAGGATGCTTATGTGCTAAGTGAATCGAGACTTGTGACTTGAAGCCAAACATGATGACAACGAGAATACGTCATTATAGTGTAATTGTAAGTGCAAGGTACGAATATGGTAATAAAGTGGTCATGGTTATGTTAAGAAGAATACATATTAGGTAAGTTGTGGTAGGTTGTGCAACACATTGCATGATAGTCTAAGAGCATACATGCGAGCAAAAGTCAAGACGTGAATAGTGAAGGTAAGCTAACATGAAACCTACTTCGATATTTGAAAATCATTTTGAACAATTGTTGTCATTGCAGTAAAGAAATGACCGACTCCCGTAAAGTGCAAAGGAGTATTCATGAGAGGAGAGGGGTGTCATCACAATAAATCAAACTCTAGAAGCACAAGACTCACTCCTTATCCATCTCATGTCTCTAAATTAGATGGCTTAGATGATGAAATAGGAGAAGGGATATCCTATGAGTGGAGAAAATATTCCCCTATTTTCTTGCTAAAATGTGTACATCTATAAAAGTGATAAATTCAGTAGAAGCTTTTAGGTAAGAAAGCTCATGACTTAAGTGACATTAGTGATTTTTTTATACAAAGGTATGAGTTTAAATATTTGCAATACAAGTTAATATGTGGTATTTAGAAGAAAAAAGATTTTTGTAAAAAAGAACACTGAGAAAGCCTCTTGTTTAACTAACTTGTGTAAACAACTAATTGTCTTGCCATGTCAACCAATTAGCTCACAGCTAAATTTATATAACTTTACACAATATCATACAAACAATAACAAGAAAACAATGTTACAACCATATACATTACTGTTTCTATATATCAACTACTGTTAGCCCATAAAAGACATCGTAGGATAATACAATGCGTCTTATGGCAGAACCCTGATCCATAGCAATTTTATCCATACCCAAACCAAAACTTTAGATTGACGTAAATGCCCTCCGAGGGTATTTTGTCGATTTAAAAATATGTTCAAGAAACAAAGATGGGCATTTATAGATCACAAATTGAGTTGAGAAAAAATTGAAGGCACAAGATCTACTACGGACCAAGCAAGACCAGCATATTGAAGCACACTTATACCTGTATCTACATCAAATGAATCCTGATTACTGAAGAACAGCATTTTCTGGAGATACCCATTTGACTGTTTGACTTCTTTAGACTTTTCGACGGTTGAAGAAGCGGTCAAAGCTGGGACATAGCCAGAAGATTTTATAGAGATGCCTAACGCATTAGCTGTAATGGGTAGAATCCATTTTACTAGAGCCTTGCTGCAGAATTTGACCACCAGTATGGTTGGGATGCCAACTAGGATCCTACCAGCAAATGCAGCAATAGGGAGTTCAGGGGTGAACACACGAGCCACATGTTCATGGTGGTAGTGATCATATGTTTGTTGCACCCCAGTAACCTGGATGACATATATATCAGTTTTCTGTAAAGACAGTATAATTATATGTATTAATAGTGTGCAGCAATTCTCATATGGCATTAGATAATGCCATGTATGATTTGTGACACACATTACAAGTCTTTATTTTTCTACCATTTTCCTTATGAAACAAGTAACAACTCATGTGTTCCATGAAGATGATAATATCAGACATTAAACGTTTTTTGGAAAATTATTTACTGTTTGTCACGTGTTTGAAATATGAGTCAACAGTAGCAAAATCTTAAAAACTTCTGTCATTTAAAATAGCATTGATTTTAAGCTAAATATTGTAATTTCATTATATCCAAAAAGTGCCACTTTGGATTCCAATACAAAACACACCAAATCATCTTTTTTTTATTTTTTATTTTTCAGAATTCTTCATAAATACTTTCTTTCGTCCATGAAAATCACAACATTTTACTGCCAATATTGCTTTTAGAAAGATGTCAAAAAATATCTTTCAATGATGATGGATAAATATATGCAGTGCACCTAAATCAAATTGTTGTTTGTTTTGCATTGACCACAATGAGCAAATAGGTGTAGAAAACAAAACTTTTCAAAATTTATGAGACACTGTAACGGGAATTAAAAGAGGCAGTTTTTATGGTAGTAGGAGTATATAATAGAGTTATAGTCTTACGATTCCCAATGCCACGCCTGTGAATGCCGTGTGAAACTCAAAACTTGGAGTTGGAAGCTCTGGTGTCGGGTAGGCAAATAGCAAAAGGAAGCTAAGTGCAACCCAAAAGGACGTAACTGCAAAAAGTAGAAGAACTACACATTACCACTTTTAGTCTAAGCAACTTCACCGGTTTGAAATGAAGAATCCTGTATAGAGGTGGCCATCGATTCAGGTTAGCGTTAAAAGGAAAAGGTTAAGTTGATAGTCACCCAAGATGAATTTTTGGTGCAAAAAACTCCTAAATCATATCATGCATACTGAAATATTATAACTTTTGCAATCAAATTTAGATCACTAATTATTTTAAACCTTTTTTTTTCTCTAACAAAAAGTGTTCCAAGGTGATCCAATCTATACCAAAAATTTAGCCATTTTAACTTAAACCCATTTGGACGTGTTACCCAACCTGTCTATTTTGCCACCTCTATTTAGATGTGTGCTTTAGGTCCTGCTACAGACATATGTAATTCTGTATACTGATGTTTATTGGAAGCAAAATTTGAAAGCATCGATTTAACCAAGTACAGGGATTATACCATTTTGGTCTGATATTACAAAATTGTCAACATGTTGATGAATACATAGCCAAAATCCAAGTATTGCCAATCCAAGCACAAGACCACCAAGGATATCAACCACACTGTGCATGCCAAGATATATACGTCCTGGAAAAAAGACAAGGGAATCAATTAGTTATCTGTTGATCGGATATGAGTTAAAGAGGCCAATAAAATGAGATATTGAAACATACCTATCCCAATAAAGCCCACGAACAAGCAAACACATGCAAATGCTGCTAGTTGAAAGGACGCATCTGAGTTTTCATTGCATGACAAGACATAATGCAAGAGGAACCTGAAATCCCAGAAAACACAAATCAATAATCATGATTCCACAACAAATGTAATTTAGAATCCCATATTTTGTTTTATGATCGCCGCAAGTTCAACATTCGTTACCTATGGAGTGCTAAACCATTTTTATCTTAAAGCTCATTGAAAATCCATATTATCATTTAGCATGAACATACCCAGATAAGCAGACTGTATTAAGAGTATGTGAAGAAGGAAATCCATATTCCATTGCATTTTCTTTCTCATCTTTAGTCACTGTCAATATCCTCACAGGTGGTGATTTGGGTCTAGGAGCAGACACCACATCCTAGAAACATAAGCATTATAGCAAATATTTATGAACGGTAAAATATAAAGCTAAAATAACATTCACAGACATTGCAACTAAGAACGAAATTGACATTACACCTTTATACAATTTCCCGTATAATCACAGAATGCCATCAGAAGTGTCATTTGCCTTGCCAATTTCCCATGTCCACTCTACAACATACCATCACCAACTTAATCGAACTCATTACTGCACAAAAATGTCTTCTTTGGAATATAAATTATATTTCATGATGTATAACTATAAGGGCTGGTTTGGAGATCCATTTTGGAGCTAATGATGACTTTTTCTTTGAATTTGTGTCTATAAGTTACAACACCTAGCAGGATCAATTTTCAGTTTCCGCCAAACAAACTCATAAGTTCCATGGAGAAGATGAAGATAAATTACCCAGAACAGCAAGGGAAGAAAGCCAGTATAGAAAGGGACGGAAACAACTGAAGATAACCCTATAAACAAAGCATCCAAAAACGTGTGCTGGTACTTCTGCACAAATTCAACAGACACTTATGCTATCAATCAAAATCCGGCACCAAGAAAAGCAAATTGACGAAATTAATGACATGGGTGTGTAAAAAATGCAACCTTTTTACATAAACCAATCACAAATTCAAACAGAAACCAAGAAATTCAGAGCAAAAGATGATGAATTTAGTCACACGGGTGTTTGTACAAGTCAAATCCCTTGTTGTCAAATGATCGAACTCTTGGTGTGCATACCTGGATCTTAAGGCTAATCGGAACACCAGAGATTACACAACTCGACACCCATGGTTGGGTTACAGATCTAATCATCCGGGTCAGATTAAACATCGAAGAAATTGCGATCCATGCTACAACCCCGCACAAAAACGACACTTGCCAGGTGGGTATTAAGCTCTCCATTTCTCAATTTGTTTCTTTGTTCCCTGAAATCTATGAAATTCAGGGATTAAAGACGATGGGCTATGATCATCGAGTGAAAATTTATTATTACAAATTTAGAAAGAACGTAGATTGTGATTTTGTTGGGAAGAAAATTCAAAATTCAAAGGTAGTCGTCACCTCGTTGAGGAACATTCCAAAACAAGACTTTGTTTTGGAAGGTGTATTTTGACATTTTGCAACATGTTATTTTTGACCCACCAACTGAACAGTTGTCGCCCCTCGGACTCTAGATAATAAGATCTATAGCAGATTAAATATTGTTTATTCTTTTATTGATTTATTTATATGTCTTGTTTCTAAGTAATAATTGAATTTATAATATTATGTAATGTTTAATTATTAGGTAATCGATGTTTGAAATTATAAGTTATTATTCATCAAGGTGATATCACTCATCAACCACCTTAACCACCACCAATCACTCCCGCTAGCGGTGGAACCACCTTAGAAAGGATGGGTCAACCGACACCAATCTTTATACGGTTACTAGTAAAACGTATATTACGCAGATTTCGAGTAACACCAATATTTATTTATGATTGACACCATTGTTTTCTTAAAAACATTTATAACCCCTAATTGCCTAGTGGTTTTAAAAAATATTAATTCAATATTTTTAAAACCGGATCGAACAAGGAATCGGTGGTCTTATTGGTTCACTGGTTGAACCGGTCGGACCAGTCGAGCCAATAACATTAATTTTTATGTAAATATAAAACAATAGTCTTTACCCTCTCCAAAATAACTATTGATTTATTATTTGATCCATAATAGTTATCGTACTTACAAACCTGTATACCTAGTCCATAGAGATGGGCATAAAACCCGGGTACAGACCCGACCCGGTGAACCCGAACCGGACCCTAGTACGGGCACGACCCGGTAGGGTTGGAACCGGGTTTAGTTTTATGGAATTTTTAAGAACCCGACCTGTTTGTATCCAGGTCCAACCCGGTTTTGACAGTTTGTTTGCCTTTTAAAAAAAATAGCCGTTTTTAACGCTAGCCGTTAGAAAAGATTTTTAACTGTTTTTTGTTATTTTTGCCCCATAAGTTAGTATAAATAGGTGTGGGTTGATATGGTTAAGTACCCAATTCCCAAATGCAAAAACATACGCAAAAAACGCAAAAAATACTCTCGTTTTACATTTTCACTTTCTCATTTTACACTTTCACTCTCTTTGAATCTTGATATGACTCACTCACAATCTTCCGTTAGTCAAGGTTCGTCCAAACCCATTACCAAACACCACCCAAGACCACCACAAACCACCATATACCGCCACTCACAGGGGCGGAACTAGGTGCATCCGAACGGGGTCAAGTGACCCCATTGATTTTTGACGGGTAGTGTAACATATAATACCGAAAATTTGAGTGAACCCATAGTTTTTCAGGAAGTGAACCTATAAATATAATTAAGTTCAAAGTATTACAGCTAATTCAACTTGGTTCAATGGTAAGCTGTTGTTTCACGCGGATCACATCTCCTTGAGGTCTTGAGTTCGACCCTTGCAAGGGTCTTTTTTTTAACACCTTTCTAATAAGTAAAATTACTTTTTTACCCTTAATAATAACCATTTAACCCTAAAACCTTCTCCCCCATCGGACATCCCCATTCCCCAGGACCCCATCGCGCCCTCCCCGGCTCCCGCGACAGCAATCGGCCAATGCCCCTCCAGCCTGACTGCCTGAGCCTCCCCCGACCGCAATCGGCCATCGCCCCTCCAGCCTGAGCCTCCCCCGACCGCAATCGGCCATCGCCCAAGTGCTAGGCTGCTGCCTGCTGCCTGCTGGCCTGCTGCCGCCTGCCTGCCGCCGCCCGCCGCCGGCCGCTGCCTAGTCACCATCTGCAGGTTGCAGCCGAGTGCTACACTGCTACTGCCTACTATGTTAGGAACATAAGGTTAGATTTGTGTTTATTTTTTTCTATTTTGTTTGATTGAGTATTTGAGTTTACTATGATAAATTGATAATGATTATTGATTTGTGTTTGATTGAGTATTTGAGTTTAATAATTATTTTTCATAAGGTTGGATTTGTGTTTATTTGAGTATTTGAGTTTACTATGTGTGTGTTAGTGTGTAAAGGTGTAAATGGGTGTTTGGATGTGTCATCAAACTGAATCAGTTTAGAGTGTGGCAAAAACTGATTATGATAATGATTATTGATTCTAAATTAGGATCATAATAATTTGATTTGGACTTTGGACTAGTAAGTAAATAATTGTATTAAGACAATGATCATTGATTTACTTTGGACTAGTAACTAAATGATTTGTGCATTTAGAAATCTAGGATGTAGTTAATTTGTTTGTTAAATTAGGTATTTTACTATATTAGTTCTTTAGTTCCTTACAACTCATAATATATGTGATGCATCGAATATTTTAGGAACATGGATCGATTTGTTGTGAAAAGAAAACCATCGAATGTTGCTTCTTCATCTAGTAATAGTATTCCGGCAAGAATTGATTTAGATGATTTTCCATGGGATCCTTCTGAACGAAAGCCAATCTCATCATATCACCCTAATCAAAAAGATGAAATTAGAAGAGCATACTTGCTTAGAGGTCCATGTCAACCTATTGGGCATGAGTTTCCACAACGAGACCCTACCTGACCCGACCGGACAACCCGATAATTTTATATTATCTTGTTACAAAACGAATCACCGAAAAATAGTGACCCTACTGAGAAAAATTTCTGGTTCCGCCACTGCACTCACCACCGCTGCCCAGTGGCCGGACGGGGTCTCCACTACCGACAACCACCATGACTATCACCAGCCATCGATTAAACCACCTCCAATCACCATTTCCGTCACCAACCACTTCGTACCACCTCTCACCGCCGCCCACCGGCCACTGCCGCCACCGTCGGTGGCCGGAACGACCGTGGACCACCATTCATGACCTACGTTGCCTTGTAGATCGGGCTGCTACGAGCACATGCATGGGTAGATCGGACCAAACGAAGTTCGTCGGAGTCTCACCGAAGGTGGGTTCCCGACGCCGCCTCCTTCTGTTATGATGAGAACCATACCGCCGCCACTACTAGTTGGTATCGAGTCATCGGTGTCATGCGACAGCCACCAAACCATCGCACACCACCACCACAACCGCGCCTGAATCACCACAAAGCACCACCACCACAACCACTACTGTTACTACCATTTAACAGCACCATCGTCGAGAGTTAAAGCAAACAGACACCACCATTGTCTTTAGCACCTTGAGATCCATGGCGGCCGGTCGCCGCCGCTCTGCCACTGCTCCGCCGCTAACCGGCCGTATTCTGGCGAGGGAGGGTGGGGGTAGGAGAGAGAGAAAGAGTGTGTGTAGATCTTGTGAGAAAGAATAGAAGTGGAGAGATGAAATGAATGGTTCTGTCGCGTCCTGCGTCGAGGCTCGTCTTCTATAAAAAAACTTCGAGAATTTTATTTCGTATAATGATGTGCTTGAAAACTGTTTTAATAAATATTGTTTTAATATTACATGGGTGACGTCTAAGTTGGTGTTTCCCGAAAGTCGCGTATTTAACTTGTTTTACGAATCTGATTATCGTTCGCGATCCAAATGCTTTGATTATTTAAATTAATTATGAACATTTAAACCTAATATAAATACTTTGTACTACTTGAAATCTTCGAATGTTACGCTCTAATTAACATAGGTCCGGTGTTGATCAAAATTACGCGGTTATAACTATAGTCATTAGTGTTTGTTCAATTCATGCGAGTGCCTTTAATAATTTTTCCATTCATAATTTAAAATATATTCGCACGTTATTGTTTTACTATTTATTAATCACGTCGGGTTTCAGTTGTTTGCCGGATATCAGTTTGTAGTCTTAAGTTAAACAGCTCAGCATGCAAATATCTTGTCATGCGATCGTTAAAACTTAGAATGAATTCTTCGGTTAGCGAAATGTTTTATTTAACATTTTAAAATACTACTTTTTGGGTTTGGATTTTCTTATTGGGCTACAATTGGGCTAGTTGTTTATTAGGCTTTGATCATGTTTAATGCAATGCATTGGGCCAATTAAAAGAAAATTTTAGGCCTAAATTTTAGGGTTGTCACAACAATCATATATAGTTGTTATCCTGATCTGAATCTAAGTGCAAGTTCTTGCTTGCAAGCATTTTTTGCACGTGAAGTTATGTTTCGTAGCAAGTTGGGTTCCATATCAATATCTAACAATGTTAGCGTCAAAAGCGGAAATTGTAAACCATTTACTCATGAATCGATCATGTATGTTTCATATCTAACGAGTCATATAAAATTTTAGCTTACAAGTTTAGAAAATAGCTGCCCAAAGTGTATTTTCAACACATAAAACTACTGACATGACATTAATAAAACATGAGCCTATTATCATAATAATTCAATTTTGTAATCATACAACTATAAACTTACTCTTACAAGATTAATAGATAAAACTCCTAATGATGCAAACAGAACAAAGGAGATGTCTTGTTAGTCATTAAAAGCTTGTCATAGACGCTAATAGGAACAAAAAAAATCAGTGGACTTGCATTTGCATAAAGGATCGATAGTTAACAAATGAACTTATTCTATACTTGATATATCATTGTGTTATTCATGCGTAGAACTAGTAAAATTAGTTGTGAATATGTAATATTATACGTCACGAAAAAAACATATGCATACATGCATGCATACACACAATTTGCATATTTAGCTTTTAATGAATGTTAATGTTAATGAGCAAAAAATCAATATATAAATTTTAAATGGCTAAAAGTAATGTATCTTTTGTTGGAAGACTTGTAGTGGGAGTGTACATGTATAGCTAGTAGATAAGAGTTGAGATTCTATAATAACATCGTAAAACAAAGTTCCAATGGTATAAGTTAACTTTTTTTAAGTGTTTCTAAGCCATAGGATCAGATGATTACACATTAAGTAAGCATAGCATCACAACATCAAATATCAAAAAGGAGCTAAAATTTGTGAATAATAAGCATGCCAAAGAATGTGTGAATATTCATACCAAAGAATCAGCATAATAAGCCAATTGATGTGCTTTCTCAAATGCAAGCATGGGAGCAAGTACAACCCATTGTTTTTCTTTCTTTCTTTTCAACTTTTTTATAAGATAATCTGGATTCTTCAGGACAGTTATGTCATACTAACATGTAAAATATATTGGATTAACATTTTATCTTATCGCTTTAAATTACAATGAAGGGAACCCTTAGTAAATTGAAAAAAAAACTCAGAAACTCTAGAGAAATATAACTGGGACTCATAGAATATTTTATCTGAACGTTTTAATTTACAATGAAAGGTTTTTATTGATAATCCTCTTCCATTCAATTTAAAAACTATAAATTGAACAAGTACCAAACTTTGAAGGGGACAACAGGGAATGTATACCTTATTCCCAATTTAATTATCTTGTGTGTATCTAATTCCAAGTTTCTGATTCTAGGCTCAACATAATCTTCTTCCACTTTCACCAAATTTAACCACTTCTAGTTTCTTATGTCTTCTTCAACAACCTATATGGTGTAAAATGAAAGATAAGTACCAACTTAATGAGCTAATAACAAGAATAAAGAGAAATATGAATAACCGCTATTCAATGAAACTTGAATGGATGAAGGAATTAAGGTCTCTTTCAAGGTTCGTCGATAGTGGATTCTTTGAATAAGGTTCTATTACTTTACAATGGTTGTGAATCTATTCTATATCGTAAGATGTTAAGTGTTGTTCTATAGTCCATAGTAACTAAAACTCCTTCCAAGAGTAGAAAGTCATTGAAGAGCCGGATAAACCAAAACAATCTAATATATCTTTTAATGATTTTATGCTTATGCCACGCATTTCCACGTCCTATATAAGAAGATGCACAACAGACTGTTTGTATGTAAGAGTTAATAGACATGGGCATAAGATACATAAATAAGAGTGCATGAAATATCAAGATTCAAACTTGAGAATCAAGAGATATCTGTTCAGAAAAAAATACCTTTACACCAAAAAGGCACATGTTTTCGCAAGGCGCTAGTGGTAAAGGCAATTTGGGACTCGTTCTTTCAACTGATGCAAAGCCTAGAGTCAAATGGACCCCAGACCTCCATGAACGGTTCATAAAAGCGATCAACCAGCTAGGTGGAGCACATAGTAAGTGCTCTTTCTTTCTTTTTTTTCTTTATGTAAAATGGGGACAAGAATAATCTGAAAGAAGAAATGAAAAGAGGTATTGAATTGTTGACTTCTTTGTTGTAGAGTGTAGGAACCTCTGAAGTTAAAAGGCTGATGCAACCAAAGGATACCAAAATAACCAAGTCTTCCAACATGCACTTCGGAACAAAGGTGAACTAGCTTTAAAAGCTTTTACACACTCAGAAATATGCTAAGTGTAAAGTCTTCCGAAGCCAAAGTTCAGAAGAAACTGCTGCGGAAGCTTTACACTTAACTTGGAAAATATTCTCTGTGTAAAGTCTTCCGAAGCCAAAGACTCAACTCTTCTGAAGTTAAAGATGAAGTCTTCCGAAGCTTCAAAGACAAAGTCTTCCAAAGCTGCCTACAAGACAAGACTGATTTCTTCTAAAGTGAGAGAAAAGATTCATTTTCCATCAACTTTATCATAAAACAACCTACTTTCTGCTGCATGCTCTGGTAGTTCACCTGCTATCACTAGTTGGTGAAACTTTCATATTTTATGATAAAGTAGATAAGGTCTTCGTCTGCAAGTTTCTCTTTTTTGTTCCTTTTGGCTTTTTGTAATAGGAAAAGTCAGTGAGGTATGGCATGTCATAGTCACTAGTCAAAAGGCAATCTGCCTTTCGACTTTAGATTGATCTTGTTGTCTAGATTAGTCACTTCCAACTGTCTTTTTGCATATTGACGGTTGTAGGATGTAGTATAAATAGTCTCCAGTTCTTGCACTTAAAACATACTTGTACAACACTTGTAATAGAACTAGAGATCAATATACAACTTCCTTGAAAACTTAATCTTGTGTTCTTGTTCTTGTTCTTGTTCTTAAACAGTTTTACTTGTGTTTGTCTTGTATCTTGAGTAAAAGTTTACAGTTCCCTATTTGAATTATTAAGTGATCTTAAGATCCTCCTAAGTGTGTTAACTAAGTGTAAACTTAAGTACCCTTTAACGGTCCTGCAATTGGTATCAGAGCATTCCAGGCTCTTGATTGTAAGATCTCACCATCTTCAAATCCTCTTAGTTACACACATCACTTAACTCTTCACATGGCAGCTATCTTCAAGGCTGATATGGAAACTGGAACTATGACAAAGTCCCCATTGATCACTCCTGAGGATTTTGACACTTGGTGTCAAAGAATGAAAGGCTTTATCAAGTCTCAAGATTCCAGGATGTGGGAGTCTGTTGTCAATGGACCTCATGTACCATGCACCTCTTCAGTTGCTGCTGGTGGTGGCATGATACCAAAGGAAGGGGTTGACTTTTCTGATGAAGACTGGAAAAGAATTGACATTGATCAGAAAGCCATGACAGCCCTCCAAACTGCTCTTCCAAACTCCATCTACAGAGGTTTCAAGAAGTGCAAGACCACTAAACAGCTATGAGATGCACTGAAACTGATGTATGAGGGTTCAAATGAAGCCAAGGAGAACAAGAAGGATCTCCTGAAGCAGCAGTTTGAAAACTTCACCTTCAAGATAGGTGAAACCATGACTCAACAATACTTCAAGTATGTTGAGATTGTGGATACTCTGGCTGATGTTGGGGTAACTATTGAGAACAGGGATATTGTAATGAAGTTCATGTCCTCTCTTCACAGACAATGGACACACTACTGTGTGGTCATTAAGAGGACTGAAAACCTCAAGACCCTGACTCTCACTGAGTTGTATGGGATACTCAGTGGATACCAGATGGAGATGAACATGCAAAATTCATCTGGTAACTCCAACACTCACCAGAGCTCAGCCCTTCATGTGGATGAAAGGGATAGCAGAGAACCACAACATCATCTCATCTGCTACCCTGAAACCTCATAAAAAGGTCCTTTCATCACCTTCCCAGAGACACCCAGAGAGAGCTACATCCAAGGAAGTCCCTTCCAAGAGACAAGTTCTTCTCAAGCTTTTGTCTCTACTGATGAAAGTTCAGGCAACTCTCTTTTCACTATTGAAGACCTGGACTGTATCCATCCAGATGATTTGGAGTACATGGAGATAGTCCAACAGATGGCTCTTCTCACTCACAGAGCCCAGAAGTTCTACAAGAGGACTGGGAGAAGGTTTCCTAGCAATGCTGCCAGTGGCAAGTTTGGGCTGAACAAGAGCAAAGTCAAGTGTTACAATTGTAACCAAATGGGACACTTTGCTAGAGAATGCAAGGCACCCAAGTCAAATGGTGGCCAAGCTTCATCCAGGCCAAACTACACTGAAGGAGGGCACCAGAATGAGAAGCCAATACAGCAAGCTGCAGTTGCTCTTGAAGAAGGAGGCTTTAACTGGAGCTTTCAAGCAGAAGATGCATCTCCAAATCAAGTACTCATGGCTGACCATGATGAAGCCAAGGTACTCGAACATCTTTGCTCTCCTGAATATATTGCTAAAGTAAATAGATACAGGTCCTACAACTTGGAAATGAGATCTGACATTGAGTATTTAAATATTTTAAAAACTGATTTTAAAATAGTTGAAAATGACTATAAACTTAAGATAGAAGATCTAGAGAAAATAGTTTCAACTCTTAAACATGAGCAAACAAACTACAGGACTCAAGATAAGGATCTCATTACCAAGTTAACTGAATGCCAGGCTGAGCTTGTGATCAGTAAAGCCAGGGCAGAAAAATGTGTTCTTGAAGAAGAGATCTTTAAGAACATATCCTCATCTCTGCGTGCAAAAGTGTGTTATCAGAATAAGCAGGGATTGGGATCTAGTGAGATAGCTCCTCCATACACTCTACTATCAGTTAGATCTCCAAGGTGTGGAACTGGTCAAGATGAGTTGCCATCCATAGACCCCAGTGATGAAGAGGATGAAGAGGAGATGGTGAGGGATGACTCTGAAGTGAGTGAAAAGAGTCAATCCAAAAAGGGTCACCATGCTCCTGAGGAGAAGAAAGGATCTGGTTTGAGTAAGTCTAAGAGAAAGACTTAATCAGAAGAGCAAAAAGAAGATCAAGGAAAGCTCAAGACATCAAGGCCACTTTTGACCCCAAGCAGAAACAAGTATTTATCTCTACAGGGTTTGAGGTGGTGAAAGCTGAAGATTCTGCCAAGAACTCCTGTTCCAAGAGTTCTGCTTCAGCTTCAACTCACTCCAGCTGTAACAAGAAGATTGATCAGCTGTGCGTCACTGCTACACAGCCTGAACCATCCATTTCAAAGAGCAAGCTTCACCCTAAGAAGCCTGCTGCATCATCTGAAAAGGTGAAGAAGGAAAAGGAAAATGTTCAAACTCAGTCTTCTTTGGGAAAGAAGGCTCTTAGAAGGAAAAATTTGGATTGTGTTATATGTGGTAGTACTTCACATCTGGCTAAGGATTGTCAATACAATCCTAAGAGTACTATCCACATGATCAAGAAGAAAACTTCTGAGAAGAAGAAGAAATAAACAGCTTCGGAAGGAAAATCTGTTTCCTTCAAAAGCTCCAAAATGAAGAAGAAGGCAAGTAAGAAATTGCCTTCGAAAGAAAATTTGGTCTCGGAAGAAAGGAATGCTTCCGAAGTACTGAAGCTTGCTGCAGTGAAAGCAAGATCTTCCGAAGGACCTATCTCCAAAGCTTCCGAAGCTACAAAAGCTTCCGAAGTATTGAAGGTCAAGCCCAATCTTCCAAAGGTGGTGTGGAAGATGAAGGAAGACCTTGAGACAGAAAGCTCCTCTTCAGCAACAGCAAATGATCCTCAAAGCCTGAACATAGGATAACTTACTGTTTCATTGCCTTCATCTGAATTTTATAAGCCCAAGACCAATGAGGCTTGGGTTTCCAAATGTAACTAAATTATCTCTTTTCATGCAGGGACAGCCAAAGACTAACAAAAATGTCTGGATCATTGACAGTGGCTGCTCCAGGCACATGACTGACAATGAGTCCTTACTTCAAAGCTTCGAAAGATTTGATGAAGGACCAGTTGCCTTTGGAGGAGATGCAGGAGGTTACATTACTGGAAGGGGCAAGGTTACAAATGGTAAGCTCAGTATTGAGAAGGTAAACTTTGTCAAAAAGCTTGGATACAATCTTTTGAGTGTATCCTAATTTTGTGACCAAAAACATCAGATGCTCTTTACTGAGCATGAGTGTATTGTTCTTAAGCCCGGGGTTGACATTCCTCAAGAGCATATTCTGCTCAGAGCCTCCAGGAGAGGGAACATGTACAAGATGGATCTGCATGAAACATCTCCCTCTAGAGAAGTTTCTTGCTTTCTGTCTAAAGCCAATAGTGATGAGTCTTTCCTCTGGAATAAAAGAATGTGCCATGTAAACTTTAAGAATATGAATAAATTGATTAAGAATGATTTGGTAACTGGAATGCCAAAGAAAGAGTTTACAAGTGATGACCACTGTGTTGCATGCCTGAAAGGGAAGCAACACAAAGTGTCTCACAAGCTAAAGGAAGTCAACTCTATCACTACTCCCCTACACTTGCTACATATGAATCTGTTTGGCCCCACCAGTGTAGTGAGTCTATGAAGGACCTCTTATTATTTAGTGATCACAGATAACTTCACAAGATTCACTTGGGTCTTCTTCCTTAGAACTAAGGATGAGACTCCTGAGATCTTAAAGAACTTCATTCTGAAAATTGAGAATCAATGTGATCACAAGGTCAAAATCATAAGATGTGATCAGGGAACAAAATTTAAAAACCAAATCCTTGATGCATTTTATGATGAAAAGGGTATTTTAAGACAATATAGTGCTCCCAAGACTCCTCAGCAAAATGGTGTTGCTGAGAGGAGAAACAGGACACTTATTGAGGCTGCTAGAACCATGTTGTCTGACTCTAAACTGCCTATCACCTTTTGGCAGAGGCTGTTAACACAACTTGATATGTGCAGAACAGAGTTTTAGTAGTTAAGACTCATGGTAAGACTCCTTATGAACTGTGGCACAAAAGGAGACCATTCATTGGTTTTCTCAGAACATTTGGATGTCCTTGCACTATCTTGAATACCAAAGATCAAATAGCTAAGTTTGCTGAGAAATCAGATGATGGACACTTTGTTGGATACTCTTCTCAAGCTAAGGCTTATAGAGTATACAATCTCAGAACTAGGATCATTGAAGAGTCAGCCAATGTGACTTTCAATGAACACACACCCTGGGTGAAAGGTTCTGGTCCGGATTGGCTGTTTGATCTTGATTTAGTTACCAACTGTTTTAACAAGTCTTGTGAGAATGTTTCAGGATATAAAGATAACAGATCAATAGAAGATCCTGATCCAAGATTTGAGCTGAGAAGACCAACTAAGAAGACTACTTTAGCTCCAGTGGTAACTAACTCTGTAACTGAGGCTCCTATCAGCATAAGCATGACAAATACTGCTGATTCATCTGAGGTGCCTTCAAATTCCAGCTCAGAGGCTCCAAATCCAGGTGAAGGAACTTCAAATGTAGGAGGAACCGGAGGTGGTGACAGTGATCAAGAATTTCTTGATACTGATAACCACTCCATTGAAGACAACATTAATGATGTAACACACTTATTGGATCAAGTTTCTCTTGATAAGTGTGCTGATGTGGTGGGAGACACCTCATTGCCAGATCAGAATTTCTCAAATTTAGATCTGTCTAACCAACTTGCTGTGATCCCTCATCTTCGGATCCACAAGTCACATCCCATCACAAACATCATTGGAAATGTTGACTCAGGGGTAAGAATAAGAGGACAAACTCATGACAGCTATGTTTGTCTAAATTCTTGTTTCTTATCCCAGATAGAACTGAAGAAGGTTGATGAGGCTTTGAAGGATGGAAGCTGGATTGAAGCTATGCAAGATGAGCTGCTTCAAATCAAAAGACAGAAGGTGTGGAACTTATGCCCTCTTCCTCAAGGGAAAAGTTTCATAGGAACCAAATGGGTATTCAGGAACAAGAAGGATGATAGAGGGATTATCATCAAGAACAAGGCTAGACTGGTTGTCCAAGGATACACTCAAGAAGAAGGGATTGATTACACTGATGTCTTTGCTCCATTTGCAAGACTTGAAGCTGTAAGAATATTTCTCGCCTATGCTGCATCCAAGGATTTCAAGGTCTACCAGCTTGATGTGAAGTGTGCCTTTCTCTATGGGGTGATTGATGAAGAAGTTTATATTAAACAACCACCTGGCTTTGCAGACCCAAATCATCCTGATTATGTCTGCAAGCTTGATAAAGCCCTTTATGGACTACATCAAGCTCCAAGAAAGTGGTATGAGACACTATCAACATATCTCTGTCAACATGAATATAAAAGAGGTACTATTAATGGGACTCTCTTCATCAAAGAGACAGAGAATGACACATTGCTAGTTCAGATATATGTAGATGACATCATCTTTGGTTCAACTAATCCAAAGCTCTGTAAAGACTTTGAGATGCTGATGAAGAATAGATTTGAAATGAGTGCTATGGGGGAACTCAATTTCTTTCTAGGAATTCAAGTGAAGCAGGTTGAAGATGGCATCTTCATCAGTCAGTCAAAGTATGTACATGACATACTTACAAGATTCAAGATGACTGACTGTAAGGTTGCAAAGACACCTATAGCCAAGAACCACTCCCTTGGTCCTGATCTTAAGGGGGAGTGTGTTGATGAACATCTCTACAAGGCTATGATTGGGTCACTTATGTATCTTACTGCTAGCAGGCCTGATATCATGTTTGCCACATGCATATGTGCAAGATATCAAGCCAATCCCAAGATGTCACACCTAATCACTGTCAAAAGGATTCTTAGATATCTCAAAAGTGATCTAAATTTAGGTATTTGGTATCCAAAGAATTCAGACTTTAATCTGTATGCTTATATAGATAGTGATTATGGTGGCTGCAACATGACTGCAAAGTCCACATCTGGGGGGTGTCAGTTCCTGGGTGAAAGGATAGTCTCTTGGCAATGCAAGAAACAATCCTGTGTGTCTGCATCAACTGCTGAAGCTGAATACATTGCTGCTGCTAGCTGCTGTGCTAAAGTGCTTTGGATTCAGAATAAGATGCTAGACTATGGGTTTAATTTCAAAGAGACTCCCATCCACATAGACAACAACAGTGCCATCTCTATTACAGAGAATCCTGTGCAGCACTCAAGGACCAAACACATCAATATCAGGTATCATCTGATTAGAGATAATTTTGAAAAGGGTTTGATAAAACTAATCAAAGTTAACACAAATGAACAATATGCTGATCTGTTCGTAAAAGCTTTTGATGAACAGAGATTTAAATATCTTGTATCAGCTATTGGGATGATTAACTTCGAATAGATTTTTCTTAATAACTTAATCAACATTATTTCTCAAAACTATGTGTCCTAGGTTGTCTATTAGATCACTTCATAAGCCCAGTTCTCTTTGGACGAAAACAAAATTTTTAACTGATATTCCTTAGAATGATGGAAATTTACCTTTGGAAGAAGTAAAAAATTGTCTTCGGAAGAAACTTATGTCTCTAAATCATTTAATAGTCTATCTAAGATTTACCTTCAGAAGAAAATTTTGAAGTATCTTCCAAAGCTTAAGTTTATTATAAACTATTTAATGCTATTTAAAGAACAAATCTCTTCCGAAAGCAATTTAGTCTCGGAAGACTTAATCATTTCTTCCGAAGCAAAATTTTCAAAATTCTTGGGGATATCTTCCGAAGCATAATTTACCTTTGGAAGATTTGTTGCAAAGCTTCCGATAACAAAATTGCCTTCGGTAGTTTTACATCTTCCAAGAAAACTAACTTTTTGGGCGCCTTTTTCAGAAGTAGGACCCACTTACGAATTTCAAAGTTTATCTTTTGCATTAACTTTGTCTCAAATCCAGACTATATCTTTCCAAACGGTTCTAGTTCATCTCACTTCTTTCTTTGTTCCTTAACCTAAGATTACCCCCAAATTTCATCTTCTTCTTCTTCCTTTCTTCACCACAAAGCTTCCTTAAATGGCTAATCTTGATCGTCGCAACTACCCAGATTTCATCATGCACCTACACAGGCAACACAATCAAGTTGCCCTGTTAAACTCTGAGAAGGATCCAAGCTTTTCAGACATGTGTAGGTATCTTTCTTTGTCTCATTACTTCACCTCCCTTACAATCGATCCTCCTCTCTATGAGGATCAGTTGCTTGAGTTCTGGCGGACCTGTCAAGAGGTCACCATGGACGGGGAGAAGGCACTGTCTGCCACAGTACATGGGAGGATGGTTTTCATCACTCCAGCCATTATAAACACCCATTTGCAGCTGGATGATGAAGCAGGTGAGCTATCCTTTCCAAAAGCTGATGTCAACCAATCCTTTGCACAGATGGGCTACGAAGGTGACTTTTCGGTCAAGACCTTCAGGAAGGGGAAGGTCTCATTCCAATGGAAATACCTCCTCCATGTAGTCATATATAGCTTATCCAATAAGCATGGGGGATATGATCAGATTCCAGAAGATCTTTCCTTCATTGTTCATGGGATGGTATAAGGGGTAAAATTTAGGTACTCTCAATTTGTATTTACAAACTTACTTGCAAATTTGGACTCCTTAGAGTATTACATGTTCCCTTGGTATGTTCAACACATTCTCAACTGTGAAATGGGACCACAGTTAAGAGAAACAGGTAATATTCTTAAACTTGCACACATGAGGCCCGACATTTTCAAGATTTTGAAAAAGCCAACTGTCGGCTTCTCAGGGATAGAAACAACCCTTGTCCCAAAAATGTTTGAGCTCATTGCTCAGGGTGACATCCTAGCAGCACCAGCTAGTGATGAACCAACACCCTCTACCTCTCACCCACCTCAAACACAACCTATCATCACCATCACCTACAAAAGAAAACACAAACGAACCCCTACACTTGCTACTGAGCATGTGCAGGCCCCCATATCACAATCCATACAGGAGGAAGTGGAATCTCGAGCTCCCACTTCCCCTGAGGAGCAGACCACTCCCATCTTTCAAACAATCAGTGCTGAGGTTCCTCATGCTCAGCCTGATGAGCTCACAACTCCACAAACAGCCTTAAGCCATCACTTTGAGTCTCAACACTCTAGTGATCAACCTTCAGGGGAAAGCTACCATCCCCAGCCTCTTGATCTAAACCGCCCCATACCCAGCCTTCCTTGACTTTTACTCTGATGAAGATTTGGGCTTCAGTGAGTACCATGAATCTCTCCTTTCTTCCCACACTCAAGAAGAGATGAGTACTCCTGCTTCACCCGTCTCTAGCCCACATCAGCAAACCCCTACTGAGGTGGATCCTCCTGAACTTATTCAGGAAATCCATATGGCAGAGGCTATCACTTTTGCAAGTGATAATATCACTAGGACCTCTCCCATGGCAACCCAGCCTCTTGACACTTCTCTGGAAGCTGTCATTGGGCAAGGGAAATCCAGCAGCCAAGAAACCTATGCTGGTGGTGAGAAAGAAGACTTAGGTCCAATTCTCTCATCCCCTAATGATTCTTCATCTGAAGATGAGGGGAGTCTGCAACAAAAGGTGCACAAACTGTCACATCTTTGCACCTATTTTGTTTCAAAGATCGCTCACCTGGAATCTCAGGTGACTATCTTACTGAAGAGGGTCAATGACCAGCAACTTGAGATCCCCGATCTCAAGGGCAAGCTAGCTGAGAGACCTATGAGACCAACTCATCCAGGTCCACAAGAACCTGTGGATGTCATGGATCAATCTCCAAGCTCACCTATGCAAGAGGGTGATGCTACCAAAAAGGGGGAGAAAATTCTGACAATCACAGAACCTGGGAGTTCCTCTCAGAGTATGGACATAGAAGACTCACCATCCTCTCTTGTAGTTGTTCATACTCAGCAACCTCCTCTAGACAGTGATGTGGAACTGCTTATTCAACAACTGTTTGAGGAGGGAGTACCAAGAGCAATGTTTATCCCATCTGAGAACCCAATCTGGGGTTAGGGGTATGACAGTGATAGGAAAGCTCTTGTGATCTCTAGAGCTCAGGGTCAACAAGAAATTCTCAACATCTCCACCCTGAGTTTCTACGAGAGTATAAACTTGGTGGATCTGCCATTTGTCAACCCAAGCAACAACAGACAAGCAGCAAGATTGGCAGAAAGGATCCAAGACAAGGTGTTAGAGGAGTTTAGACTGAGATCAAAATTATATAGACAGAGGCTAGCAAGTGAGATATTTGGTCAACTGGATGTTGAGGTGGACCCGAAGATTAGCTTCGAAGGGAAAACCTTGACTAAAGGCCCAGAGGTTGAACTTGTGACCCTTGAGACATGATCTCCCTCTACACCCACTACCTGGTGATGGTGCTTCACAACCTCTCTCTGGCCAGAGCTTGACAGCTGAACCAAGCAATAAAGGCCAAAGCTCTCTTTAGCCTGAGTCACCAAGGCCTGTGGTTGACAAAGGTAAAAGGAAATTAACTGCTGAGGAGATTGAAGAAGAGAAGAGAGAGAGGAAGAGGAAGCTGAGGGAAGAGAGTTCAAGTGGTTCCCCAGGATTTATGAAAGCTGCATTCAGGGCTGCCCCCAGGCTAAACACTCAGGAAGATGAGTTAAGGGCAGCCAGGCTAAAATACCTAGGAACCAGAAATTACAATATAGATGAACTCATTTCTCTCCCCTTAGATGAGCTGAATGAACTGGCTGACACTGAGTTGTCAAAGGAGAGGAAGAAAGCAGAGGATGCTGCTTTGACCCTCAAGCACAAGGAAGAAAGAGACTGAAAAGACTCTACAAGAAACTTCCTGTCCTCTCCCCAGTTCAAGAAAGTCATGAGTCAGAGACTGTGGCCTCTGAACAACCTCAGGTAGTTGATGAAGAAGAAAGATTAAAGATGATCAACTATCTGAGTGCCATAGGTCTCTATCAGGCATCTGTACTTCTTTCTGTGCCTCATGAGTATATATTGTTTGAATACAACAAGCAGCTAGAAGAGCAAGCCAAAAAGGATAGGCAAGCTGCTAGGAAAAAGCAGAGGGAAGAAGCTGCAAAAGCAAGAGCCATCATCCAAAAAAATCAGAAAAAGTCTGCTGATAGGCAGAAGATGATGAGCTTCTTAAAACTGTATGAGTTCTACGGAAGGAGGCTTGGTCCCATGTCTCTATCCACAATGGATGAGCACATAAGGGTGATCAAGCAGAAGATAAAGAAGGGAGAGCTGGTGGACTTGCATTCTCCAAGTCAAGCTCAACCTGAAGTTGAGGTGAAGGTTGAACCTACAGAGACAACACAACCTACACCTGGAGCTGCATATCAGCCAACTTCATTTTCTGACCCACAGTAGGGTTCTCCTCCCCCCCCCCTTCCGAAACTAGGAGAAAGGAGATCCCAACTAAGAGGGATTCCACTGAACAACCTGGCACTGAAGACTAACCCTCTCAGTTAAAATCATCAGGGAGGAAAACAAGGATGGCCAAAAGAAGATAAAGGCATCCTCCTCCCAACCTCAGGATAAGTCAGAACATCCTGAGGAAGTGTATGAAGAGGCCTCTCAACCAAATCCAATCATAGTAGAGCCTCTTGCAATTGGAAGATAAATTTTATCCTGAACATTTGCTGAAAATCCAGACAGATGGTATGTCACTAGAGATCAAGGAGAACAACATGTCTACTTCACAAATGACATGCTTGAACTCCCTCTGCATGATCTCTATGACATGAGAAGGTACTTCATGAGTCTGAAGAATCCAGATCTGCTGATGAAGAAAGGAATTCTGATGATCCTCATGTGGACTATCCAAGTCTGAAGAACCTCTTTGTTTTGGTAGCATCAGCCTAGGGGGAGTTTGTAGGAACCTCTGAAGTTAAAAGGTTGATGTAACCAAAGGATACCAAAACAACCAAGTCTTCCAACATGCACTTCGGAACAAAGGTGAACTAGCTTCGGAAACTTTTACACACTCAGAAATATGCTCAGTGTAAAGTCTTCCGAAGCCAAAGTTCAGAAGAAACTGTTGCGGAAGCTTTACACTTAACTTGGAAAATATTCTAAGTGTAAAGTCTTCCAAAGCCAAAGACTCAACTTTTCCGAAGTTAAAAATGAAGTCTTTCGAAGCTTCAAAGACAAAGTCTTCCAAAGCTACCTATAAGACAAGACTGATTTCTTCTGAAGAGAGAGAAAAAATTCCTTTTCCATCAGCTTTATCATAAAGCAACCTACTTTCCGCTGCATGCTCTGGTAGTTCACCTGCTATCACTAGTTGGTGAAACTTCCATACTTTATGATAAAGTAGATAAGGTCTTCGCCTGTAAGTTTCTCCTTTTTGTTCCTTTTGGCTTTTTGTAATAGGAAAAGTCAGTGAGCTATGACATGTCATAGTCACTAGTCAAAAGGCAATCTGCCTTTCGACTTTAGATTGATCTTGTTGTCTAGATTAGTCACTTCCAACTGTCTTTTTGCATATTGACGGTTGTAGGATGTAGTATAAATAGTCTCCGATTCTTGCACTTAAAACATACTTGTACAACACTTGTAATAGAACTAGAGAGCAATATACAACTTCCTTGAAAACTTAATCTTGTGTTCTTGTTCTTGTTCTTAAACAGTTTTACTTGTGTTTGTCTTGTATCTTCAGTAAAAGTTTACAGTTCCCTATTTGAATTGTTAAGTGATCTTAAGATCCTCCTAAGTGTGTTAACTAAGTGTAAACTTAAGTACCCTTTAACGATCCTGCAATTGGTATCAAAGCATTCCAGGCTCTTGATTGTAAGATCTCACCATCTTCAAATCCTCTTAGTTACACACATAACTTAACTCTTCAAATGGCAGCTATCTCCAAGGCTGATATGGAAACTGGAACTATGACAAAGTCCCCACTGCTCACTCCTGAGGATTTTGACATTTGGTGTCAAAGAATGGAAGGCTTTATCAAGTCTTAAGATTCCAGGATGTGGGAGTCTGTTGTCAATGGACCTCATGTACCATGAACCTCTTCAGCTGCTGCTGCTGGTGGCATGATACCAAAGGAAGGGGCTGACTTTTCTGATGAAGACTGGAAAAGAATTGACATTGATCAGAAAGCCATGACAGCCCTCCAAACTGCTCTTCCAAACTCCAACTACAGAGGTTTCAAGAAGTGCAAGACCGCTAAACAGCTATGAGATGCATTGAAACATATGTATGAGGGTTCAAATAAAGCCAAGGAGAACTTATTCTATACTTGATATATCATTGTGTTATTCATGCGTAGAACTAGTAAAATTAGTTGTGAATATGTAATATTATACGTCACGAAAAAAACATATGCATACATGCATGCATACACACAATTTGCATATTTAGCTTTTAATGAATGTTAATGTTAATGAGCAAAAAATCAATATATAAATTTTAAATGGCTAAAAGTAATGTATCTTTTGTTGGAAGACTTGTAGTGGGAGTGTACATGTATAGCTAGTAGATGAGAGTTGAGATTCTATAATAACATCGTAAAACAAAGTTCCAATGGTATAAGTTAACTTTTTTTAAGTGTTTCTAAGCCATAGGATCAGATGATTACACATTAAGTAAGCATAGCATCACAACATCAAATATCAAAAAGGAGCTAAAATTTGTGAATAATAAGCACGCCAAAGAATGTGTGAATATTCATACCAAAGAATCAGCATAATAAGCCAATTGATGTGCTTTCTCAAATGCAAGCATGGGAGCAAGTACAACCCATTGTTTTTCTTTCTTTCTTTTCAACTTTTTTATAAGATAATCTGGATTCTTCAGGACAGTTATGTCATACTAACATGTAAAATATATTGGATTAACATTTTATCTTATCGCTTTAAATTACAATGAAGGGAACCCTTAGTAAATTGGAAAAAAACTCAGAAACTCTAGAGAAATATAACTGGGACTCATAGAATATTTTATCTGAACGTTTTAATTTACAATGAAAGGTTTTTATTGATAATCCTCTTCCATTCAATTTAAAACTATAAATTGAACAAGTACCAAACTTTGAAGGGGACAACAGGGAATGTATACCTTATTCCCAATTTAGTTATCTTGTGTGTATCTAATTCCAAGTTTCTGATTCTAGGCTCAACATAATCTTCTTCCACTTTCACCAAATTTAACCACTTCTAGTTTCTTATGTCTTCTTCAACAACCTATATGGTGTAAAATGAAAGATAAGTACCAACTTAATGAGCTAATAACAAGAATAAAGAGAAATATGAATAACCGCTATTCAATGAAACTTGAATGGATGAAGGAATTAAGGTCTCTTTCAAGGTTCGTCGATAGTGGATTCTTTGAATAAGGTTCTATTACTTTACAATGGTTGTGAATCTATTCGATATCGTAAGATGTTAAGTGTTGTTCTATAGTCCATAGTAACTAAAACTCCTTCCAAGAGTAGAAAGTCATTGAAGAGCCGGATAAACCGAAACAATCTGATATATCTTTTAATGATTTTATGCTTATGCCACGCATTTCCACGTCCTATATAAGAAGATGCACAACAGATTGTTTGTATGTAAGAGTTAATAGACATAGGCATAAGATACATAAATAAGAGTGCATGAAATATCAAGATTCAAACTTGAGAATCAAGAGATATCTGTTCAGAAAAAAATACCTTTACACCAGAAAGGCACATGTTTTCACAAGGCGCTAGTGGTAAAGGCAATTTGGGGCTCGTTCTTTCAACTGATGCAAAGCCTAGACTCAAATGGACCCCAGACCTCCATGAACGGTTCATAAAAGCGATCAACCAGCTAGGTGGAGCACATAGTAAGTGCTCTTTCTTTCTTTTTTTTCTTTATGTAAAATGGGGACAAGAATAAGCTGAAAGAAGAAATGAAAAGAGGTAATGAATTGTTGACTTCTTTGTTGTAGAGTGTAGGAACCTCTGAAGTTAAAAGGCTGATGCAACCAAAGGATACCAAAACAAACAAGTCTTCCAACATGCACTTCGGAACAAAGGTGAACTGGCTTCAGAAGCTTTTACACACTCAGAAATATGCTAAGTGTAAAGTCTTCCAAAGCCAAAGTTCAGAAGAAACTGCTGCGGAAGCTTTACACTTAACTTGGAAAATATTCTCTGTGTAAAGTCTTCCGAAGCCAAAGACTCAACTCTTCTGAAGTTAAAGATGAAGTCTTTCGAAGCTTCAAAGACAAAGTCTTCCAAAGCTGCCTACAAGACAAGACTGATTTCTTCTAAAGTGAGAGAAAAGATTCATTTTTCATCAACTTTATCATAAAACAACCTACTTTCCGCTGCATGCTCTGGTAGTTCACCTGCTATCACTAGTTGGTGAAACTTCCATATTTTATGATAAAGTAGATAACGTCTTCGCCTGCAAGTTTCTCCTTTTTGTTCATTTTGGCTTTTTGTAATAGGAAAAGTCAGTGAGCTATGGCATGTCATAGTCACTAGTCAAAAGGCAATCTGCCTTTCGACTTTAGATTGATCTTGTTGTCTAGATTAGTCACTTCCAACTGTCTTTTTGCATATTGACGGTTGTAGGATGTAGTATAAATAGTCTCCGGTTCTTGCACTTAAAACATACTTGTACAACACTTGTAATAGAACTAGAGAGCAATATACAACTTCCTTGAAAACTTAATCTTGTGTTCTTGTTCTTGTTCTTAAACAGTTTTACTTGTGTTTGTCTTGTATCTTCAGTAAAAGTTTACAGTTTCCCATTTGAATTGTTAAGTGATCTTAAGATCCTCCTAAGTGTGTTAACTAAGTGCAAACATAAGTTCCCTTAAACGGTCCTACATAGAGGCACTCCAAAATCAGTCATGAGACTGTTAATGGAAATTCATGGTCTTACATTAATGGAAATTCATGGACTATTAATGGAAATTCACCACTTTTATACAAACTTACTTTGAATATCATTAAACAAATAGTTTTAATATTATATTTGAATATAACTTTATTTATATAACTATAAAATTTAGAGAACTCATTATATTTTTAAACTAAAAAGAATTTAACTAAAATTAAAAATTACATAAATTATTAAAGGATTGAGGAAGACTTTCTGACGTGGGTGGCTATAACAGGTGAGCCTTTTAATCATTCCTCCTAGCTTAGTTGAGGGTTCCGTGCTCGAGGGTAATCGGAGAGAGCAGCGAAGGGGCTCACTTAGAAGTGGATTAGAACCGCTGGCACAAGGAGTTCGGTTTGAGTGTTCATCGATCGGGACCTTTATTTCGTGGTTTTCTTTGTTTTTACAATCTATTAAATAAGTTTAAAGTTGTTAAAATTTTAATTAAATAAGTTACAAAATATTTTTATAAAGAACAAACTTACTTAAAATTAACTTTTTAATTTTTTTTCCTGAGTTTGGATATTTAATCCAGAGTTACACCAACTAAATTTTAGAATATTATTTTTTAAATTTAAATTATTTAAATGTATAGACTAAGTAATACTAAGCTCTAGATAAAGACTATGTAACATCTATTAGATACATGTTTTAATAACTCAATTTAATTTTAAATCAATACTCTAGAATTTCAATAAGTATGTAGACGACATGTTTCAAACAACTCATAAACTTTTTGGATATCTTCATATAATTTTACTAGTATATTTTATGATCTAAATGGTTCAAACACAATGGACCTACAAAAACTTTTCCCAATCCGTCCGAATTTTGGACACCTTTATATTATTTTACTAGCTAGTATATTTTATGTAATATAGCTTACATATTTGTTAAAAATAATACCAATTAATCGGCACATAAATAAATAAAGTTATCTTTTATAAGAAAATTATTAAAATTGATTAATAAATAACACTTAAGATAAGTATATGAAACAAAAGTGATGAAATAAAAAGAAAGAAATCAAATTAAAGTAAATAAAAGAAAACAAAATAAAAAAAACAAAAGATTGATGAAAATTACACATTTAATCCTTTAAACAATAATAATAAAATTGTCATTTGCATAAAACTATCAGAAAAAACTATCTTCCTGTGGTATAATGGACAAAATAGTATTACAATTTTTTAAATATAAAAACACAAAAATGTAGTTATCAAAGTTAAATAACAATGTCCGTAATTTTTGCTTTACTTAAAAAATAATATTTATGATTTATTCTCTAATCTATATTAATAAAATAAAATAATATTTGACACGTGTTATCTTCTCATAACTATATTGTCACTTGTCATCACTATAACAAGTTTCTTTCTAATTATGATATTAAATGCTAATAATATTGTATGTCATTTCCAAATAATTAAATTTTTTTATTGAAATAAATAACATGTTTCTACTTATTAAAAATAGAGTTGATTACGCAAATGATCCCTATGATTTATTTCAAATAACAGGTTTGGGTCCTAAGGGTTTCAAGTAACAGGTTTGGGTATTGTGATTTAAATTTTGTAATAAGGTATTAGCAATAAAAGACTTTAACTTTTCTGTAAAATCTAAGGGTATTTTTGTCTTATCATTTTACAAGGACTATTATGTAACTTAGAGGGATTGTTTGTATCATTTAATATAAATAAATAACTGTTTGTGTAATTTAGTAATTATATATACACATATATGTATTAAATTACCCCTTAGGTTCAGACTAATTTCACCACCACCACCGTCGGCCACCATATTGTCACATCGTCCTCATTGCCACCATCGTCTTTAGCTCGTGAAATGAAACAACAACAGGACCATCTTCATCGTTATCTTCACCAGCACTAGCCACCACCACCACCACGGCACAACCACTACCGCCTCCACACACATCAATCGCATCACCATCACATGCTTACCACCATCTCACCATCATCATCATCATCTGCAGTGCGTCATTACCACCATTTCACCATCATCATCGCATCATCACCACCACCATCTCACCATCATCATTATCGCATCATCACCACCTCGCACCATCCATTGTCGCTTTATCTCCATCGGACCATCAGTGCTACGGGTTTTGACATTGGGCTCAAAGCTCTATCTACAAGCCCTAAATGTTAAAAAAACCCTCAATTTACGCATTTCTCTTCTTAAAAACATCAAACACTTATTTTCTCAAGTTTGAGTTTTCTATATAAACAAAAACTATATAATTATAACTCCAAATACAAAAGTTCATTTCAAAACAATAATCAACCTAATCCAAGTTGTATCTCCAATTCTCCAAATACAAAACACAATTGCCAAAGGTTCAAACAATCATAATAACAAAACATTAATACGTAAAAATCTCTTAGTAAAAACAAGATAAAATAATCATTTGATAGGTTAATTTTAATAAAATAAATAAATATGTAATATATGTGTATTAGAAAAAAAATGTGATTAATTTTATACGTTAAGAAAATATGTAATTTAAGGTTTAAAAAAAAAGAAATATATAAAAATCCCTAAAATAAAATGCTCATATGACTTGTGATTTAGATAATTTGATCCACGTGTTCATACAGCCAACGGATCCGAACAGAAATTTAGACCCGACCCAACAACTATAACTCAATTTGTTTTTTTTTCATTTTATTTTACAAACTGAGCATATCCCCTTTTCATCTACACTGGTCGGAACCCTAGAATTGCAAATCGATAATCTGATACTAATTTCATCTCTTTCACCAAATTATTGGATCGTAACTATTGAATGATCAGTCTCCATAATCTGATCACTTATTCTACCGATTCAACAACAATTTAACAATGGGAGCAAGTAGAAAGCTTCAAGGTGAGATCGATCGAGTTTTGAAGAAGGTTCAAGAAGGTGTTGATGTTTTCGACAGCATATGGAACAAGGTACGCGCTTAATTGTTTTCAATTTCTGTAATTCATTGACGCTATTGGTTATTGTGTGATCTGTATGATGAAATGTCATGTTCGCTTGCTGAAATCTCGTGTTTTAGGTTTACGATACTGACAATGCCAATCAGAAGGAGAAATTTGAGGCTGATTTGAAGAAAGAAATTAAGAAGCTTCAGAGGTACAGAGACCAGATTAAGACATGGATACAGTCAAGCGAGATAAAGGATAAAAAGGTCTCTTCTCTTTTCATTTTCTACAGCACTGCTTATCTTATAGAATAAAGGGCTATTTTTTTTTACCTTTTTAGCAAGTTTATAAGGGTCAGTGATAGAAACAGTTGATGGGATTTACAGCTTGAGGGTATTAATATTGAATTATTAAGCAGACTTGATTAGATAGCTTAAATTGTGTTTACATTGACAATAACCTATCCGATTCTTGGGCATATATTATTTTTGTATTGTTTATTTCTATGGTTTGTTGGCACTTACGTTTTCTGTAAATGTAGGCACTGTCTCAGATTTATTCTGGTTTGAATTTCTATGCTAAGAGTTAGATGCTTGCATTTTATTTCGGTTGGTTTCTTCCTTATTGACATCAGGTTCTTCCTTCTGATACTTGTTGACGTAGGTTAGTGCCTCTTATGAGCAGGCTTTAATGGACGCCCGCAAGCTTATTGAGCGTGAAATGGAACGGTTTAAGATTTGTGAAAAGGAGACAAAGACAAAAGCTTTCTCCAAGGAGGGCCTAGGGCAGCAGCCTAAAACGGTATGTATTGCATTATTTTTTTCTCATATGATAAGATACTGAACTTTGGCATGCATGAAAGCCATCTTTTGTCATCGTAAACTTGATAGTTCTTTATTTTTTTCATATGTTCAGTAACTTCAGCCTATAAATTGTAAATTATCATCGGGTTTAAAGTCAGTATAGTGATGTTCTTTATTGATGATCTTTTGTAGGATCCAAAGGAGAAAGCCAAGTCAGAGACTAGAGACTGGTTGAACAATACGGTATGACACTATTTGTTTCATCTAAAGGCCTGTCCTTTTATGGATTAACTTTTGCTTTGCTCTTTTACTATTAAGTAAAAAATCTTATGTAATTGTATTGGTAGGTGTAAGATGTCAAGTCTTGTTATTGTATAAGTTTCTGTTTGGGTCGATGTACATCTGTGCATTTTTATTTAGGCATCACATATAAAATTTATTGTAATTGTTCAGGTGTCTGAGCTGGAATCTCAAATTGATAGCTTTGAAGCTGAGATGGAGGGGCTGTCCGTTAAGAAAGGAAAAGCAAAACCTCCTAGACTGGTATGACATTGAATAATATTTCAGTTTATTTAAATATCACCTTTTGATAGACATTATTTGTTTTCAATATACCTGAATATATATACTTTATCGGACATTTTTGTTTCATAGACACATTTAGAATCATCAATTTCTCGGCACAAGGCTCATATAATGAAGCTAGAATTGATATTGAGGCTACTAGATAATGATGAACTGAGTCCTGAGCAAGTCAATGACGTTAAAGAATTCATTGATGATTATGTGGAGCGAAATCAGGTTTTTATTTATTTTTCCTTTTTATTGTTGGTTTTGAAAGAAAATTTGTTTTTTTCCACAAAGCATGAAAACGATGATAGCACCTTTTTGGGTGTTAACTTAAGTAAGGTTTTGTGTAGGAGGATTTTGATGAATTTGAGGATGTTGATATGCTATACAACACCTTATCATTGGACATGGTAGATGCACTAGAAGATCTGGTTTCCATTGTGCCACCTAGCCTTGTTAAGGTATATGATTTCTGAAGTTGATATCTGAAAATCTCACTTGCTGAATGTAACTTTCATTTCATCATTTGGGAATGTTTTTTTGTTAGATCTTTTCCTATGTCATCATTTCAGAATGTTTTTTTCAATAACTTTTGAGTTTTGATATGGACAATTTCAGATTTATTTTCATGATATCTTGATGCAAGAAGCTATTTTGATCAATTTACTTTATTATTCATGATAGATACCGATCTGGCACTATTTGATTATTGAAATAAACAGGAACAACAGTCCTCTTCGAGAGGGACAAATCTCCAGAAATGCAAACCACAATATCAAAATAATACTCGACTCCTAAACTAGAATACAAAACAATTATATATAAGACAACAATCTACTAACTGCCCCACTAAATTCTAGCCCACTATCCTTATTTTCCTGAGGAATCTGCTTACTGCTTGGACTAGGTCAAACCAAACCCAGAAACACCACTAGGGCTGTCCACATCAGTTGGGTCGACCCGTGGGTTCGTATCAATACTTCCCGCTTGCAGAAATGACTTGTCCTCAAGTCTGAAAGAAGGGAATTGTTGTGCCAAGCAATAAGCCATTCGATCGTAGGCTGACCCACTTCATACACCCATCGATGAACCAAAACTGATTGTGTTTGAAGGTCAACTTCCCTGTGTTTCAAATCTGCATGAACACTTTCTGGTTCACCCTTTTTAGCCTTGAGAACAATACATGGAGTGTCAATAATGGTGAGATTGGGACAATGGGTATAGTCGGCTCTCATTACAATCAATTTAGAAGAGACTGCAGCTTTAATCTTCTTAAACATTGCATTAGTTCTTGATTTAATGATGCCTGTAGTTGTAGTTGCTGATGATGATATAATTGGACTATCATATTCTTCATAATCCTCTTCTTTTATAGCCAGGAAGGTGAGGATGTGATGTCCTTGATTTACAGCTTCATCATCAGACATTCTTTGTTCTGCAGTGTTATCGTAAGCAACCTTTTGTTTCACGCTTGTCTTACTGGAAAGACCCGTCGGTTCCACTTGAGTGGCTGCAATTTCCATAATCTGAACCATCAATGGACCTTGTGGTTCATCCTGTGGTTTCTTGAATTCATTCGTTCGCTTTTCTAGCCAAGCTTCCTTGATCTCTGCAACATCACTCTTCAGTTGCGACACTATGGACTCGATTCGGGATGCAATTGCAGCTAAAGGGGCAGCGATAGGGTCGATCCGAGTGCTGCTGCTCATCGACTTGTTCCAGGTCTGCATTCTCTTTGCTTCCTCGATTTCCCGGCAATGGAACCAAATTGATAGATACCGATCTGGCACTATTTGATTATTGAAATAAACAGGAACAACAGTCCTCTTCGAGAGGGACAAATCTCCAGAAATGCAAACCACAATATCAAAATAATACTCGACTCCTAAACTAGAATACAAAACAATTATATATAAGACAACAATCTACTAACTGCCCCACTAAATTCTAGCCCACTATCCTTATTTTCCTGAGGAATCTGCTTACTGCTTGGACTAGGTCAAACCAAACCCAGAAACACCACTAGGGCTGTCCACATCAGTTGGGTCGACCCGTGGGTTCGTATCATAGCCCCACTTGGTTTATATTGATTCATTTATATCATGCTTTTTATTGGAAGTGGGAACAATCGACTTTTGATCCGTCGGAGAAAGGATTTCTTATCAGTAAATATGGCTTTTGATAGATTTTTAATTTTTTTCTAAGTTCATGATTTTATTTATAGCATAAGAAGCTATGTTGAAGCTTACTATTTAATGCAAGTGGGTTATATTGATAAAACAGAAACCGAAGTATCATTATTGAATGTGTTTGTTTTCACACTTTGATCTGTGCATATCAATTTTGAAGATAGGTGATTTAGACCGTTATCAATCAATTATAAGTCGGCTTTATTGTCCTATGTAGAAAAAATTCAAGAATTCATGTCAATTATTTTTATGACCTTAGTGGTAATTATTAGTTTGATTTATTTTTGGCAGGGTGTTGGTGCTAGTGGTGCTGTTCTGGGTATAAAAAACGTTGTGTCCTCACCTTCTGTTGAGAAATCGGTATGCTTAGAAACTAGTTTGCCAACATTGTGACCTTGCTATAAACTATTAGGGAATAAGGCATAACTTTTTAAGAAACTGCAATATAAACCACATGAGAGCACACTGGGTTATGAGTTATGACCCATGCACAGGACAATACACAATGTGCAGATGTGGATAACCCTGCGACCAGACCGGGCAAGATGGGCATTTCAAGCGGGTTGGGTAACGGTTCAAAACATATTCAGGTTGGAACAGGTCTTTTTAGTATGTGCCGGACTGGATTTGCAAATCCGCAAACACACTTTCTTCACTTTATCATGATTAGTTAATCAGTAATGATGACAAAAACTACAATAGTACAATTAGAATAGTCTTTAGGTGACCTTCATCCCATTTGAATTGTTTAAGTGTTTAACCCATGCGGCCCATTTCCCTTTTAGCTAAATTTACTGATTTGTTCCACTTTGCCTGTTTGAGATAAATACCACTGAAATAGATATATTCATTACTTAAAACTTCCACTTCTTGGGGTTAATGATTCACTTGGAAAAGGAAAATAAAAAATCAACCAAAGAATAATGTATACATTAAAAATGGTTTTCTTAGATGCTCATCATGTTGTTTTCTTTCATTCATTCCCTTTCATACTTTGTTTTTCTATTTTTATTAGATAAATGAACACTTGTAGTCGGCTCTCCCATCCATTCACCTGTAAAGTCAAATTTTCTATTTTGATGATGCGCGTCTCTCTATTTATACGGATGGTACAAAGTTTGATCGTTAAAATATTCAGGTCTTCAGTTCTAAAAGCTATTTATATCCCATGCACGGGAATTTGAGGTCTTTTAAATAACAGTCTTTTTTACATACCTTTTGGCAGCATATACTATAACATATAGATTGAATTGATTTTTACATATTTTTTTATTTGGCTTGTTTACTCAATACTTTTATATAAAATATCTCTATCCATTGTGGTAGAGGTAAAGTTTGCTTGCATCCCACCCTCCCCAGACCTCATCAATAGCTTGGCTATTGATGAGATTTACTCGGCATGGTTACGGTTATGGTTATGGTATGGTTTTATGCAAAATATACGATGTGGTTTGCATAGGTCATAGTTGTTCTTTTCAACAGGGAACTTCAGTCCAGGATCAAACTGAGGATACAGTGTCCCAGGACAATAGTTCAGATCATGGACCAAAGACTCCAGCTGCAAAAGGCAGTGCAATCTTGTCTTCTTCTCCAACACCAGCTGGTAGCCATGCAACCACCCCTGTTGCCGTTGCTGCTTCTCCAATTCTTCCAGGTCATAATCCTGCCAGGGGTATTTTAGATAATACAGTTTCCGCCGTTCCTTCCTCACCCCTAAGCAAGGAAGAAGAAGTTGGAGGATTTCCTGGTCGTAAATCATCTCCAGCTTTCAATCTGGGTAGAGGCAGTTTGACCAATCAACCATCAGTTACTACCAGTAGCAATGTTCCTACCAACGGTGTTGCTCCTTCAGTTTCTGAAATGGGTAAGAGAAATATGTTAGGGGGTGACGAGAGAGTTGGTGCCAGTAGTGGAGGCCTAGGGCACCCATCACCTGTTTCATCTTTGAGTAACAGAATGACACTGTCACAAGGTGGCCCTAAAACCAGTGATGGTGGTGATAATGGAAATGTGGGTGATGCTAGTGGTATGACCCCCAGAGTCTTCTCACCTTCTGGCTTACAGTGGAGGCCTGGAAGTCCCTTCCAAAATCAGCATGAAGGGGTATGCATTTTGGTTTGCGAAGATCACTCTCCTACCATTTTACATAGGATAATGAAGTGTTTTGACAACTTTTTAGTTTATTTAGTTAATGGTGGTTAATCCTTGTCTGCTTTACAGAGACCATCACGTGGGAGACCTGAAATTGCACCAGATCAAAGGGAGAAGTTTTTACAGCTTTTCCAGCAAGTGCAGCAACAAAGTCAGAGTTTTCTTAACATGCCTCCCATTTCTGGAGGAAACCATAAGCAATTTTCAGCACAGCAGAGCCCTCTTCTGCAGCAGGTGGGTCTTTATGTATAATTCTTTTTTTGGACATAGGCTGATTAGTAAAATTTAGTTTGATCAAGACATTCTTCAATATTGTTTGCAGTTCAATTCTCAAAGTTCAACAGTGTTGCCACCAGGTGGGTTGGGTGGACCACTGGCCGCAGGCACTAACAATGTCACATCTGCACAACAGCCATTTATGTCCGCTGGATCCAAAGATACTGGTATGTAATTAAAATTAATGCATTAGTTACGTATAAAGAAGGATAGAAAAGAGTTTGCATACAATTCAATCCAACCCATCCTTGTCGTGACCCATACTAAAAGTGACCTTTTTCAACCTAAAACACCCATTTGACCCATTCTCAAGCCACCCGACTCTGCCTATCTTGCACCTCTGCGTGTTGCTGTATTTTATCAAAAAGCACTTATGTTGTCATCCACAGATTTATCTTTCATATCCTTTATTGTAACAATATGCACTTGAAGCAGAAATTGGCAATGCTAAGGTTGATGAGATGGAGCAACAGCAAAGCCCGTCTGATGATTCAGCTGCTGACCCTGCCCAAAATGCTGGACTTAACAAGACTGCTGCAAATGAGGAAGATCCAAAGGTGTCGTATGCACTAGATATGCAGGTATATTTGTTTTCAACCATATGCTTTTGGTTTTCTTTATCTTCTTGGCCATTGATTCAATGTTGCATTCTTGTAGACATTTTTTTCTGCTGTTACAAATTTCACTCAAATAGCATAAATATCTAGTTAATGCTTGTTATTTATGACATTATTCCTCTTTCCACTTGTCCATATAGTTGCAACTTTCTAAATGACTAAAGAGTGACAAAAGGCACAAGTTGGGCCAATTTGGGTGGACTTGAAGCATTTTTGTTTCTCTCTTTTATTTTAATTAATAATTAGCGTATCTAATATGTTTTTAAGGAATTATATAATTTCAATAATAAATCAATTTTTTAAATGAAATGATTTAGGAGTTTTATTGCTTTAAAAACATACTTTCGAGGACTTTGGACCTGTTTGATACTTGTAACCTACTTCTTCCTAAGCTGATGTTTTTTTTTGTTTCACTTGACTCATAGAGATTTAACAAAAACCTGAATAAATGAGATAAATATCTGATCCTGCCACCTACTCACCTCTATTGACTAGCTTGGATAAGATCCATCAATTCTAGTCTATGAATTGAAAACCAGTTGAGTCTTGATAAATGTGTTTTATTATCTGAATTTGTGTAATGACAGGGTGGAACATCTGGATCTTTGACTGAACCTGTACAGAGTACACGAGATGTTGATCTCTCACCTGGACAGCCTTTACAATCCAATCAGTCTGGCAGCCTTGGTGTTATAGGTAGAAGAAGCCTATCTGACCTTGGTGCAATTGGAGACAACCTTGGTGGGTTAGCTGTGAGTTTAGGTGGCACTCATGATCAGCAATACAACCTACAGATGCTTGAGTCGGCCTTCTACAAACTTCCCCAACCCAGGGACTCGGAACGGGCCAAGAGTTACACTGCAGTATGAAAATTTCTCATTTTCTTATTCCTTCCCATATACCATACGCATATTTGTCTTTTAGATCCATTTCAACTAAAGGTTGAAAGATGGGCGGTTGGATAATGGGTCAAACTGGTTTCAGTTGAAATGGGTCCTTTTAGTACGGGTTGAAATGGGCTGTACTGGGTTGTGATGATCCGCAGACACTTTCTTGTCCACTGTTTATTTTTAATTAAAAATAATTAAATATTACGTGTAAACTGTAATAACAGTAACGATATTATTACAACAATAATTTTATTTTTAAAATAAACTAATTTGGGAGGTTGAATGCACTAAAAGATAAGACTTCAGACAACTTTTAACTGTTTAACCTGTTCGACCAATAACATCCGTTCTCTGAACTAATTATTTACAATGTGGCCCGTTTGAGATGAAACACAACCCAAACCAAACCCATCCTTAAGTAAGAAGATTGAAACTGCACGCTTGTATATATATGTTTTGTATATATGTATTTCAATGCATCTTCTATTGATTTCAGAGACACCCTGCTGTGACCCCTCAAAGCTATCCTCAAGTACAGGCTCCTATTGTCAATAACCCAGCCTTTTGGGATCGTCTTGGATCTGATAACATTGGCACTGATACCTTATTTTTTGCATTCTACTATCAGCAGGTGTCTTGTAACTTATATCCCTTCTAGCTTCTGCTGTCTCCAAAGTTTTCTGTCACAATTTCTCTGCAGTTTTGTTTTTGTTGATACAATCATCATTATAGACTTGTTCTGAAGTGCTGTTTTATGCAGAACACTTATCAACAGTATTTAGCTGCCAAAGAGTTGAAGAAGCAATCATGGAGGTACCACAAAAAGTACAACACATGGTTCCAACGACACGAGGAACCAAAATTTGCCACTGATGATTTTGAACAGGGAACATACGTGTACTTTGATTTTCATATTGGTAACGATGAGATGCAAAATGGATGGTAAGATGGTTCAAATGCTTTTTATTCAATATTTTCGTGCTTAAAAATATTGCTTAACCTTCTGTTTCTGATGCCTGCCAGGTGTCAAAGAATCAAGACGGACTTCAAATTCGAGTACAACTTTCTTGAAGATGAATTAATCGTGTAAATACCAAAGAACTTGAAGACATGGCTGCTAGTGCAAATCTGTCGCCATTTACATTCCAGGTGGCCTCGTCTTATTCTCATTCTTCAGCAATGAATTGGCATTGTCATTAGCTTTCAGTTTTTATTGTGTTTGAAGTTGTGTTTATCATACTGCTAAGGATAACACCATAAAGATATGCCCCTAAATCCATAGCTAAACTCAGTTTATACTGTTACTTGCATTTGTGTATGCTTACTATCATGATTGAAGAGTTTAATCTAATTATAGGTGACATAAATCATTATGATGTTTAAATTGATTAATAACCTTTACCCGTTCACCATCTTGCCTGAAATTGATGCTATATTTGGTATGATTTACAAATGTTTTTGTTCGGTTGATTTATCTTTTAACCATGGTTGTGCGGGTCCGTTCTATAAATTACCATGGAACGACCTAGTAAGAAAATACTACATAGATCATCAGTGGTTAAATAGTATGCCGTATGCCTCACAACCAAAAGTTAAGGGGTTCAATGGTGTATTCATCCTTTAAAACTATGAAATGTTAGTTAAAAAAATTACCACATAGTTGCTACAAGTGAGGTCTACGATGCGATGAATCATTTGATTTTCATTGAAGGGTTTTTTGCTGATAGATATGAGGTCGATCACACGAAGAACAGGACATTTTGTGTGAAAGTTTAGAAGGCTGTTTATTTATAAAAAGATCTCATTTTTTCTTTTTGCAGAAATTGTCTTATATTATTAAAATTTTGAAAAAATGTTTTCAGCATAAATATTGAAGTACAAGCATAAAATTAACTAATGTTAATGAAAAAGAAAGAATACTTAACGTAAGTTTATCTAAGAAAAATAATGTCATAGACCGAGTATATTATTGACAAAACTATCAATTAAAGAGTTTTGGCTAATATAGAATATAAAAAAATAATGTCAAAGACTGAATATACAAAATATAAAATACAAAAAAGTTGTATTGTTATTTTTTTATTTATGTAAGAGTCTAATTTTGGTTAATTATTTGAATGAGTACTTTTACCCGTGTGTTGTGACGGGGTCATACGATACTTACATAATGGTACTGATATTTTTTTATTGGTGTCGGTCTTAATTTTTACGGTACCTGCATGTTACCATCAGTTAATATGTATGATGACCAAAAAATACACTATTTTAAAAATAACTCTTATCTAACGATACCAATGTTTTGTAATGTCCTCAATTCAATGATCCCAAAGAAATTCTCTATCGTGAACACAACTCTGTCTTTAAAAAAACATTATACCTGGCGCCAAAGAATTTTTTTTTTAACACGATCACAAATTAGTTTTTCTTTTTAATTAACAAATGATAGTTACTTTCGTTAAAAGCACGAATGAAAGTTGTTGAAAAAAATTAATTGGCTAAAAACTTATATCATAGTACTTGGCTTGAGTTGAAACATTAGAAGTTCAAGCGTTTAAGTTGTATTAATAGTAGTAATTACACGTTTGGTCGCCAACGACTTTGATATATGAGTATGCTGTGGTTCTTGACCCAAGAAGGAAATGGCAATATATTGAATGGATTGTTGAAGAAAAGTATATCAATGAGAGTGTCATCAAAAGTTTAGATAATAACTTGCGTGCTTTGTATGATTCTTATAAAAAATCAATGCCTCAAAATGAAAAGAACGTGGAAGAGTCATCATCTAATTCTACTCGAGTATGGGGTGATGACCGAGAAGTAATGGACATTGAAGAACTTATGACAAAGCGGTTTGAAAAGGCCATGGGGAGTTCGGATACATCTTTGAGAAAAAGTGAGTTAGACAAGTATCTTGGGGAAGGTCGTGAACCTATGGATGCACGTTTTGATATATTACAATGGTGGAAAGTTCAACAATGTTGTTATCCTAGATGGCTCGTGATATACTTGTCATTCCAGTATCTACAGTAGCCTCAGAGTCGGCTTTTAGCACCGGAGGTCGGGTGCTTAATTCTTTTCGAACAGCTTTAACCCCAAGAATGGTGGAGGCCTTGGTGTGTGCACAAGATTGGTTGCGTGCTTCTAATAGAACTATTATAATTGAAGATATCTTACTTGAAATAGAGAATTTGGAAGCTGAAGGTAAGTAATATCTAATAAATTATCAATTTTATTTCAATTATATATTTTCTTTAATTCTTTATTTGTAACTTTCAATATCATAGGTTTGAAAGAGTTAGTGGCAGAACAACCCATCATTATCATTGATGAAAGAATTGATGAAACGTCCGAATTGGATGAGGTATTTATTTATATTTATCTCTTTAAATGTTTTAAGATATGTATTTTTTAGTCTTTGCAATATATTCTACGTATTTGTTTTTTTAAGAATGTTTTGAATTGAGAATGTTTTGTTTGTTTATAGGATATGGACTTTTAATACAAAGATTCGTGTATGTGTATTGCAAATTGCAAATGGTGGTAAGAAATAAATACTTCAAGATACAAGCAAATTCTTTTGACTTTTTAAACATATTCAAATGTTTCTATTTGACTATTTAAATCTTTAATTAATTGAACTTAGTAGTTGATTATATGGGTATTTACTCTTTACTTATTGTTTTGAATAAGAGATTTTTTTTGTTTGTAGGTTATTAACTTGTGGTGATGAATGATGATACAAGATTGGCCTATTGAACTTGCAAGTAGTAGTAATGATGAAAATTAAAGACCTCAAGATGCAAGCAAAGTCTTTTGACATATTTAAGTTTTAAATGTTTTTATTTGACTATTTAAGCATGAACTTTTTGGACGTTTTCCCGTTTTCCGTTGCTATTATGGTTATTTGAACTTTGAAGTTAGTTGTTAACTATTTTGAACATTTTAGCTGTGTATTATTTAAATTTCAAACTAAACAGCTTAGAAATTGGTTTATGACTATTATCTATTTTTTTATACATGGTAATTCGGATATCCAAAAAACTATCCGAATCCGTATCCGAATTTTTGGAAATTCGGATACGGATTCGGATAGTAAAATGAGCTATCCGAAAATTTCGGATATCCGAAATTTTGACATCCAATTTTCGGATATCCGAAAATAAACAGCCCTAGTAATAATCAAGTTTTATTGATGTTATATTAAAGTTAGTTACGCACTGAACACATGTTTTTTTAGAACAACTTCTAATCTACTTCACTTTACTACCCTTCACTTATAGGATTTAAAATTTTAACTTCTAGTGAAGATACCCTAACACTTCAAATGTCCCTTTAAGACTTGACTTTCACCTCCTAATGTCAGTCAAATTATAGAACCGGTACAGTCCAACAAGTAACCATGACAGAACAGAAGTTTGTAGCAAGAGTTTGACATATATGAATGCCTTATAAGTGCATGATAGAAGAGTGTACACAGAGGCAATATTTAGAATTTATAATGTTTACAAGGACGTTATTTTACTTTAATACAGCTGACTACGAGTATTTTGATAGAAACGTATTCTGTTATATATACCCACAGATTTAATACACGCATTATACTTTAGCTCTTCGCCTAAACACCTACTGATTCTCACACATAAGTCTAGTCGCGAAGAATCTCTTCCTTGTAACTGAGTCTAATAGTGTTTGTCTAGGCAGCCAATATAAAGAAACAACAAAAACTTAAAGAACTATCCACTCAAACATCGCAACAAGAACTTTGCATGTATTGATATTTAACACAGTGTGTCAGTGTTATAAGAAAGTTTATAAATAGCATTGGAAAACAGTTGAATACTTGTAGGATTTTGATTAGGAAAATGCACAACACCCAACTGGATATTTTTGAAGGAATTACAGAGTACTTAACCTACAACTAAAGAGGTTTAGGGATAATCAAAGTTTAAAAGAACGGAATCGAGCCTCGAAGCGTTTTCTCTTCACCTCACGAGGCGTAAGCTTCCAGGCGGAATTAATAAATAAATATAAAAAATATATATCTTATAAAAAAAAATAAGCATGATTTATCTAGTCACGTACTAGTCTTTATAAACATCAACTTATTCGTTAGCCATCTTGCAAACAATTCAACATGTTACTTTTAAAAGACAATACTTTAACATATCAAGTTGTATGCAGAATGTACAAACAAAAACGTCAAGAAACAAAAAAAAAAAAAAAAGACAGATAAGAAGAAAAGAGAACACACTAGGAAAAAAAAAAAAAAAAAAGAAAATCATTTAAAATAACCGAATAAATCAAAAAATATAAATATACAAATAAACATTTGAAAAGAGACTCGTATTTAATCTACTGATTACTAGTGCCTAGTCATTCAAGTCTGCGTTTCTACAGTTAGAAGTCTGCACGTCTACAATGAGTAGTTTGAGCTACGGTGACAGTCATGCTAGTAGTCTAGTACTTGACTACTTGTACATTTACTTTCATTTCGTTGCATTTAATCCTCTTGTTCTCCTTCCCTCTCCATCCTCCCTCACTTCCTAAAACACCTTTTGGCAACATGCAACTCTGGCAACACCAGTTGTCTCCTCACTGCCTCAAATTCAGCCAAAATTATTGCCTCATCGCCTCAAATCAGATCTGGCCTGAGCGATTTTTTACCGCATCACCCCTCTGAGGCGTACGTACTAGATGAACCCCATGGGGCGCTGCCTCATGTACGGTTTCTTACCGCCTCGCCTCGAGGCGTACGCCTTGGCCGTTGTTTTAAACTATGGGGATAAGTAACTGATCCTCTACACAACTAATGCAAATCCTTGATCTTAGGAGCAGTTTCAAATTCAAATAGAAGTAACTTGTGCATATACAACCAACATCATCTGAACAAAATTCAAAAAGTTCTAGATTTTCCAGGTCACTGATGAGTAGATTTTGGTCACTTCCATCATTTTGACACCAAAATAAAAAGGAGTTTTGTGATCATACAGCATAATGGATGGTAGTATTAGCAAGAAATTATGCAGAATAATAATAGATCCTAAGTTACAGTGCTAGCTTAAATTGGATCAACCACTATGAAGCTGATAATTGATGATGCATCATGTACCCATAAAGGGATGAAAATTGTGAATTTTGAGATTATGCTTATCATGACACTCTGCTCTAAAGAATCTATAATTAATGATTGTTTTGCTTCATCTGTTGAGAGTTGCTTGTTTCATCCAATTAGCAGAAAAAATAAAAAGATGATTGAAATGAGGTGAAATTGCAACCTGTTTTTGCTTTCAAACCAGGGATGATATATGAATCAGCACACTAGGTGATGATTGATGCAAAATAGTAAAAATAAAGAGGGATTTTTAGATTAAATGCCAAACGGTACAGGTTACTATTTTGTGCGCCTGGGCGTCGTTAAAAGATGGTAGAAAATTCAAAATGTTGAGTTGGCGTGATGTGTCAGTTTTTTTAATTATTTGACATTTTGTTATCCAAAAATCTTGTTTGAAAATGTCACATCAGTATTTTTATAAATAATAAAAAATGCCAAATAATCAAGAAAATGACACATAATCATGCCAACTCAGTATTTCAACATGCTTACGAGTTTCTAGGTTACCTGATGAACTGAACAGAAAAGTGAACATCTTTTAATAAACCTGACCAAAAAAAAAAAGTTAATTGGTCCATTTGAGACAAATGAGGAAATACATTGGAATTCCTTGCAAATAACCCAAATAAAGATAATTAGCGGGTGCATTTGACCCCTAAGAAATACATAGATTATCAATTTTTTCTGTTTCTATATTCAAACTAGAAAGAATTAGATGACAATGATTGATGACGACGACATTACTAAACAACAATATAAACTCAAAATTTCCTATATATAGGTTTTAGTTTTGGATCTATCAATTGTAGGATAAAGAGAGTTGATTATTACTCTTTCACCATATAAGAATACTTGATAATAATATACAAACACGAGGGAGAGAGAGCAAGTGAACTAACCTCAACTCAGATGAATTACCTGTACATTTGACTGTTGACAAAACTCCACTTGCAGCATTATACCACTCAACTTTGAAGCTAATCACTTGATGGTTGCTCCATCTCATGTTGATCTTTTCAAACTTCTATGTTCTTGATATTTATTAAAATGTTGATGCACCTTCACTGGCCAATTGAATTGACTTTATGGTTGATCAAATTTATCTTGCCTCTGGTACATAACTCAGATTACAATATGATCATAACAAGTGACTTTAAGTTCATCAAAGTCACCAATGGTCTTTGCACGAACAAACACCCCCTCCAAAATGATGAAAACGATACGAATCTCTAACTATAATATCCCTATTGCAGATCTTTGACACAAACTTTATCCAATTATGGCAATCATTGCACACACGAAGATTCTTCATAACACGCAAAGGAATATTATTTGACAAAGTCAAAAGTCCAAATGTAATGGCTAATTTCTCACTGTGTATGCAAGTAGATGGGTCCTTCTGTTCTTGCTCCATATCATTTAAAAGACTGTAACGATCTTGCACATATCCAATATCAGCAGCCCGCTTATTAATAACATCTAAATATTCATAAATTTTATCTGCTAGTGGATGAAGACGATCACCAACAAAAAATGCATGAACCGTGTTCTTAATTTCAATCCAGCTTTGGCCTGGGACTTTCTTCACACCTCTATCTTTCATTAACTTTCTTGTTCGGTTTCTATCATCCCATTTTCCATTAAGCGCATACATATTTGATAATAAAACATAAGTGGCTGAATCTTCGGGTTCTAACCCAAGAAGGTGTTTTGCTGAAATTTCTCCAACTTCTTTATTCTTATGAACCGTACATGCACTCAAAAGTGTTCTCCAGACCATGGAGTCTGGTTCGATCGGCATCGACTTGATGAACTCAAGTGCACGGGTCAATAGCCCAGCCCGTCCAAGAATGTCTACAACACAAGCATAGTGTTCGCCTCGTGGGACTAGACCGTATTCTTCACTCATGGACTTGAAGAATTCAAGCCCTTTGTCTACTAACCGTACATGGCTACAAGCGGTTAAAACACCCACAAAAGTCACATAATTTGGTGTATAACCCAACCTTTTCATTTCCTCAAAGAGTTCTATAGCTTCTTCTCCACACCCATGTTGAGAATATCCCGTAATCATGGCATTCCATGAAATTTCATTTTTATCATTTATCTCAAGAAACTCACTTTTGGCATCATCAAGACTCCCACATTTTGAATACAAACTTATGAGAACATTAGAAGCCTCAGGTTCCAAATTATAACCTGTTTTTATCATTTTTCCATGGATTTGCTTTCCTTGTGTTATGTTTGTTGTATTTGCAGCAGCACTAACTGCAGACCCATAAGTGAACATATTCATTTCTACATCAAATTCATTCATTTTAGAGAATACTTTCAGTGATTCCTCAAAATTTCCACTTTGTGCAAATCCTGAAACCAATGCATTCCACGAGACATTATCTTTCGGAATAATTTTTTCAAATGCTAAATATGCTTCGGTTATTAAACCACATCTAGCATAAAGACTAACAAGTGCATTCCCAATTGAAAGATCAGATGAATACCCACAAACAATTGATTGACCATGAATTTGACGGCCTTGATTGATTGCTTGAATTCCAGCACACGCGCTTATTGCACTTGAAAATCCAATATTATCTGATTGAATTCCTTTATGTAGCATCTCCTCAAATGTTTTAAGAGCTTCATCGAATAAATCATGTTGAGCATATCCCGCTATCATAGCTGTCCAAGAAACAACATCTTTCTCATTAAGTCGGCTAAGAATCTTTTGTGCAGTGTGCAAGTCTCCATGCTTGGAGTACATGTCGATAAGCACACTGCATACATACACATTCAACTGAAAACCTGTTTTAACGACTTGTGAATGGATCTGCTCGCCAAGATCTAAAGCTCCAACTACAGTGCATGTTCTTAGTATACTAGGATATGTGTACTGATTAGCCCTTAATCCACGAATCTGCATTTCTAAGAAGATATTTAAGGATTCATGGAGATCCCCTAATTGTCCATAAGCCACTAACATCACATTCCATAAAACCACATTTTCTTTTTCTGTTGTAAGGAAGAACTCGTGAGTGGTTTTGACATCGGAACATTTCACATAAAGGTCAAGTAAAGAGCCTTCTATGATTATATCCGCACACATCCCCGCCTTTATTGCATAAGAATGCAGTTGTAATCCTTTAATAAAGTCCCCAATTGATGCACAAGCACTCAAGAGACTAGCAACTGTGACAGAATCTGGTTTTAACCTATCAGATTGCATATTTTCATATAACTTTAAGGCTTTCTCACTTCGTCCTTTCTGAGCAAGACCAGAGATAAGAGTGTTGTATGATACTCCATCCCGATGATCCATTTTACTAAATATTTGTTCGGCAGAAACTAAATCGCTGCAGCGCGAATATAGTGTGACAAGAGCATTGCATACGAAGGTTTCAGATGAAAATCCCCATTTATGAATTAGGGCATGCAACTGTTCTCCTAGCTCAAAAGATGAAATCTTTGTACAAGAACTTATGACACTAGAGAAAACATAAGGAGTGGGTAAAATCCCAGAATCATGCATCTCGGCAAATAATAATATGCTTTCTTCTTCATGTCCATTTTGAGATAATCCAGAGATCATAGCAACCCAAGTGACATTATCTCTCATAGTCAGGCCTTGAAACACATTTTTTGCAGCATCTATATACCCCTTTTTTGCATATAGATCAATCAAAGGATTGCATACAACATAGTTTGTACCAAAACCATGACGAATGATCTTCGTGTGGATCTGCTTTACACTATGATAGTCAATCCTATCTCCACTATAAGCCCGTAAAACAGTTACAAATGTTACTTCATCAGGGTCAACATCGTCAGCCAACATTTTTGAAAACAAGCTCAACACCACAGTCGTTAACCTCTTTTTAATCAAACCAGAGATCAAGTTATTCCAAAAAGATAAATCTCTGTTAGGCATTTCATCGATCACCTGGTATGCATAACTCAAATCACCCTGAGCTACATAGACCTCAGCAAGCCTACCGCAAATTACGTTATCCCTAGCGAAACCTGATTTCAAGATTCTCCCATGAAGCTTTTTAGCATCTATGAGAGACCCAGAAGTTAGATATCCTTCTAACAGCCAACAGTAGGTCTGATGATTAGCATAAATGTGGCCAGAATTACTAGCCCCTTTCGTTTCATATCTTTTCACACTCCCTTCATCTTCTTCATCGACAACAGGAAAACTTGCAGAAGTACTGAAAGCAGCTAACCTCAACCCACTCAATTTCCCACAAAAATACTGCAATTACACCAACATTATTGTTACAAAAGTTACAGTAAATCCATTGCGACAAAGGATCAAACTCTCTTTCAAGAAAAGCCCAAATAATGTTAGAAATCCATTAGTGGTGATGAAATTTTGAAGAGATGATGAATAATTGAGTATACCTTTGGGAAATCTGTGGCTGATTTAAGCGGGAAAGGTTGAATTGGGGCATTGAAGAATGAAGCACGTAATAATATCATTGGCCGTCGGAGAATCACTGTAACTCGCCAGAAGAAGAAGAAGAAAGAATCTTTGGGATGATAACTCCGGCGAAAACCCAACAGTTTTACAAGCTTAACAACGGTCGATTTTTAACATGAATAATATGTTCTTGAAGCTGCAACTACATACAGGTTTATTAGACAATATATCCATTGTTTCCTTTTGATTTTGCTATCCCTCTTATTGAAAGCTTTGATATAGTGTAAATCACTATGCTGCAAACGAACTGAACACGTGTTCGTTCGTTAAAAAATAAACGCGTTCATGAACTGTTCACGAACACTTACCGAACGAGATTCTTTGTCGTGTTCGTTTATTAAGAAAATGAACATGATCATGAACTGTTCACGAACACTTACCGAATGCAAATGAACACAAACAAAAGCAAACAAACACAAGTAATTGTTCATAAACATGACGAACACAAAAAAACTCATAAACACAAACGGATACAGTTGATTATAAATTTATTTTAGAATAAAATTTATATTTTTATTACAAACATTACACAAAACCAATCAAAAATAAATAAGTACTTAACATAAATATAAAAAAATAATTGATATAATAATCATAAAAATAAAATAAAAGAAAAATTAAGAATATAAATGAACACATTAACGAACATAAACGAACACATTATCGAACATTCACGAACGGACATTAACGAACATAAATGAACACATTATCAAACGTTCACGAACATAAATGAACGAACGCGGCTTGTGTTCTTGTTCGTTCGTTTAACTAAACGAAGGAAATTTTCTTGTTCGTGTTCGTTCATTTACTAAACGAACGAACATAAACGAACTTACCGCGTTTCGTTTGCAGCCCTACTCACTCGTATTCTTCAATGCCCCGACACTTCAACTACGCAAGAAAAAGTTTGCTTATTCGGGTAGAAACCTTGTTGACAACGTCTATTGTAAACTAGTCCCAAAGACCCAAACAAGTTAATAGTATACCGGTTTAGGTTTCGGTTCGAATCCAATTTTGATTCCCTAACCAACGGTTACTATTGGTCCCAAACCGATTTTTAGCATACCGGTTTTGGTTCCAGTTCGAGTATTGATTCAATTCGAAAACCGATTTTTTTCATATCTACTTCTTTGTGGGGATTATTATATAATTAAAGATGAAGTTAAATGAATAATGTCTTTAAAAAATTGATTGTTCATTTCATTATCAGGTATTTATTTTTTGCCAGATAGAAGTAGCGGTGGTAACTATGGTTCTTTCTTTTTCAGATTGGTTCAATGGTTGTATTTTTTGTCCCTCACTTCTCCCCGATGTGATCCTGGATTACGTTTCCTGATTAAGGATGGTGTTTGGGTTTTATTAGTTCAATTTCATAACTCTAGGTGGCGGTTGTATGGTGGTGGCAGTGTGTACGATCACGACGGTTTGTCAACTAGGAGTGGTTGTGGTTGTTTGCTGCTATGCAAGATGAGCACATGCATCATTTCAAAGTTACCATCACCAATCATCACTATCAGGTTCGTAAGCAGAGGTGATATCAAAAGATCCATGTCGATTTATTTAAGCTTGCTAAGATGGGGTGGCGGTGATGTGTTGGTCGGAATATATGAGTTGGCGCTCTTACTAGAATCAACACACTAAAACCTAGGGTTTCACTTTGATTATGAGTTTTACTTTAGTTATTTTGTGTTTGTGTTATTTACCCCCTATTGTTCACGATTTCATGAGAATCTATACGCAAACTTGATGTGCGTGATATTATACATATAAAAAATGTCAATTGCACATGAATATTTCCAGAAGTCTTACTAAAAGTGATTAATTGATATTTAATTCATTTAAATTGTATTTTCAGGTCTAAAAAGGACCAAGATGGACAAAAAAAAGCTTAAACAAAAAAAATTTAAAAAAACAAGCTCTTGAATCCAAGCATGGGTCGTGCCTCATGAGGCACGCCCGTATGGTTTCATGTCCAGCCTGAAACACACCATCGTACTAAATTTGGCATAGCCCTATGTTTTTCAGTTAGAAAGCAGTGCCCCACGCCAACATGGGGGCGTGCCCCATGAGGCACGGGATCGTGCCAGACAGGATCTGTGCGTACGAGCAGACCAACTTTTACGCACATCGTACTAGCACTGGCTCGTGCCTTGAGAGGCACGAAGCTGTGCCAGGCACTCTAGAAAACCTGTATATAAAAAATTTGAAATTTTGAGAGGAGCTTTCGGAGAGGTGAAGTGCTAATGGTTTCTCTCGGGAATCCAGTCTTGAAGGTTTTTGTAAGGCTTTGGAGGTCGATTTAACACTTAAAAAGAAGCTTGGGATCATTTAAACATCATCTATAGTGGATCACCGGTTTGATTATTCTAACTTATCACTTATCGATGATTTCATTACTATCTTCAATCTTTGTTGTTATGTTCAAACTTATTATGAGCTAAACTCTTATTATCACCCTAATTTGGTGAAACTTATGCAATTTATAATGAACTATTGGTGTGGTTTATGTTATGTTAATGTTATGGTAATTTTGGGTAAATTTTTAAAGGGTAGCATTTACATTTGAACGAGAAGTTATAAACTTATGACTTGTATTTGTGAATGTCATACAAGGTTGAAAAACGTATGAACTAACTTTTATTCACAAAACCAGTCTTCATAATAAACTCATGGATGAACTAGAAATGTTCATTAGAAATCATATCATCTTAACTTTCTGATCATTTGCGGGTTTATTTTTATTAGTCTGAGAAATCTATAGTAATTATTATTAATTTCTAAACTAAATGGTATATTAAAAAGTAACTTGATTAAATCTCTTTCTAACATTAGGTTATGGTTTCATAAATCATATGGCAAAGAGATGCAAAAACATTACCTACATCACTAGGGGCTCGGTGGTTGTGTTGTAAGCGACTCGATGCAACTTTCCTTGTCACTATGGAGCCGGTTTACGATAACTCTGCACTGACTCACACTTATAAACACTAACATAACTACTTTAATCTATATCCTTAATCAAACCACGTAATTCATCACAATTACTAAAGTGAAACCTAAATTAGGATTATAGCCTCACTTCACTGAATAGTCTCTAATAGCATGTACCTTTATTTATCATTTATTTATTTAGATGATTGTTTTGAAAAATTAAAAAAAAATTGGCTATCTTAAATTAAACTAATCATATTTAAAATCAAAACTCAATTTAACAGTCAATTATTAAGGTTGTTAAGTAGATTTAGTGTCTCAACAGATTGATACTCGGTTCTTACCATCATTATATTACCACACGATAGATACACTTGCATTTTAAGTGCGTAGTTTAATATAAGTAAAAACAATTTAAAATTGAATTTATGCGAAAATCGTTATCGTTTTTTTCTACAACATTGGTACTTAATAATTTTACAAGAGATTGGAATTGTGATAGCATCATGTAGGAAACCATGATTGGTGCCATGAGATAGATATCCGTTAAGTGTAGGAAGTTACGTAAGTCATTCTTAATTTTGGTGGTATTATGTATTGTGGTCATTATTTGTTGCATTTATAGCATGTGTAGTGGACATCCATATAGTGACCTTGTCATCAAATATAAGATCATAAAGAAATGTGTGACCCATGTTGATTATATCTTGAAACACGAACAGTCATTTGAAACCCTAATCAAGTTTCATCACTTATAATCATGAGATCAAATAATTAAAACTTACTTTTAGGAATAGAGATTTTTGACAGAGATGATGATGCCATGATCACGTGATTTATTCCTGTAAACATGTCTAGATGGATTGATAGGTTATCTTGAAAGAAAATATTATTGGTGCATTTTGTCTCTCACTTACTCCTTGCAGGACCGTTGAAGGGTGGTCAATGCAACAGTTTCACAATGTTTGGAAAATGTTTAGAACACTTAACAGATCAAATAGGGAACCGGTCTTTATGATGAAACAATGAACACAAGTAAAGAATAAGAACAAGATAATATGGTTTTCAAGAATGATGTATATTGCTCTCAAGTTCTTACACGTGTTACAAAGCTTAATTCTAAATACAAGTACTTGAGATACTTTATACTACATCCTACAGCCTATCATACTTTGAAGGCCAGCTGAAAACACTAATCTAGACAACAAGATCAATGTAGAGTCAAAAGACAGATTGCCTTTTGAATAGTGAGTATGACATGCCATAGCTCATATCCTTTTCTATTACAAAAAGGATAACAGTACATAGTTGGAAAGTTACAGACTCAACACCTTAATCTATAGTTGGCAAAAGCTTGGACTTTTCACCAACTCATGCTAGTTGGTGAGTCTTCAGATATGGCAGCGGAAATGTGTTTCGCTTTTGTCAAAAGTATCAGAGAAGAAATGCCTTCTCTGTCTTCAGAAGAAATCAGTCTTTGGCTTTGAAAGACTTTGTCTTTGAAGCTTCGGAAGACTTCATCTTTGGCTTCAGAAGAATTGGTCTTTTGGCTTCGAAAGATTTGATACTTATCATAATTCACTGAGTTATATCAAATCTTCTGAAGTACTTTCCTAGTACTTCACATGTGCATGCTAAGAGCTCTTTGGTTGTTCTTTGGTTGCATCAACCTTTAAGTGTATTCCTTACAAACTCCCCCTAGGCTGATGCTACCAAAACTAAAGAGACCTTTAAGTCTTGATCTTCATCTGTTGACAGTCCTCATCAGAATCAAGACCATTCCCTTCATCATCAGTTGGTCAGGATTCCTCAAACTCTCAAAGTATCTCCTCATATCATAGAGATCCTGCAGAGGGAGATCAAGAATATTTTGCCAGAAGTACATGTCTTGACCTCCTTGATCTCTAGTGACATACCATCTGTCTGTGTTAGTAGCAAACACCCAAGACAAGATGTGTCTCTCAGCAGCAAGAGGCTCTACTATGAGTGGACTTTGTTGAGCAGCCTCTTCTTGAGCATCGTCATGAAGTTAAGATCCATCCTGAGGTGCAGAAGTGGATGCCTTGGACTTCTTCTTCTTCTTCTTCTTCTTCTTCTTCTTCTTGTCCCTTCTTATGGGCATCATTTTTCTTTTTCTATACTTTAACTGAGAAGACTGGCCTACAGTACCAGATAGTTCTTATTTGTCTTTCTCAGTTAGGTCCTTGTCCTTCACAGGTTCAGAAGGAGAAGGATCAGGACCCTACTGTGGATCAGAATATGAAGCTAGCTGTGATGTAGCACTAGGTCTAGGTTGTGTTGTCTCTTGGGGTTCAACCTTGACCTCAGCTTCATGTGTAGCCTGACTTGGTGGAGAATGCAAGTCAATTAGCTCACCCCTTTTAATCTTCTGCTTGATCACTCTAATGTGCTCATCCATAGTGGATAGAGACATTAGATCAAGTCTTCTTCCGGAGAATCCATACAGCTTTAAGAAGCTCACCATCTTTTATCTATCAGTAGACTTCTTCAAATTTGCTCAGATGATGGCTCTTGACCTTACAGCCTCTTCCCTCATCTTCCTCTTAGTAGTATTTTGCTCTTTGTTGCTCAAGCTGCTTGAGGTATTCAAACTCAATGTATTCATATGATAAGGGAAGAAGGTCTGCTACTTGATAGAGGCCTGTGGCACTCAGGTAGGTTATCATATGTTGCCTGTCTTGTTCCCTACCTACCTGAGTTTGTTGCTCAGTAGCCACATCCTCTGCCTCAAGACTTTCCTGAATTTGGAAGAGGTTAGGAGCTTTGTAGAGTCTTTTTCTCCTCCTTTCTTCCTTGATCTTGAGGAGAAATTCTACATCCTCAGCTTCCCTCCTCTCCTTTGACACTTCTATGTCAGCTAGTTCATTTAGTTCATCCAAAAGGAGAGAGATGAGGCTGCCCTTAACTCATCATCTTGAGTGCTTGGCCTGAGGGCAGCCCTGATAGTAGCTTCCTTGAAGCCAGGGTCCCACTTGAACTCTCTCCCCTAGCCTTCCCCTTCCTCTCTCTCTTCTCCACCTCAATCTACTCAGAGGTCGTTTTCCTCTTCCCTTTGTCACTCACAGGCCTGTGTGACTCAGGGTGAAGAGAGCTTTGGCCTTCATTGCTTGGTGCTACATTTGAGCTCTAACCAAAGAGAGGTTGTGAGATACCTTCACCAGCCGGTGCCTCACTGAGGGTAATGGGTGTTGAAGCAGTTCCTGTCTCAAGGTTCACAGGCTTAACTATTGGGCCTTCAACCAAGGTTTCCCCTTCGAAGATAATCTTAGGGTCCACCTTAGTATCCAGTTGACCAACAATCTTGCCTGCTAGCCTCTGTCTATATAATTTGGATCTCAGCTTGAACTCTTCAAGCACCCTTTCTTTTATTCTCTCAGCTAACCTTGTAGCTGGCCTGTATTGACTTGGGTTAGCAAGTGGCAAGTCAACTAGAGAGAAGCTCTTATAGTATCTCAAGTTGTAGAAGTTAAAGATTTCTTGTTGTCCCTGTTCTCTCAGCTAACCAAGGCTCTCCTTTTAGCAACATATCTCCATCCCACTATTGGATTTTTAGTAGGGTGAGATGGAGTAGGCATTGCCCTTGGTATACCCTCCTCAAACAAGCTTTGAATGAGTGAGTCCACATCAATATGGACCTGAGGAGGTTGTTGAGTATGGACAACTGCAAGTGAGGGTGGTGAGTCCTCCATGTCCATACCCTTGGAGGAACTCCCAGGTTCTGTGATTGTAGGTATGACTTTCTCCCCCTTTTTGATAGTATCACCCTCTTGCACAAGGGAGCTAAGGGTTAGGTCCACCACATCCACAGGTTTTTGTGGGCCTGGTTGAGTTCTCCAGATGGGTCTTTCAGCTAACTTGCCCTTGAGATCGGTGATCTCAAGTTACTGGTCATTGACCCTTCTTTATAAGGTAGCCACATGAGATTCCAGGTACTCACCTTTGAAACTAAATAGGTGCATGTTTTTTTATAGTTTTTGCACCTTTAGTTGTAGACTCCCCTCATCTTCATCAGAAGAATCATGGGGGGTGAGAGAATAGGACCAAAGTCTTTTTCCTCACCACCAGTTTGTGTTTCTTGGCTGTTGGATTTCCCCTACACATTGACAGCTTCAAAAGAAGTGTCAATGGGCTGGGTTTCCATGGTTGAGGTCTTAAGAATGTAATCACTTGCAAAAGTGAGAGCCTCTTCCATATGGGCCTTCTGAACATGTTCAGGAAGGTCCACCTCAGTTGTGGGTGGATGATGTGAGCTAGATATGGGTGATTCAGGAGTACTCATTTCTCCTTGAGGAGGTGTGGAGAAGAGAGACTCATGGTACTTATTGAATCCCATATCTTCATCATCATAGAATTCAAGATTTGGGATTGGTTGGTTGAGATCTAAAGGTTGAGGATGATAGCTTTCCCCTGAAGGTTGATCGCTAGAGTTTTGAGACTCTGAGTGAAGGCTTAAGGCCGGGGTAATGAGCTTATCAGGCTGAGCATGAGGAACCTCAGCACTGATCATAGAAGTAATGGGAGTGGTCTACTCCTCAGGAGAAGTGGGAGCTCTAGTGTCCACTTCTTCCTGCATAGTTGGTGATTTGAGGGCCTGCTCAACCTAAGTAGACTGAGCAGGGGTTTGTTTGGATTTCTTTGGTAGGTGATGGTGATTTGTGGATGTGTGGGTGGTGGAGATGTGGAAGGTGTGGGTTCAATATTGGCTTGTGTTGCCAAGTTGTCACCTTGAGCAATGAGCTCTAACATTTTTGGGACTAGGGTTGTTTCTACCCCTGAGAAGCCAATAGTGGACTTTCTCATTGTCTTGAAGATGTCGAGCTTCATCTGTCCCAGTTTAAGAATATTATCTGTTTCCCTTAACTGTGAGCCCAGTTTACAGTTAAGAATGTATTGAACATATCTAGGGAACATATAATACTCTAAGGAGTCCAAGTTGGCAAGCAAGTTTGTATAAACAAACTGTGAGTACTTGAACTTGACCCCTTGAACCATCCCATGACCTATATAGGATAAGTCCTCAGGAATTTGATCCCAACCTCCATGTTTGTTAGATAGAGAGTGGATTACCACATGGAGGAGGTACTTCCACATTGGTCTTGGGCTTGTTAAAGTGAACTGAAGATAATGCAACAGTGATTGATCCTATATGCAAGCTTTAAGGATCATTTGCTGTTGTTAATGAAGAACTTTCAGTCACATGGCCTTCCTTTAACTTCCACACCATCTTTAGAAGACTAGACTTGGCCTTCAATGCTTTGAAAATTTTGATGACTTCAGAAGTTCTGGAGACTGGACCTTCGGAAGCTTTTGCATCCACTGCAACACACTTCAGTACTTCAGAAGCATTCCTTTCTTCCAAGACCAAATTTTATTCCGAAGGTAAGTTTTCACTTATCTTCTTCACTTTAGAGCTTCCGAAAGGAAGATATTTTCCTTTCAAATCTATCTTCTTCTTCTTCTCAGAAGTTTTCTTCTTGGTCATGTGGATAGTACTTTTGAGATTGTAGATGTAATCCTTAACAAAGTGAGAAGTACTACCACATATGATGCATTCAACTGGTATGATTCTAAGAGACTTCTTCTGAATAAAAGGCTGAGCTTGATCACTTTTCACTTCCTTCTTCATCTTGTCAGATGATGCAACAAGCTTCTTAGGGTGAGGCTTGCTCTTGGAACTAGATGGTTCAGGTTGTACAATAGTGGTGCACATTTGATCAGCCTTGTTCTCATAACCAGGATGATTTGGACATGAACTAGGACTTCTGGTACTAGAGTCCATTGTTAAGTCTTTAGTCTTTACCACTTCAAATCCAACAGAAATGAAAACTTGCTTTTGCTTAGAGTTGAAGGTGGCCTTGATCTCTTGGGCTTTCTTTGACTTTCTTTTGGCTGCCCTTATCAAGTTCTTCCTTACAGACTTGGTCATCCCTGGTTCTTTCTTTTCTCCCAGAGAATAGTGACCCTTCTTAGGATAACCCTTGTCACTCACCTCAGGTTCATCCTTCACTATCTCCTCTACATCTTCATCCTTCTCTTGGATAGGATCAATAGGAGGTAGCTCATCTTGACAAGTTTTGCACCTGAGAGATCTAATAGATAGGAGTGTGTATGGAGGAGTTATCTCACTTGACCTTGGTCCCTGCCTATTTTGGTAACAAACTTTTGCATGCAAGGATGATGATATTATGTTCTTGAAGGCTTCCTCTTCAAGAACATATTTTTCTGCGTTGGCTTTGCTAATCACAAGCTTAGCCTGACATTCAGTTAACTTGGTTATGAGATTTTTGATTTGAGTCTTGTAGTTTGTATGCTTATGCTTAAGAGTAGAAATTGTTTTCTCTAAATCTTCAATTTTAAGTTTATAATCATTTTCTACTCTTTTAAAGTCAGCTTTTTAAATGTTTAAGGACTCAAGTTCAGATCTCATTTTCAAGTTGTAGGACCCGTGCATGTTAACTTTAGCAATGCATTCAGGAGTACGAAGATGTTCTAATACCTTGGCTTCTTCATTATCAGCCATCAATGCTTGGTTTAGAAAAACATCTTCAACCTGAAAGCTCCAGTCAAAGCCTCCTTCTTCAACAGCAACATCAGCATGTTGTTTCGGTTGGCTTGGCTTCTCACTTCAGGGAGCTGCATCAGTGTAGTTTGGTCTGGGTTGTGCCTGGTCACCATTTTTTCTTGGTGACTTGCACTCCCTAGCAAAGTGTCCCATTTGGTTACAATTGTAACACTTCACCTTGCTTTTATCCAGGCTAAAAATTCCACTGACCACATTGCTTAGGAACTTACTTCCATTTCTCTTGTAGAACTTTTTGGCTCTATGAGTGAGCAGAGCCATCTGTTGGACTATCTCCATGTGCTCTAGGTTATCTGGATGGATACAATCCAAGTCTTCAAGAGTAAAGAGAAAGTTGCCATAACTTTCATCAGCAGACACAAAGACTTGAGCAGAGCTTGTCTATTGGAATGGGCTTTCTTGGATGTAGCTCTCCCTTGGTGTCTCAGGAAAGGTGATGAAAGGACCTGTTTGTGAGTTATCAGGGAAGCAGATGAGATAATGTTATGGTTCTCTGCTATCCCTTTCAGAGCTTGTCTCTTGAAATGGACTTCCTTGGATGTAGCTCTTTGGTTGTTCTTTGGTTGTATCAGTCTTTAAGTGTATTCCTTACACTCATCTATTTATAACATCTAAGGGGAAACCCTACTTATAATTATGAAGTGTTTTCATCAAATAACCCCCTAATACTTTTAGGAACTAACTACGTTATTTGGCACTCTTTAATTAAATGATCTGTAGGTTACATATTACGAGTTATTTACAACATGCTCACTTTCCCAAGTGATCATTTGTGACGAGTATACATAATTTTGGTTGAGTTAAACACTCATCAAGTTTCATATTAAAACTTATAGCAGATAGTTACAGTAATTTGAATTAAAGTTAATTCGAGACCCTCAATAGTCATACATAAGTCTTAACAAAAACTTTAAACATAAAACCAAAATAATTGAAATAAACCCTTAGTGTACAATTTTTATCTGAACAAATTTGTCTATAGTTCATTAAGCACACATATAAGTTACTATAAACAAAATAAACATTCGAGAAAATTACATTAATCATTAATGCACACTTGATATGTTATTACATAAGACCTCAACTTAAACCCATTATTTTTAGGGATTAAGTATCTACTTACATAAGGGTAAATGAGTTAAAGTGTTGACGGTTTATTATGTGATGGACCCTGTCTGTTGGGTCGGATAGAGGTATACCCTACATGACCAAATTATTAGCACTTTAGCACATAAATTAAGTTTTACAACTCACAAGTTATTGTTATAAATCAGTCAAAACTAGGGTTTGTACCCTTGACGCGTCGCACGTCTCAAATATGGGGTAAATCGAGGCTCAGACAAATGCACATGTTTATAATATTATGTTTAGATCATCATAGCCATAATATGTAATGGTTAGATGATGGCTCAGTACTGATGTCAGGTTGCGGCTGCACATCGAAAACGATTGCCAAGCTAAGACAACCAACACCATTTTTTGTCTCATCATAGCCGTAGATCAACCAAAACAAAGGGTCACAGGTGAGCGTATCCCCATCATCATCGACATCAACAGGATCAAATTACCAACCAACATGACATCAACATCAATAACTAAAAACATTAACATGAGTGCGGGGGGCAGCAAAGGTGGTTGTAACCCCACAATCGCCACCGATAACCGACCACCACCAGATCAGATTAACCAAACAGCATCGACAACACTAACCAAAAAGCCCTACAAAGATATTTAAAGATCTGGAGAGGCGGAGGGGCGGCAAAGGCGACAATACCACCATAATCGCCACCTGCAACCGCTAAACACTAAATAGACCAATCGATTTCAGGCCGATAGCTGCTGTAACAACATCAACACCACCATAGACAAAGCGGTTGTCGCTATGCTGACAATCTACGGAAGGGCAACCATTGCTAGTAGGGGCCGACCACATAGACGGCAATCAATGGTCATTGGTGGTGGATCTAAAGATGGTGGCAGCGGTAGAAAGAACGGTCGGAGGACTGACGTCAACGTCACGACATAAACGCCACTTAAGGTGGCATGCAGATACCACCGGTGGCGTCATCGCCTTGCCGGCAACAACAACTGGAACCCCACCACCCAAGGACACTGCCATCTGCACCCATACACATACCCTTTCTCTTTGAGTACATACCTATTTAAAAGGGAGAAAGGGGTAAAAAGGCAAATATTAACATAAGTCTTGAATAGACAATTAAAATAATAAGATATCTTATTTTTATACCAGAGATTAAGAGTTATATTTTAGAAACTGTTCTCGTAAATAAAAACTTAAATCCATACTAGAATTAAGTTCCCCATGTTGCGACAGGGGTGTAAAACCGTGCCAAATAACACCAATGTCACACCACCGCTAACAACCACCAATGATGAAGTTGCGGTGTGTTAGTATGGAGAAATTAGTAAAAAACGTAAAACATAGAAAAATATGACTAAGTTGAATTAAGACCCGCACGTTGCGAGGGAAATGTCAAAGGGGAAAAATAGACGGTAAAATATTGAATCACACACGCACGTTGTGTTGGGTTAACTCACAAAAAAGTTAAACCACACATGCATGTTGCGTCGTGTTTACATGGAAAACTTAGAACAAGACGTAAAACGAAAAATTGCAAATGATGAAAAGTATAGTGAACCAAAGTTGAAAGTATAAAAGGTGTAAGATTAATTGCAAAAGACAAAAATTTTGGATTAAAAGTAAAAATAGTATAATTTTGGAAAGTTACATTGCAAAATATAAAAAACTTTGGTTAAAAGTAAAAAATCAAATTTCTGTTGAAAACTCCCATAAACATAAGATGCAACACCATGCCTGTAAAGTTTACAAAATAGTATAATATTAGTGTTCCTTTTACATCTCCATATTCTTTGAAGATTGTTTTATAACTCACTAACAAATCTCAACATAAAAGGTTAATGACTTGATTCCATAGAGCCATATGTTTCCTTGTAAAGACATGAATAATACTTTGTGGTGCCACGTGGCATTCCATGATTGGATCAACTTTTTTTATTTTCCAGACTTTGATGTTTGTATAAGAGATTTACTTAATAAGAGTAAACAAAAAACAATGGCTATCCCAGTGGTAAAAGACGCTTTGTTGAACCTCATGTCCATGCGGGTTCAATCATTGCGAGAAGGAGAAATTGTTCTAGATTTTATTTTGGCTTTTTTTCTTTGGTTTTTTAATCTAGTTTATTTTTCTAGAGATACAATGAATAACCCGTGGTTGGAAAGCAAGTCACGTTCATTTGGCGTACTTGTGTTAGTTTATTCGTAGTGTAGACCGTAGAGGTGAAAGTGATAGAAAAACAAAGTCACATAGACAACCACATCAACGGTGTTCATTTTTAAGCTCTGGTGGTATGGTTAGTGATAAAGCTTGTAATTATTTGAGTTAATAAAGTGTATTATTGTGGTTCGTTGGAAAAAAAAAAACACACACACACAATGACAAGCGTTAATGCCTGTAAAGAGCTTCACCTTTTTCTCCTAAAATTATGTATCACATAGTCATAACTCATATGTACTCTCACATTGAAGGTGAACAGGGTGGTATTGGAGGCGTGAAAATATTATCCCTCCTCTTCAGAAGTGTAGTTTCACAAATCTCTCATTTGAAATTTAAATCTATTATACAATTTAATTTTCTGTTTTGTTCAAGAAAAACTCCTATGTTATATTAAATTTTGGTTTAATACTATGAGGTGTGTTTGAAGTTAATTATAATGTTAAAAGAATTTTTTTCTTGACCTACGCATATCATATGTGCTATGAAAAGATGTCTGTTTGATAATGTACATACTTGTTACTGTCTAATTGATGTTTATATTCTTGAATGTGTTCCGGAATGCCTAAATGAATAAGCAGTTGTCTGCAGGTACATAAGACATAATCTTCTAGTTAACATATTTAGTTCTTGCCTTTCTTGGCCGTGGACGAATTGCCGGCTGCAATTGAAGTTGTATTAATTTTTTTTTCAGGTAATAATTGTTGTGAATCACATGAAGAGATGTTTACCTTCTGATAGAACAATGATCTTTTTGCAAAGATGCTGGTTGAGGTCTTGCTCCTATTGCTGCTGGCATTGGAGTTTTAGGTATGCGCGTGCTGCTTGAGGACATGTATGTTTCTTGAGCTTCAGCCTTGTTTATGATGCACTGAACAACTTTAGCTCTACTGTCCTTTTGAGCCTGAACATATAAGACTACTTGCTTATCCATCATTGTTTGCAGCAATGTGTTTGGTTTTTTGCTTTGTTAGCATTTTAGTGCATGTGGTTCCGAGCGATGTTTGGCAGCCCGACCAAAGATTGTTGAAGGAATGTTGCCTGTTTATTTGGAGACTGTAGCAGTGATTTAATATCTGAAGCTGCGTGTTGACGACTGAAGCTGCGGGCTGCGGCTTACCTGTTATGAGAGACATTGTTGTGAGTGGGTGTCTGTTAATGTATAAAAGCTGCATTTGATTTTTTTACCCATAAACTCTTTCACTTTCATACTCTCATCGCTTTCAAGACGAGTATTATTGGTTCTGTCGGCGCCTTGATCGTTGTTCTCCTGAAATTTGTCCGGAGATGCTGCAATTTCTTCCCATAGCGCAATGTTGATATCTTTGTTGCTGTAATATAGGCAAGACTTGAGTCGGTTAGTACATGGAGAATAACTATTTCGTTAAAAAACAATAAGTCATTAAGTTTAAGGGTAGTTGTCTGTCTTGAAGAATAAATATTTGAACTCGTCTATCAGTTTTGGGGTTAGATTAAGAGAAATTTAGCATTAAAGGAGTGTATTTTTTCCGTTCGAATTTAGTAGTGTAAGAATCCGGTCATTTGTTTAGGTCTGCCTGAACCCACATGATGGGTATGGTATCAGCGTTACTTTGTTAAATCAAGGCTCATAAACGACATTATTTACCTTTATGGTGTGTGTGTATATATATAGATATATATAGAGAGAGAGGAGAGATCCTAAGAAAACCACAATGTTATAAAAAATCTAGAGAAAACCAATGAAATCGATCATATAATTTAATATTTTTTTATCACTACTCTCTATGTATATGTGTGAGTATATATAAATAAAGGTATGAATCAAATGAAAACCGTAGCATGGTTTTACATATACGTCACACATAGGTTACGTATACATAACTATTTTTCATTTGACATAGTGTTACGTATATGTAAGACTCTTCATTCTCGTATGTATGCTCAACATATATGTACCAAATACTTAAATAACATTTTAACAATTAAAATAACAAAAAAGTTCTGAATTATATTATTGGTTTTCGTGATTTTCTTTGTTTTCACATAATTATTAGTTTTCTCAGAAACCCTCCCCAATATATATATATATATATATATATGTGTGTGTGTGTGTGTGTGTGTGTGTGTGTGTGTGTGTGTGTGTGTTTATATCTTACCTAATACATGAGAAAATATTTAGTTGGATATTAATGTTAGTAGTTGTATATAACTGTCATGAAATATTTAAAAATCAATGTAGTGTTAACAATGCTAAAAAAAAAATTAAAAATAGCTAGCGGATTTCTAATATTTATCTAATTCACTGATTAATACAAAAAAGGGACACATATACTAAAGTCTCCTCCATGTTTATTGTATAATTTAATGTGTAAATGAAGTTCATTTTGTCTAAATATGAAAGCATATAAAAAGAATATTATGTGTGGTTTGGAGTATATAAGTTGCATTTTTCGGCTTTACAATTGTCAAAATTTCTTAATAAATACAAGCTATAATTAACACTAATGATCTATCTTAACTCTACATAATTAAATTTAGTGTGTTTGATTTGAAGATCATATGGAAAGACAAAAACAAAAGAAGATGCACTTGCAGTGGGTCACATAAGTGCTTATGGTGGGTCATATGTGAATTTAAATAAACTTAACAAATAAATGTGAAACATTTACCGTCCCAGAGATTTTTCATTTCATGCTTGATGAAGTTTTGGAGTTTGAATCTTGAAAGTAAACGTCAGGAATAAAATCAAGCAATACTAATAAAGAGCAAGCAAAATATCTTAAAAATACAGAGCACAAATGAACAGATATTTGCTATGAAATTTCAGAAAATCTCACTTTAATCATCTTCAAACAGGTGATGTTTTAGAGGAAAAGATCCTTACAAGTGCATAAAATACCCTGCAATTTCATGTGAGCAGTTAGTATACTCGGTTTAATTTAGCTCATTTTGTGGTTTGCACATACATGCAACAAGTGGTAAAGGCAGGCAAAATGGGTGACGGGTCAAAATAGGTTGGGTTGACCTAAAGACAGTTTTCTGGTATCGACTAAAACCACTCACGTTTTACTTTAAAAGTGCTTTATAGTAACTTATCTTCAACAGCGAACGTATTTGAAATATCCCAATAACACGTACATTCATTCTAAAAGCAAGAATGAACTTCTTAAAATTAAAGCGTACCCCAAAATCTAACGGAAATAACAAATTGCAACATGTTTCACACATTTCTTATTTACAATTTTAGGCAAGTTTTGAAATTTGATCCCTTTCAAGAAGACCTACATGTAAGCTAATGAATAACAAAAGTTAAAAAAAAAACATTGCCATTTCCTTCACATCACAATAAATCAAACACTGTTATATGGCTATCCTCAGCACAAAACTGTAGTGTATATAGTAAGAGAACCAATTCTGTTAACTTTGTTTTTTGTAGGGTGTAGAATTGTAATAGTTCACCAATTAATAGTTCGTTAATAGGCTGGCAAAGCAGTAGTTTTCTTTTGTACTTTCACACAGATAGAGTTCTTGTTTTTCCTTTGTAATCGTTCGTATTAATCATAGTGAAGTCATTGCATTCTTGAGCTGATTGTTGTGTAATCGATTGCTTCGAGTTTATAATCTTCGGTGTAGATTGGTTTAATCTTTCTACAATTGGTTTCAGGGCCTGGTTTGGGTCGTGGGTTGAAGATTCAAGTGTCGAAGTGAAGTTCGATTGAAGCCCGGGATCAACGAAGTTCGAAATCGAGAAATTCGATGGCAAGAATGATTTTGGGCTATGGAGAGTGAAGATGCGAGCGTTGTTGGTGCATCAGGGAGTTGTTGATGCGCTGAAAGGAGAAAATAGCTTGCCAACGACTTTATCAGCAAAAGAAAAGAAGGATATCTTGGAAAAGGCTCACAGTGCCATTATTCTGAGTCTCGGAGACAGAGTTCTTAGGGAGGTATCAAAAGAGTATCAAAAGAGACGTCAGCCAGTGGGGTGTGGTCAAAGCTTGAAGGGTTGTACATGACAAAGTCTCTGGCTAATCGGTTGTATCTCAAGAAAAGGCTCTATACGTTTCAATTGGCTGCTGGTAAGTCAATTGAGGATCATGTGGATGAATTTAATAAGTTGGTGATTGATCTTGAGAACATTAATGTTGAATTAGAAGATAAAGATCAAGCAATCATCTTCTTGGCTTCATTGCCACAAATGTATGAGCATTTTGTTAACACTCTCATGTTTGGGAGGGAGTCATTATCAATGGAAGAGGTGTTGCTGCCATAAATTCAAAAGAATTAAAGCGAAGGTCTAATGTCAAGGATGATGCTGGTGATGGTTTATTCGTGAGGGGAAGACCTGAATCTAGAACTTCTAGAGGCAGGTCGAGTTCAAGATCTAAGTCCAAATTCAAGAGGAGATGTTATATCTGTAATTTTGATAAACATCTGAAAAGAGAATGCCCAGATAAACAAAAGAAACAGGCCAACCTTCAACAGCATAGAACTCAAGGTAGTATGTCTGTTGATAGTAGCCTTGATGGTTATGTTAGTGCAGATGTCCTGATGGTGTCTAGAGGTCAGATAGATCAAGATTGGATCATGGACTCTGGTTGCTCCTATCATATGACCCGGGGAAAAGAATTCTTCTCAAAATTAGAGATGATGGAGTTAGGAACTGTAGTCTGTACAACTAGGTGATGACAGGCCATGTATGATCAAAGGAATTGGTTCTATCACACTTAAGTTGGAGAGTGGGGTGGAGTTCACTCTTGATCAGGTTAGGTACATACCTGAACTCAAGAGGAACCTCATCTCACTGGGTACTCTTGAAAGCCAAGTCTGCAATGTAAGTTTCAAGAATAGGAAGGTGAAATTAATCAAGGGGTCATTAGTTATGTTGTCAGGCTTAAGAAAGGAGAACAACATATATGTCTTGATGGTACTGTCATATGTGGTGCTGCATCAGTTGCTGATGTCAATAGAATGAACACTGCAGCTTTGTGGCATAAAAGAATGGGCCACATATGTGATCAGGTATTGACAGAACTGAGGAAGCAAGAAATCGTCATAAGAGTTAGTGGCTGTGATGTGGGATTCTGTGAGCATTGTGTGTTGGGCAAGTCAACAAGGGTCAAGTTTGGTAGGGGAGTTCATGAGACAAGGGATGTTCTTGAATACATTCATGCTGACTTATGGGGCCCTACAAGAACTAATTCTCTTAGTGGAGGAAGATACTTCTTGTCTATCATTGATGATAGATCAAGAAGGGTTTGGGTATATATCCTTAAGCATAAGGATGAAGCATTCTTAAGGTTTAAAGAATGGAACCAGTTGGTTGAAACACAGACAAGTAAAAAGGTTAAGAAACTAAGAACTGACAATGGTATGGAGTTTTGCAATTCTTTGTTCAATCAGTTTTGTAAAGAACATGGCATTAGTAGGAATTTGACTATGCCATACACCCCTCAGCAAAATGGATTGGCTGAGAGAATGAATAGGACCTTGCTTAACAAGGTCAGGTGCATGTTGTCTGACTCAGGAATGCCAAAGTCCTTTTGGGCAGAGGCAGTGACAACTGCAGCCTATCTTGTTAACAGGTCTCCTTCATCAGCTATAAATATGAAGACTCCTATGGAGGTGTGGACTGGTGTTAAACCTGATTGCAGTCATTTTAGGGTGTTTGGTTCTTTAGTTTATGCTTATGTTAAGAAAGACAAACTTGATCCTAGAGCTCAAAGATGTGTGTTGTTGGGCTACCCTGAGGGTGTAAAAGGCTACCGATTGTGGAGGATTGATGATGGAAGTCCTAAGGTAATAATCAGCAGAGATGTAGTCTTCAGGGAAGAGATAGTTTATAGAGATCTGTTTGATAATAAGAAAGAACAGGAGGAACTAGTAGATGGTGTTCAAATTGAGGTGGAGCCCAAAGCTTCCGAAGGTAGTTCCAAAGCTTCTGAAGGTAGTTCCAAATCTTCCGAAGGTATTTCCAAAGCTTCCGAAGACATTTCCAAAGCTTCCGAAAGCAGTTCCAAATCTTCCGAAGGTATTTCCAAATCTTTCGAAGGTATTTCCAAATCTTCCGAAGGCATTTCTAAATCTTCCGAAGGTATTAAAGTTTCTTCTGAAGGTACTTTTGAAGTAGGGGAAAGCTCACAGTAGGGTTCTCACTCTTCACATTCATTAGGTGAATATAAAGAGATAGAGCCAGGAGGCAGCCTATGATGCCTGCTAGATATAGAACTAATAAAGATATATCTGCATTTGTGTTCAGTGTAGCTGTAGAAGAGTGTGTAATGGAACCATTGTCATATGGTGAGGCTGTTGAGTCAATCGATAGAGATAAATAGATGAGTGCTATGGTAGATAGGCCCGTCGATTTTATCCGTACCCGATTAACCCGCCCGACCTGATCTCACCCGTACCCGAAGAAACCCGACCCGAACGACCCGTTACCCGAACAACCCGAAAACCGATTAAACCGACTCTTATTCGGGTTGGGTTTCGGATAAACTTTCAAACCTCAAAAACCCGAATAACCCGAACCGATTCGATTAACCCGATCAACCCATATTATAATTAAGTAAATTATTTGTATACACTATTTTAGATTGTCCAAATTGATCAAATTGTTTGTATATAAATATATATTTAAGCACATTTTATAAATTATAGAAGTAAACTAATTTAAGTCCACTAGTTTTATAAGATTTCAAATGAAAACTCACTAAAATCTACTAAATTAAGTCTATTGTTTAATACCCAAAACCCGACCCGAACAACCCGTTACCCGAACAACCCGAAACCGATTAAACCGATTGTTATTCGGGTCGGGTTTCGGGTAGACTTTCAACGTTGAATAACCCGAATAACCCGAAATCCGATTAACTAACCCGATCAACACCCCTAATGGTAGATGAGATGGATTCTTTGAGAAATATTAACACATGGGTGTTGGTGGACAAACCAGTAGGGCAGAAGTTAGTTGACTGCAAGTGGTTGTATAAGCTGAAAAAGGGATTAACTAAGGCTGATCCACCAAGGTTTAAGGCCAGGTTGGTGGCTAGGGGTTTTACACAGAGAGAATGCATTGATTACAATGAGGTTTTCTCCCCTGTGGTAAAACACTCTTCTATTAGAGTAATTCTGTCTATGGTAGCTGCTAATAACATGAAGCTTGAACAACTTGATGTTAAAATAGCTTTCCTACATGGTACTCTAGATGAAGAGATCTATATGAAACAACCAGCTGGGTTTGTAAAACCAGGAGAAGAAGACAAGGTGTGTTTACTTAAAAGGTCTCTCTATGGGTTAAAGCAGTCTCCAAGATGTTGGTATAAAAGATTTGATGATTATATACTGAGTCAGTAATTTCATAGGAGTAGCTATGATAGCTGTGTGTATTTCAAGAGCTACAAGCCTGGTGAGTATGTTTCTTTGTTACTCTATGTTGATGACATGTTAGTGTGTTGTAAGGATCAATCTGAAATAGAGTTAACAAAAGAGCTGTTGCATAAGGAATTTAAAATGAAAGATCTGGGGATAGCAAAGAAGATCTTGGGTATGGAAAGGGATTTGGTCAATCAGAGGTTGTTCTTGACTCAAACCGCATACATAGATAAAGTGTTAGCTCAATACTCAATGCATGGTAGCCAGTGTGTGCAGACACCTTTAGGTCAACACTTTAAGCTCTCATCAAAGGATTCTCCTACTCAAAAGGAAGATGCTAGAAGGATGCAAAAGGTATTCTATGCTAATGTTGTAGGTAGCTTAATGTACTTAATGCTCTGTACCACACCAGATATTGCATATGCTGTAAGCATTGAGAGCAAGTATTTGTCAAATCCAGGTAAATTTCATTGGGAGGCAGTGAAGTGGATTTTGAGGTATCTAAATGGTACAAGGCATGTGGGATTAATCTTTGATAAGTGTCAAGATTCAAAGCCTAGTATTCTTGGTTATGTTGATGTTGATTTTGCTAAAGATCTTGATAAAGGCATATCTGTCACTGGGTATGTTTTCAAGGTGTTTGGTGGTGTTGTGAGTTGGAAGTCTTCTCTTTAGCATGTGGTTGCTTTGTCAACTACTAAGGCTGAATATATAGCACTTACTGAGGCTGTAAAGGAATCTCTTTGGTTGAAGGGTTTTATTTCTGAATTGGGAGTAGAGTTGGTTGATACTTTAGTTCTCTGTGACAATCGAGGTGCAGTGAGTTTGTCAAAGAATCCAGTATATCATGACCGAACTAAGCATATCAATGTCAGATTACATTTTATCCGAGAGGTCATTCAGTCTAAGGAGATTAGAGTTGCTCATGTTGATACAGAGGATAATGTAGCTGATGCATTAACCAAGGTGGTTTCTGGATCCAAGTTTACCAGGTGCTTGGAGATCTTAGATGTGGGCTAGGAATTGGTCATGCACTAAGGCGGAAAATGTAGTGTATATAGTATGAGGACCAATTCTGTTAACTTTGTTTTTTGTAGGGTGTAGAATTGTAATAGTTCACCTATTAATAGTTCCTTAATAGGCGGCAAAGTAATAGTTTTCTTTTGTACTTTCACACAGACATAGTTCTTGTTTTTCCTTTGTAATCGTTCGTATTAATCATAGTGAAATCATTGCATTCTTGAGTTGATTGTTGTGTAATCGATTGCTTCGAGTTCATAATCTTCGGTGTAGATCGGTTTAATCTTTCTACAAAAACAACATGCAACAGTGTTCTAAGCTGCTTTAAACATCGGTGTTCACAATGTTCGTGTCATATAATATTGATATATTATATGAATCTCCGAGGCGCTACCTGGTTTGTCTGTTGGAACCCTTGTGCAGCACGAATCTTGCCTATTTTTTGAGCATGCAAGGTGTAATCTGCCTTGTGGTCGTCGGAATCATATATCCAGCAACAACTTCAAGAAAGATAAACATGTGAAATCGAAATATCTTGGGTTTGTTTTATGGAAGGGGATGAAGGCGATGAGCGGCAACTCACCAATAAGAGAAAAAGGGTGAACCTCAGGTTGTGGTGACGAAATCTCCTACCATTTTCCTCGTTGATATCTACGATCCAGCCGTGTTGTGGTCTTCACCTTTTTAATGTATCAATCCCAGATCTTCTTCTTGGCATGAATTTTTGATATTCTTTATTAATCTAATCTCTCGTCCCTGAAGATCATCTTCACTCTCTCTCTCTATGCAAGAAAAGGATGTGGCAGGTGGTGATGGACACGTGTACTGCTTAAGCTAAACTAATATCCACAGCCATAAATTTGCAATGGACGGTTGTGATTCTCAAAAGTACTGTTCATCGCCTTACTTTATAAACATACAGGCAAATATTTAGATAGCTTGGATATTATATAACAAAAAATTTATCAATTATATAAAGATGTAAGAGTACAATGTTATTTTCGTCCATAACGTTTTGTTGGATTTGCCATTTAAATCCGAAAACTTTTTTTTTGCCATTTCAGTCACTGTAGTTTACCAAATGTTGCCATTTTCATCAACTCCATTAACTCCGTTAAGATCTCAGTTAAATATGAGGGTATTTTAGTCTTTTTCAACACCCTAATTATCCAATTATAACAAATTAATCAATTAATATTCAATTAAAACTAAAAAACATGAAGTAACTAATGAGTCCAGGCGCTTCGATTTAAATGTTTATATTAAATAAAAACTAAAAAACATGAAGTGACTAGTGAGTTCGGGCGCTTCAATTTAAAAGTTTCGATTAACTCTAACTCATGTTGTTCGGTTGAGGTCTACTGTGAGATTTCAATTAATCTTCACATTTTGTTATAATGTGTATCTTTATTCGATTGAGCGCTGCTGTAAGATTGAGGTTTGCTGTTGTCATGCTTTGTTTGATTGAGGTATGTTGTTGTCACATTCGTATTGTCACGTTTGTTTGAACGTGACAACAACAGACCTCAATCAAAGAATACGTGACAACAGTAGATTTCAATCAAACAACGGTGCACGTTCAAACAAAACGTGAAGATCAATTGAAATCTCACAGTAGACCTCAATCGAACAAAATGAGTTAGAGTTTATCGAAACTTTTAAATCGAAGCGCCCGGTCTCACTAGTCGCTTCATATGTTTATTAGTTTTGATTGAATATTAATTGATTAATTTGTTATCATTGAATAACTAGCGTGTTGAAAAAGACTAAATACCCTCATATTTAACATAGATTTTAACGGAGTTAGTTGAGCGGATGAAAATGACAATATTTGGTAAACTACAATGACTGAAATGAAAAAAAAAAGTTTTTGGATTGAAATGATAAATTTAACAAAACGTCAAAGACGAAAATGACATTTTACTCGAGTTGTAATTTATTTTTTGTTATATATATATGGTATATTCCTTCATTTGAACCACTAGAAAAGAACAAAAGACAAATTGGACGTACAAAAGAAAGCGCGGGAAGATTCAGATTTAAACCACACCATGAATTCACAAAATTCATAAAAAAAATAATGTGAAATTGACAATATTAACCTTTTTTTATCAAAAAGTATTTTATACGGCGTCGATATTGAGGCACCCTTAAATTATAAATTAACACCACAAAATTCTATACGGGTCGTATAGTCTCATACGCGTCATATAGGGGGGTCGTATAGCCCTATACGGGGCGTAGATCACTCTGATAGCACCCTGAAATTTTCCTTGTAGCTAATGTCGAAATTTGCTATACGCGTCATATAGCCCTATATGTGTCGTATAGGGTTATATGGGACGTATAGTACTCTAACAGCCCCCTTTGAATTTTGCTCGTTTTCAGTGTCTTCGACCCTATACGCTGCGTATGATGCCATACGAGACGTATTAGGGGTGTCGATTTATAATGTGATGTGTCTGTATATTAGGACCCATTTTATATTAAAATCATAAACCCGATTGAACATTTACTTTTGTTGTCAAAAACACTCATAAGTTTTATTTTCATTGCTAATAACACTTCTAAAATCAAGGAACACATGAATAAAATTGAGTGTGATCACCCTTAAAAACAAAAGTAAACATTAGGAGTTTGTTGATCGAATTTTTATATGAATTATAAAGACTATAGTTATAATTATTACAATTCAATTTACATGTCAAAACACTGGTTGTTTTTAAAGGAAAAAAAGTAAACCAATGTGTAAATTCATATATACTTTGAATGAATTCATTATTAAAACATAAAATAAAACTTATCATTACTAAACAAAAGATTTCTTATATGGCAAAATTGTTACGTACAATTATAATACCCTTCTTATATTTCTATTTAAACTTTAAGAGGATATGGAATTGAAATGGGAATCGATTGTGTAGGCAATTCGTAGTGGACAACGATATAGATTTAAGAATATGACCAGATAAGTGTGTGTTTTGACATTTAAAATGAATCAAATATATAAATAATAGTTTTTATATATTGTAATTTCACCCTTGTTTTTTAAATTTCAGTTTTAATTAATAAAGCCAACGTTTATAAAAGAGTTAATTACACGATTGGTTCCTGTGGTTTGCCTATATTACGATATTGGTTCCAACTTTTGAGAAAGACAGGTTTATTCCCATCTGTTTACCAAACCACAACACTATTAGTCCCTGACACTAACTTCCGTTAAGTTTCTTAGTTAAGTGAATGTGAAAAGACAAATATACCCTTTAATATAATAATAATATAATATATTTAAAAACCCAACCCACCCCCATCCCGGCGCACCACCACCGTCGGCTCCCCACCACCGCCGACGCACCACTGTCGGCGCCTACCTGCAACCGCCACCACCATCTCCATCGACAACTGCAACCACCACCACCACCATCCCTACCTGCTCGCCACCGTCACACCTGATCATCATCACCGCCGGTTGAAGCCCGCATATCCATCGGAATCCATCCCAACCCATCGTCTTCTCTACTCAGCCTTCCCCTTTGATCATTTGACCAGATCCGATTTGAAATGGTGGTGATGGTGGCGGCATCGGAGCAGATCCGATTAGAATGGGATGGGTGACAAATGTGGCACGCGATAGCGGTGGCTGCGGTGACGGTGGTTGTGATGCGGTGGTTGGGACGTTATTGCTTGTCTCCGGCGTAGGAAGAGGGTGGTCGCCCGCAGTGGTGGCGTGCAGGCGGTGGTGATGCGTAGACGGTAGTGGAGAGCCAGCGTGTGCCTTGTCTAATTGAAAGGGAAGAGGATGGGGTGGATTGGGTCTTTTTAAATATATTATATTAAAGGGTATATTTGTCTTTTACATTCACTTAACTGAGAAACTTAACAGAAGTTAGTGTCGAGGACCAATCGTGTTACGGTTTAGTAAACAGTTGAAATCAAACCTGTAATTTCTCAAAAGTTAGAACTAATATTGTAATATAAACAAACCATAAGTACCAATCGTGTAATTAACTCTTTGTAAAATTGAACGGGTGTATAATTTGAAATGGAAACTCAAAATACGAATTGGGAGGGAAATACTCAGATCCAAATCCAATCGAGGGTAGCTAATAAGTTCTCACAGTGGCACGAATACCACAGTGTAGATTTATACATTCAAGAACATCCACACCCTTCATTCAAATTACTTCCCATTTCAAAAGTTTCAATCTTTAATGTCAAGAATCAAGAAACCCGCCTTCTTCTTGTCGAATTAGGTGAAGATTGAAGCATCTACAGGTTTCAATTTTCAATCTCACACAGGTACATTTTCAATCTCCATATCAACGTTGAAAGATTCTGTGTTCTTGTACTGTATTCACTCAATTGTATTTGTAATCGATTGTTCTTGTTGTCTTTCGACTAACATTGAGGGATTGAGTTATAGAGGGATGAATGTATGCTGTGGTGTTGAATTTCTGGTGTTCTAGTTATCAGAATTGGCAATTGGTGATTTAAACCTGATTTACTAATTGGATTGTTATTTGTTAAATTATGTTTTGGGTTCCTGTTTATATATGGTTCTGGTTATGTCACCAGTATGCGTTTGGTTGGATAGACCCACAGACACTTTTTTGTTCATCTTTTTAAAAGTTATAAATAATCAGTGTGCTATGTATGGTCATAAAATGTATATTATTACAGCAACAATCTAAGATCTCTTTTTACGAGGAGATTAGGGAGGTTTTATGCATTTGAATACGTTCTTGATGCTCATCGATCTGTTTGAGCTGCTCGGCCCATTTGACATGTTTCTTTTGTACTTAAATCTTTTAGCTTAATCCATTTAAACCGTTGATATAAAAACCTGTTTGCATCTAAACGTTGTGTTTTTTGTTGTTTGGTTTTTTTTTTTTTTGTAGTGTGTCAAATGGGAAGACATCTTAGTCCTGTGCTTAAGAGAGAATTGGAAAATCTCGATAAAGATGCTGATAGTAGAAAATCAGCCATGAAAGCGATAAAATCGTATGTCAAAGACTTGGATTTGAAGGCGATTCCAATCTTTCTTGCTCAAGTTTCCGAGACTAAAGAAACCGGATTAACATCTGGTGAATACACAATCTCACTTTATGAAGTTCTTGCTCGTGTTCATGGCACGAAAATTGTACCCCAAATTGACAATATCATGTCCACCATCATCAAAAACTTGACATCGAGTGTAGCGTCTTTTGCTCTTCATCAAGCTTGCTCAAAGGTGGTGCCTGCTATTGCTAGATACGGGATGGATCCCACCACACCTGATGAAAAGAAACGGCGAATCATTCACTCTCTTTGTAAACCCCTTTCAGATTCTCTTTTATCTACCCATGAGAATTTATCCTCTGGTGCAGCCCTATGTTTAAAGGCTCTTGTGGACTCAGATAACTGGCGGTTTGCTTCGAGTCAGATGGTCAACGAGGTGTGTCAACGAGTTGTTGGGGCTTTGGAGAAACCTATGATGACAAGTTCACATATGGGGTTAGTTATGTCTTTAGCAAAACATAACAGTGTAATTGTTGAGACGTATGCAAGGTTGTTAGTTCTGTCTGGTATCAAGATCTTGAATATGTCTGCTTCTGAGGGTACTTCTCAAAAACGATTGATGACCATTCAAATGATAAATTTTTTAATGAAATGTTTGGATTATAAATGTATAATATCGGAACTTAGCTTAGTAATTGAGGAAATGAAGAAGTGTGATGAAGATCAAATGGCATATGTTAAAGGAGCTGCCTTTGAAGCAACACAAACAGCTAGAAGAATTTTGATAGAAAAGGGGTCAAAGTATGAGAATCGAAGTGGTCAAAGGGGTCTTACTGCATCACATGAATCACAAACCATGGGTTCTTTTGGTGGGTATAGTCCTACAGTTGATTCACCTTATTCGGTTAGTGGTTTATCTGAAGAAGTTGATTCTGACAGAAGTGTAAACCGAAAGCTTTGGAGGTATGAAAATCGTGGGGAGGATGGTTATCTTAAAAATGAATCATTTTCAGGTGAAAATTCTACTCCTAGAAGCGTAGTCGAAAACCCTGAGCACAAAAGTGATTATGCAAATGGATTTTCTGAAGATCAAGGCAATTATGTAAATTGGTTTTCAAGATTCTTGCAGAAAAGCGAAACTCCTAGTCCTCAGGTGAATCTAATGACTTTACAGTTATCTTTTTGAATATTTATCAATCCATTTATCTTATGCTTCTAACTCTTGTTGCAGCGATCACGATCCTATATAAATCTTGACAATGTTAAGCTTTTCACAACTCCAAGACAGCTTGTGAAGTCTCTTCAAGCTTCAAATGAGGTACTCTCAGACCTCTCAGAGAACCAAAGTCAAAGAGTTAAAAGCTCTCAACGTCAAAGTTTCATAAGCCCCTTGTTGAGCAAATTTAATCTAAACTGCACACCAAAGTGTGATCAAAATGGGTTCTTATGTGATCACAGTGACGGTTTCACTCAAGAAAATGAACAGTTTTATGATACTTCAGAATCGGTGTCTTCTACTGAAGACATCTGCGGAGAACTTATTCCTGAAACTAAAGCCACTTTAAGGTTTTCTCGTCTGAGAATTCTTAGTGGTCTCATTGTTTTGTTTGCAATCATTGCTTGTTTTCTGTTGGTAGGAGGTTCAGATGAAGGTCACAATCTTGTTCCTACTTGATATTGGTCTTTTGCTGTATTGTAGTTGAAAGTCAAGGTCTGAATGTTGACAATGTATCATTGGAGAGACGAACTTCAAATGTTAGTCCATATGTGTTCTTAGGTATGACACCATAGTGAACATGCTTTTAGCTATTTTTTAGTTAAGAGATTTTGTTATTTTTATTAACATAAAAGGTATTAAATTTACTTGTTTGATACGTTAGAGATAAATAATAATAATTATAATAATAATTGAGTATTAAGTTTAAATTCAATATTTGTTTTTGGAGCCTTCATTTGATGTAAGCATGATATGCATGATTTGTTAAAAAAAATTTCGGCTTGTCAAAGCTCCGTTTATAATATATAGTTATGTATTTGTAATCAAGCTACATACAACAAAATACATATTATTTTGTTTATGTACTATATTCATATTAAATTAAATTATTATATAATACCTTACACATACTATTATATGTTTACATAGCTCATGAAACCTTAATGTATAAGGCTAATACTGAAGCTAGATTATACTTTGCTTAAGCTCAACTTAATTTGATTTTTTAAGTAGCACAAGTTGTTGACAACTGTTTGAACCTGATAAACGATCATATGCCCAAAGGAATGCACACCTGAAAATTCACCATAACACATCCTTAAAGTTTAAATATTTCATGACCCGCATTCAGAAAAACATTCTGAAAACAGTTGGAAATAAGTTAAATGAAACAAAACAAAGATAAGAATTCTGGTGCAGAATGAAAACATAAAAACAACTTAAAACAATGGGCCTGTTTATAAGAAGCCCTCGGTCGTTTTATTTGGACAGCTTCATGATATGTTTCTTAGGCTTCCCAACCTCTAAGAACCGTAGCTCTTGCAACCCGATTGACTCCTAATGTAAATGCTCCCATACGTAAATCGCAGTTGTGGGTTTTACACATGTCTTTCACATCTTTGAAACCTTGTTGAATGTATTTCCTTAGTTCTGTATTAACTTTTGCTTCATCCCACATAAACCCTTGAATGTTCTGTATCATTCAAGAAGTAACAAAACATGTATTCAGCATTCAATGAAACAAGCAGATTTTAGAAAATGGATGGGTTGGGCTGAGCCACAAACACTTTTTTAAACCATAATATGAGTTTATAAATAATGAATTTGGTTTGAGATACCTGAACCCATTCAAAGTAACTGACTGTCACACCTCCTGAATTTGCAAATATGTCGGGGAGGATGACAACGCCTTTCTTTGATAAGATCTGTGTAGAAAACACACACAGCGATGTTTATTAGCAAGGACTTAAAAGATTTGATTCAGGTATTAAGTAATAAAATACTAACCTCATCGGCTTCAGGGTCAGTAGGATGGTTAGCTGCTTCTATTATGAATTTGGCTTTGATATCATTTGCATTTTCCCTTAATAGAATATAATCACAATTTCAATATTAACATATAGCTGCTTGAAAAGTTGATGACTCAAATACATGATAATGAACATAACAAAATATATATATTTTCTAAAAAAAGAAACCTGTTGATCACACCCCCAAGGGCAGCTGGGATGAGGATATCACAATCTTCAGCTAGAATAGAACTAGATTCTATTGCATTTGCACCACTAAAACCTTTGACTCCTCTGTGTTCCTTGACATGTTTGAGCAGGGCAGGGATGTCAATTCCATTTTTGTCCTTTATGGCTCCACTTATATCACTCACTGCTACCACTATGCCACCCGCTTCATGAATAAGTTGAGCAGCCCAGGAACCAACATTTCCAAATCCCTAAGATATAATAACAAAAATCATATTTAACATTTACACTATTTAATTATGTTATATTCAAGCTCCCTAAGGAATCATAATATTGGACAATAGGCAACAGCGCACGATGAACCTGAAATTTCTAGCTCCAAAACTAATTGATCCTATATAGTAATGTTTTTCTCGAGTGCCCGTTCATCTAAAATCCATATTTAACTCAGTCCTAATGAAAAAATATGATATATTTACCTGTATAACAAACTGTTGTCCCGCAATACTCTTTCCATGTTCATTCAGAAGGGCTTCTGTTGCAAAGAGCACACCCCTTCCAGTTGCAGCATCTCTACCCAGTGATCCACCAAGATCCTGAATTTAAACAAGCATTTTTTATTATTCATAAAAACTTTTACATTTTAGCTGAATATAAATTGTGGGTTTGAAATTCAAGATTTTAGGTTTACTTACAATAGGTTTTCCAGTAACAACAGCGGGTGAGTACCCATGAAATTTGGAGTATTCATCTAATATCCATGCCATTGTCTGTTAAAACTCCATAACAGTAAGTCATTGTGTATACCAGAAGTAGTAAAAGATTTAAAAAAATGAAATTAAAATAAATATTATTATAAACCTGAGGATTGGTTCCCATATCAGGTGCTGGAACATCTGTGTGGATCCCTATCAGATCATGTATTTTTTGTGTGAAAACTCTTGTAAGTCTTTCAAGCTCAGATATGCTTAATTCTCCTGGATTGCATCCAATTCCTCCTTTTGCTCCACCATATGGTATATTTGCCACTGCTGTTTTCCACGTCATCAATTGTGCTAAAGCATTAACCTCATCAGGGTCAACCTATTCGCATCAAACATTTCAAAAGCTTAAGCCATATCGATCTTTAACGAATGCAATATACCTTAATCGCGAAGAGAACTATGTTTCAAGAAAACGAACCTCTGGATGGTATCGGATTCCTCCTTTCATGGGTCCACGAGCATTGTCGTGTTGGACCCTAAAGCCAACATAAGACACCAAAGAACCATCATCCTTTGGTATTGTACACTCAACCTGCAATCATGCATTAAAGAAACATAAGCATTCAAAAAATATAATTTTTCTTTTCAGAATACAATAAATAAACACCAAAATCCCCTGACGATGAGTTTTACAACAATGGGTTCTCATGGTTACAAGAAAAAAACACGGAAAAAATTATTTTTTCCCAAAGGGGTGGTACTTAAGTGACTGAAACAGATCAAGATAAACTGGTACCCTGAATTTGAATCAAAGATAGACGGATCGGGTATGATAACCAAGTTTCTTTGAAAAATGTATTAAAGATGAAAGAAGGTGATAGAAAAGTGCATAGATAAAGATGAAGTGAAACCTTGATTTCCCTGAATGGAATGAGCAAACTTTTTTCAAGTTTGGAGTCTAAACCCAACAGGCGAGCTGCCAACTTAAAGTTTCGGTTTGTAGCAGCTAAAGCGTTCATGTTTGTTTGGCAAAATAATCTGGACAAAAGAAAAAGTTAAGAGTGGTGATCTCAACAAGCTTTCAATATTATAAATGATGGATGATAAAATTGAAAGGCAGTACCAAAACACATATATATACAAGATCGTAATATTATTGATATAATATCATATCATATTATGAGATCTCTAATTTCTTTTAAACGATTTTTGATCTACTACTAAAATAACTGTTTGTATTTTTTAGGATTTGAACCGTCAAATCTCTTGAAGAGAGAGAAGATACCTTATTAAAAAATGTAACTTTAGGGATACAAAAAAATTATTTTATTTTACAAAACCAATTCAAACACTTATCTAATCTATTTTTAATTCTATATCGCAACTAATTATATCAATCCATTACAAGCAAGCTCCAACTCTAAACATCAAATGAAACTTCACCATTTCTAAAAGACTGTACAACATCTGTACCTAACCCCACCCCATACGAGATATTTAATTTCTTTGATCGGGTGAGATATTTAATTGATGATAGAAAAAAGAGCATGTGATTTGGATATGAAAAAAATGGTAAAATCGTGTTCTTTCAAGCTCTTCAATAGGCAGTTTTTACATTATAGTCAACTAATCAACTAAATATAAATAAACAAATTAATAGAGAAGAAGTACAAAATTTGAATTTTACCAAAAAAGGATATCGATATGGTTCTGATTTATATATTTACACTTGATATTTATTAAAAATAAAAAAATTCTAAATTTAGTCATTAAAAAAGTAACTAATTAGGATTGATTTCGAATTTATATTCCCATTTATTTAGGTGGGCCCCTCCAAATAAATAAATATTTCACGACGTGGCATGTATTTCACGACGCTCCATGTCTTTGTCCGGATTCTCAGAAAAGTCATGATCAAGGAAGTCTGCATTTATCTGTTATCGTCACCGACTATTGGCCTAAAAGATTTAATTTGAATACAATTTAATATTTATTATTTATTACCATGTTTCACACACAAATATATAATACATAAGATTAAGAGTTTTAGATAGTAAATTAGAGGCAATTTGGCATTTGGTAGAGTCTTTGCCTTCTAGAAAGAAGGTTCTGAGTTTAAATCCAAACAATGACGTAATATAAAGTAATTTATAAATAGAATATATTTACTGTTAAAAAAAATCATAGTAAATTAGACTTAGAAACATTAAACTGTATGTATTTTCTTAGATAGTAATTTTATCATTAATATGAATACATAAATAATGTATTCAGTACTTGATTAATTCCTGCTTTCCATAGATTTGACGAATCAATTCCGAACATACAGTCTTTACAGTTTAAATTTACAGTTTATATAGGAGGCTATTTCATACAATTTAAATTTATAACCTCAAGGTTATAAAAAAACAAAAAACAATATTAATAGTTGCTCTAAGGTCGACTCTCTATAATATGCATACATATATACTATTATATATACACACACATGATGTTAAAAGATTACTGAAAAATAAATTTTGTTTTCTGGATCATCCAATATGAATTAAAGAGAGTTAGATGGAGAAGAATTCTCTTTTGTCATTATATTTTTAATATTCTTTCAAAATTATACACCTATACCAAATTACCTATGCCATATATTTTATTAACATTTTGATAAAATAATAATTTATTAATAAGAAACAAGATAAATTAGAAAAATAGCTGCTTATGATATACATCTTTTAAGCATGATCAGAATGCCGCGTATGGACCTAGTCAACCCGGCTAACTCACGCCAGCATCTCAACAACTCATACAAGCCGCCATGAGCTAAACATTTGGATAAGCATGATGACAATGTTCAAAGACTGACAAATATGACTAGGATTGTTAGATATTGTGGGTTGTAACTTATGCTACTACAGTTGTACATGTCATGCCACAAGACCATATTATTATGAATATACGCTTATATTTGGTGAATTTGAAGAACATCAAAATTTGTTTTAATAACCAAATCATAGATTAAACAGATGTCATGTAAGACCTTGATGCTGAAATCTAAAAATTAAAGATATGCCATTTAAGCGTGATTAGACCAAAAGTTTCAATTTTTATTGACATAAACTAGTAAACGAACAACAGCCGATCAAGAATATCTTTACAAATGCTTTTTACTACGTTTGTTGTATGTTTGTTTAGACTTTGTGTTAGAAAAAAAAAAGATTTTGAGTTAGTTAAGCAAATGCAGCCCTCTTATGTCTAAGGCAAGAACATCTTTAAGGGTTTACTGGTTGGGCGACAATACAGGACTTGTTTTGAAGGAGTCAAAAAAATTTTCCTCTTTTAGGTACCGTTAGTCGATCAACACATTCTAAAGTAGTCTAATATGTCAAAAGAAAATTATTTTGAGAGGTCCCTACTCAATCTATTAGTAATTACATATTTTAGAGAGGTTAATTATCGTACTCCTTGACAACACAAAATCTTGGAGACGACCCTGCTCCTAGAATACAAAATGTTAACCTTATCTCACCCTTCCCAACACACACTCTAAATGATATCTTGTTACATAAACTTGTTTTTACATGTGTCTCTCTTAAGAATTACGATAAATTAGTATCATTTACATGTCAGATACATAAATAATATATATAAATCCATTCCTTACACCCAATGGTAACATGAGAGTGTGGATAATATGTTTTTAAAATTATATATAAGTTATTAACTTTAATATGCATAGAGGGTTGTAATATGTGCTATATTGGTTGTACTCACCTTTTATTTTTTATTTTTTATTTTATTAATCCTTAACATTTTTGTTTTAACCTAATACTTTTCATTTTGCTTTATATTAAAAATCATCAAACTTCAAAACTACACATGCCCAAATTTCCCAACCAAGCTATGAAAGCCCAACTAACTGAAAAGACTTATGGAGCCCAAATGCTCCAACTCAGTAACTCACAGACTCACAGAGTCAGTTCATGTTCCCAAAATCCCCCCAAAACAACTGCACAGAGACGAAGAACAAAACCCCTTAAAACATAAACCCCATACAAAACACACCAGCAGAACAATCAATCAATGAATCAATCAATCAATCAAAACGAACAAAACAAATTTCCACAAATCAATTCATATGCACACAATCAATCAACCAATTCAATGCGATCGCAACTAAAATCGAATCGAAAGTTACCTGATAGTCGACCGAATCACCGACGGAGAATTCGATCGGAGTATAGATCCGAGAAGAAACACCTAAACTCCAATTTACCCCCAAATCACTCCACTGTTATATATAGCGAAATCAGAATAGGAATCAAATCGAAAAAGCAAGTAGAATCAAGTTCGTAATGAACAGATTACCTGTTGAAATTGAGCTTGATGAAGTAAGAGAGAGGAGAATCTGGTGTCAAATTGAAGATGGTAACATGAGTGAGTGCCCAACTATGGCGACAAGAATAAGCTACTCAGCTTCCACTAATGAAACGATTGAGATTTGGGTTTAACTGAGTAAAGAAATCAAGGGTATAAGATGATGAGATGAGTGAAAATGGTAATAAATCGATGGAATCAAGGCGTATTTTGGTGTCAGTTACATGGATCTTGCACGTGAAGATGGTTGCAGTGGGTGATTTTATACACTCATGGAACGAATGACAAGATATGGAAGGTGTGTATTCGTTTTGATTTTTGTAATAACTATCAATGTTTAGAAGATTTTATATTCTATAAAATTTTGTAATGAGATTTTAAGATTATTTATATTAATAATCAAAATCTTTATAATACACATGTTATTTTTTTTTAATTTTTCATCACACATATTTTCACTACAATAAAAATTATAAATTTGCATATAAATGTTTTTTCTTTAATAAATGCTTATTTACTATTATGTTAATCAGTTATTTCTTTTCTAAAATTAAATAAAGTTTTTAATAAGAGTTCATTTTATTAAAATTAAATTTGATTTCTAGCTAATCAATATTATAATTAAATTTTTTAATCATCGTATTTTTAAGTAAACATTTTTTATAATATCAAGATTTACGAGGTTAAACCCAATTACAAGTAAATAGATTACAAATTAGTATATTATAATAGTTTTTTTAATTAAAGTCCTATTTACTATTATATTAATTAAATTGATTTTTTTTCTAAAAATAGATAAAATGTTTCACTATTTTTTTATGAAAGTTAATTTTGTTAAAATTAAATTTATTTTTTAGTTAATCATTGTTAAAATATAAATACTTTAAACATCATTTTCTTAAGCAAATATTTTTAAAATATAAAAATTCACGAAGTTAAACTAAATTACAATGAACGATAACTTACTATAAAACAACATATCCGTTTCAATATACATCACAGTTTCATCTTCTCAAATATATACTTATTAATAAAATAATAACTTTAGTGTCACGTGGTATTCTCTTAAGCTTTTATTTTTTTCAATCCCCGCCTAAACATGTATTTGTTCTCAATGTTAGTCTAGATTCATTTATAGATATTTGAGAAAAATTTAGAAATTTAACCCTAAATTAGAGTGTATTTTTTTTGGAAATGAAATCAAACCCGATGATTATTTTTTCTTCAAATAATTCATTTACAAAAACTACAGATCACCTTCAAAACCATAAAATGCTCGGTTTATATTCGAATGTGACAAAAATTACGGGATTTCTTCATCGATTCCTCTCCAAATCGAAGAAATTCATGGGTATCTTTATTTGTAAATGAAATCATACTTGATTTCGTAACACACAGATTAAATAAATAAAATTTCAAATAGTTTTATAAAAATTTAGAAAATATAAAACAATATTTTCATATAAAATATGATTAAATTAAATATGTAAATATTTCAAGTAAAACAACAGTAATATCATTTTAAACTTTCGTTTATGAAATTGTTTTTTTAACTGTTTCTTAAACATCTTGTTTCATAAAAAATAATTTCATTTTGTTTAAAAAATCATTCTTAAAAAACTTTAAAAAATGCTATCTGTTTGGAACACTCATGATTTGTCTTTATAAATTCTAATGATAGTGCATTCGACATACTTCATCAACGTTGTCATTTTGGCTTCGGTTTCTTTAAGTTTTCTTCAAGAAAAGGTATTTATTTTTTGTTATATTTGAGCTTTCATCTTTTGTGATTGTGTTTCTGGATTGATATTATTTTTCTTTTATTTTTTGATTTGAATGTAATCTGCTTTGACAATCCATCTTTGAAGATGTATACATGCTTTTGATTTTTTAACTTTTTTATTTCTTTTTATGTATACTATCATATTAATTGGAATTCTTTTGATATGTGCAAATTGTTTTGATGTATCGGTAGTTGGGCAGATGATGATGAATTTGTTTTGAAACTCTATCTTAGCTTTCTAAATAATCTATAATCAACCTAAATCAACTATTTATTTTCATGGAAAAAAAATATCATTTTCACAGTGAATAAGCTATAATCAACCCAAATCAACTATTTATTTTCATTTGATCGTGGCTAGACAAAAAATAATAGATTTGAGCTTAAATTATTTGACCCTCAACCCAAACCTAACTCGTTTGTTTGGAAATCAGTAAAATGAGTTCAATCACTATTCATGTGGATTGTAAGTTTGAACACATGTATGAAAGTATGATTAATCATTCATATTGATTTAGCTAATATTGCCACTCAGTTCATCAAATGCCAATTCAAGTCAGTTTTAGCTAAAATCACCATCTTCACCGACTTTCACTATTACAATAGGAACTTTCATTAAAAACACCTTGGATAGTATCTTTATCTAATTCAGTATTATGGTTTGCAACAAAAACAAATATAAATTGATTCTTTAGCCAATTTTTGTTAAAATTTACGAAGAACACATATAGATATTGTTTTATTAAAATATTAGCAAGTATAATGTTGTAATTAAATTAGAACGTAAAGTGGTGTGCTTGTACGATTTACGAAACAAATATAATGAAAGGAATAGAGAAATGACACAGTTATTTACGAGAAAAGTCATGATCCCTTAGAGATCTCCGACATAAAACCTCTGGAGGTGACTAAACGTTGCTTGCCTCTTATTCTTCTTATTGATTGCGATAAAGGTAAAACTCGAGAGCTATAGTCGATTGATTCTAAGTGTTATAGAGAAAACAAATAAACTAACTCTTGAGATAAACTAACTCTTGAGATTTCAAAAGATAAAACAGTCTTCATTCTTGATCGTTAGAGGTCTTCTTCTGCATGTTTTCAATAGCTAGAGACCGATTCTTCAGGGTTGACAGAGTAACATTGAGTCACATACGAGAACAAGTCAAAGCAAAAAAGAATAACAATCGATTAATAACAATGGAATCCAGGATACCAAACTTACTCAGTACCCGGAGCATAAAATTCATCCATAATAGTCCCCCAAAATTTGTCAATTGTGATAATAAATGACGTCCTTTAAATTTTACTCATCACGATTAAAACGTGATTAAACGCGACTCTACAAAGTCCGACTATCAAGGTACTCCCAAACCATACCCATGGTTTGGAGGACTTTGTATACCCTCAAATATTTGATTCAGACTCATGCCCTCGATATTAATGTCTTTGAATTAGCCTACATTTACAATTTGAGAAGCCATGGATCCTTTTGTTTTTTATTCCAAATCAAATCCGGTCATTCCCACTTGATCCTCGAAACTAACCAGAATGATTTTGTCTGAAAGGGAAAGTTTTTCTTTGGCAAGCGTAATAGTATTCCTAGCGATGATCAACTGCCCCTTGAGGTAAGTGAGGCTTGGGAGGCTAAGGTGGAGAAAGCAGGAGAAGAGGCTCAAAAGGGTGATGAAGGCGGTGATACAAAAGCTCGAGCCCTTTATTTGAAACTATCTTTAGTAAACCCGTGTATTACACGGATTGAATAAATAAAATATTAATATAATAAAATTTATTAATTATAAAATGCTATTTTAAAATATGATATGACTGAAATTAAGTATGAAAATGACTATAACTAATAAAACATTGATATCAACTTTTTAAAATCTTTGTTTTTAATTTTAAAAAAAAAAAAAAAATAAATAAATAAATATTTTTTTCTAAAACAAAGCGTATAAAAATATCATTTTTAAATTTTTTATTATAACTCCTAAATTTAATTATTTTTGGTTTTAAAAATTGAATTTTTAAAAATACCAATTTTAAATATTTCATATTTTTAAAAAAGTTTTATGCTTTAGAAAATTTTATTATTTTATAAAATATTTATTTATTTAGAAATAACATTAATACATAGATCTCTTTTTTAATTTATTAAATGTAAAAGAATGTTAAATAATATTATTAGTAACTAAGATAATTATTTAAGAGGTGAGAGAGGCGAGAAAATTTTGATGAAGATGATTGTAGTGCTGTCACGTGTCATCTCAAATTATTTTTTTTTATTAAAGCAGTAAGATAAGATTGAAAGTTGGTTTGTTTATTTTTGTATTTTTTTTGTTGACTGTTAAACCATTTAATTTTCATATGTTTGGTTTTTGGTTTTGATGTTTACACTATTACTGCTCGATTGTTTGTTTTAGTTTAAGCTTAAAACTAAGGATTTCTAAGCACCAAAGCCTTAAAAAACATATTTAATATCCTTTCCAGGATACTCGATCTTCAATAGCTAGGTTATTAGTAAAAATTAATAAATCTATAAATTCACTACACTAGTATTTTGAAATAATATGCCATTATATGTTCTTTGGAATTATCCACTACATTCTGATAATAAACTCATAAACTCTATTATGATCGGATGATTGATATACTTCATATGTCCCTCAAGCTAAACGTTAGGTTCGATTTGATGTTTAGCTTGAAACCATTAACGAAAAAGATATATTAATAAAATAAATAAAACGATCTAGCCAGTGGCAAATCCAGAAATTTTATTGATGGTGTCGGATATTTTAGGGTCCGACTGTATATTGTTAATTATCAATTTTTTTTAGGTTTAGTTTTGTTTGTGTCGGGTCAGATCATATATTTAAAAGATAAAACCAATTTAAATTTCAAACACATAATATAAATCCGTCAACCGTTTTTAAAAAAATGCTAAATTGAGGATTTGCACTCATTTAGAGTCAGATTTGAAAGGCTGGTGTAACCACGGACAAAAGGGCAACTAGTGACATGCAACTCTAACAACAAAGTTCCGACAAAAACTAATCAGTTGAAGGCTTAGAATGGCAAAGACAATCAAACTAATCGTATATTCAATTATCGCTAATATTATAATATTAGAAATTGTAATTGAATTGTGCATTAATTATCACGTTAATCGTTTACATGGCTGAGACTATAATAGATTTGTAATTGTAACAATCCTTGGTGTTACTGCACCGGAATCGAGATCCTCCAAGACCTGGTTGTATCGCTTTGGCTGGCCCTGTTTAACAAACAAAGGACACTGTTAGGCTCACCGCAGGGATGTGTCTCTGCGATCCACCTTCGGCACGAGAATCAGTTTTGCCTATTGAGTTAAGTATGTTTGGTGAAATGAGATTGAGTGTGGATTTGTGTCCTTACCTGAGCATCGAGTCTTCCTATTTATACTTGAGGGCTTCCCCTTGGACTATGCCTCTTTGTTCTGTCAGCATCATCCTTATCATGTTCTCACTAGACTTTGACTTACCCTATTTGGTAGAGAAAGTGACTTTCTCTTTTGGAGTCCCTATGTGGTGTACTTCCTCTTATGGTAAACCTTCATTCTTTGCCTTTTTAGCATATCGTTCTTTGTTATCTGACCAATCATCCTGGGAGTGTGTGTTGGTTATTTGTCATGTGGCATTACGATGAGAGCCATTCTGCCGTGTTCTTGCCTTTTGGCTATGTCTAAGTTCCTCTTTATTTTCCCTGGTATCGGCCCTGCCTATATCATCAGCCCCCAGTCAGGCGTGGTTGTTATTGACTTGATTGCAAGCACTGCGTGACTTAGCCAGGCCTGTTTCAAATTTCTCGCTTATCCGTCAGTGTTATCATTAATTGACGAGACTTCTGCCAACTGCCTGTAGCAGTGACATGATGTGGGTCTTGTCAACCGCCTCCCCTTTTTGTGCTTGAAACTGTTCCTCTCCCATTAATATCTTCCTTCTTCCTCATCTATATCACTCTTCCTTATTTCAAGTTTTTAGGTAATTCTTCCTCCACCATTTCTTTTTTGCTCTCTTTCTTTAAGTATTTTCGCCATGGCTGCCTGCCATGATATGTCTTCTCGTAAGTCGAAGATGACCGAATCCGAGTTCTTGGCCTTCTGTTCTAGCTACAAGATTGGAGCAGAGTTTTCTTCAGTTCTTCTCGATCCACGACATTTGGTCCTTGATTGCCCTAGTGGTTCCATCTCCCTTTACACCTATTTCTTTGAATACTCCAATTTGAGGCATCCTTTTTCCTTGTTCTTTCTGAACATGCTGGAGTATTATCAACTCACCTTGTGTCAACTTGCCCCTTATGGGATAAGCAAGATAACTCAATTTGAAATGTGTTGCACAACCCTCGGCTTTCGACCCTCAGTTAGCCTGTTCAGGCAATTTTTTTAGTTGGCCAAAAATGGGGACTGATTTACCATTCAGATTCGAAAGAAACCTTCCTACCGATGCGTGCATTCCACCAGTCCCTCCATTAAGCGGTGGAAACTTCTTCTGGGTTAAGAGTTCCCTTGTCTCTTTCTCTATGCCTCTTCGCGATCCGCAGGGTATTCTTGTTGAATATATTCTCTGTGCCCTTTCTTTTGATCCCATGCATCATCAGACGTTGGTTGATAGGCCTACTTGGATTCGCCTTTACCCCGAGGCTGCTCTGGTGTTGGCCGGGTTAAGTGGTGACTGGGGGTCTCATGACACCCTTCTTTCATTTAGGTTTCTTGGAGTTGGTATGTTTACTTATGTTACTGTGTGTTTAACCCAACCTAATGACTTGTTGCTTTTGTCTTGCATATATGAGTTTGCTTTCGCTAATGGAACTTGAGTCGACATCCGATGTGGAGGTCATGTCCCGACCTCTTGCCGTGGGGGAAGACGATGCGCACACACTTCGCGATCAAGCTCTTAGTGCCAGGGAGGGTTATCTTAGCATCTTTCCTTCCCTGTCTGGTGCTTCGGGTTCTCAGCCGCATATCTTAATTGACTTTGGTTTCGAGGTGCTTACCACTGGGGCCCTTAGCAAGAGGAAGGCGGAGGATTTGCCTGGGAGAGGCAAGAAACCCCGTACCCGCTTTGCACGGCGTAGTGTGACATGCTCTCAACAGTCTAAGGGTGGAAACAACGATGACCTTCAACTCTTGTCTTCCGACCCAGATCCTATCTTTACTGCGAAGGCTCTATCACCTCACCGCGAGAAAGGCAAGGACGTTAAGGTAGGTGAGGGATCTTCAACTCATCCCACTTTTCCAGATGACAAGGATCGCCTGGACCTGAAGTTTGGTGATCTCCCATTTGCCCCTGACTTTGGCATTTTTAACAAGGACCTTTTTGCAGATCCTGTCGTTAGCGGCAAAATTATTGAGCATTTTTGTACTCCTGCCATGAAAATCATGACCGATCTGCTAGACGATTCAACTCTTCCAGATCGAATGAATGTTGCCTAGGCTGAACTCGGTGCTTACATGTTCATGGCCGTTACCCGATTGAAGGCTGGGATGGCTGCTCGTGATCGTTCTTGGGTGAAGATGTCAATTATGGGAAATAAACTTGCTGTCAACGCTGGTGTGATAAGTTCGTTGGAGAAGGAGGTGATGAGGTTGACCAGTGAGAAAGATACTCTTGCCAAGAAACTGGAGGAGGTTCTTGCTAAAGAGAGTAGCCTTGCCAAGGCCAAGGCTGAGTTGGAAAGTGGCCAGGCACAACTTGCTAAGGATCAGGCTTCCTTGGCGGCCAAGAAAGAGAAACTTCAGTTGGAAAATACGCAGATGAAAGAGGCCATGGGTCAACTGCTTCAGACCAATAATGGGCTTCGGAAAAGCTTGGATTCTCTTGTTGGCGAGTGAAAATAGCTTATCAACCAGGGCTTCTCGCATGTCGTACGCAATCTTCATCGTAGTGCAGAGTACATGACCTCTTTGGCCTCGGTTCAGAATGCGGCGCATCAGTTGGGATTATTTGTCGGGCTGAAGACTGGTTTTAAGTGTCATTCAAAGGGGAAACGTATCAAGGATACTGCTTATTTCCGCCCTGATGCCAAGTCTAAACTTAATCAGGCCGTCCTCTCTTTCCAACAAAGGCTCTTTCCCTACCTGGAGGCCATTTCATGTTGTTCTGATAAACCCCTAAGTGTTCTGCAGGAGCTCAGACCGGCGGTGGTCGAGAAGAAACAATCCCAGTCCTTGTTATCACCTAGTGGACAGGCCGGTTTGTAGTTTAATGAGCCTGGGATCGCATGCTGGGACTTCGTCTTTCCCTGTTCCTTTGCCCAGCCTTGGCTCTGTGCCTTCTCAATTCCAATCTAGCATTGTTGCAGTGGCTGGGTCATTTATTGTGTTTCTTGTGTAAGGTTAGTTTTCCTCTTTAGCATTTGTTTTATCTCCTCTCATTCTTGCCTCCTGTTTTATTGTGGAAATTTGTTTGTTATAGGTGGTCTATACAAGGTGTCCACCGTAGGTGTGTCTGGTGTGCTGGCCAGCGATTCTGGCGTTGTGCCTCTTGTGGGCGAGGTTGCTACTGGGGTGACTGAGCAAGATAATGTTGGTGTGGCTGAGTAGGGTGATGCTGATCGCGGGGTTAAAGGTGACCAACCTGGTGATGGAAATATGGTGTAGTGGTCGTTGGCCTTTGTCTATTATGTTTTCACCATCGTAACATTCGTATCGTTGTTTTGTCTTTGAATTTGAAAAAAATTGAATGTCTCTTTTGTTTATATGGCATGGTTGCCTTTTATCGTAGTATGTCTTTGGTGCATATCTGATTGTTATCTAGGCATTGCCCTTTTTTTTCGTATATGCTGTGTGGCTCTTGTGCTTCGCCAAGTGCATGGTACCGATGTGTGTTCTTATTTATGTTTGCGCAAAGTAGTACGTGAGTAGGTCATGGCCAGATCTCACGGAGCTAGTTGTTTTAGGCGCTCAACCTTTACACAAGAAGGTCAAGGCCAGAACTTATGGTTACCGGACAGCACTAGGCTTTGTTGAGCCCGCACTTGTGTGTTTTGACCCTTTTTTGTTTTGCCATTAGGACATAAAATTCGTTATCTATTTCATTGAAATAGGAATATAAAAACAAAAGAGTGATACATCGTTCTTCACTTGAACTACTAAGTCTTATCATACGACTCCTTTTACCTGACGAATCATCACCTCCTAAAGGCATCGCTGTCCACGACCCTTTCAAAAAGAAATACGCCCTCGGTTGGGCTTGTGTGCTTTTTCTGTCGTCCTTTACACATAGAACCTGCGAAGGTTCGTAATGTTCCAGTGTCTTGGGATTGGTCCCTTCCATGTCTTTCAGCTTGTACGACCCTGCCTTATGAGTTCCATAACTTGGTATGGTCCCTCCCAGGTCGGGCCCATTTTGCCTCTACTTTCTTTATGGCTAGCTTTGTTTTGTCGCAGGACCAAATCGCCAGGTCGGAAGACTTCCTTCCTTACCTTAGAATTATAGTATTTTTTCAACTACAACTTGTACTTGGCCTCTGCAATGCTTGCCCTATCTCTTGCTTCTTCCAATAGGTTCAAATTTATCTGGATTTTTTCATCGTTGGCTTTGCTATCAAATTTGCCTCTCCTGGGGTTGTTACTCCTATCTCTGCCGATATCATTGCTTCAGATCCAAAGACTAGGCTGAACGACGTCCTTCCTGCATTGGTCTTTTCAGTGGTTCGTAGTGCCCACAACACACTCGGAAATTCTTCTAGCCACGCTTTGCCTTGTCTCCCAGCCTAGTTTTCAAACCATGTACTATGCTTCGGTTCATCCTTTCAACTTGACCGTTCGCCTGTGGGTGAGCAACAGATGTGAAATTTTTCTTGATGTGTAATTCTTTGCACATCCCTTGAATGGTTCCTCTGAGAACTGTCTTCCGTTGTCGGTGATTATTTCTCCCGGTAGACCTTACCTTCAAATGATTGATTCCCAAAAGAACTTTATGACCTGCTTTCCTGATATCGAGGCTAACGGTTTCACCTCTGGCCATTTGGTGAAGCAATCCACCGCCACCAGCAGGAATTTCACTCTGCCAGCTGCTTCTGGGAATGGTACGACGATATCCATCCCCCATTTGTAGAATGGCCAAGCCGACAAGATCGTAACTAACTCATGTTTCGGCTTCCTTCCTACTGGTGCATATAGCTGGCATGATTCACAACGTCGTACTTCTTCATTTGCACCTTGATGCATGGTCGGCCAATAGTACCCCATGTTCATTACCGTCGCCGCTATTGTCCGTGGGCCGCCGTGGGCCTCACAGATGCCCATATGTACTTCCCTTATGATATAGTTGCTTTGCATCGGGCCTACACACAGTAACATGGGTGATAAATATGACTTCTTGTAGAGCTTGCCATCTTCAAGTATGTACCCTATGGATTTTAGAAGCAGCCTCCTTGCCACTTTCTTGTTTTTTGGTAACGACCCTGTCATTAGGTAATTGATTAGTGGTGTCATCCAAGTAGTATCTTCCTCAGTGATTATGTCCTGCATTTCTAGTTCCTTTATAGAACTTTGCTCAAGGACCTCCACTAGAACTTGCTTCGTTAAGTGAGTGAAAACCAGGGATGCCAGCTTTGACAGGGCATCCGCCTTTTTGTTCTGGGTTCTTGATACTTGTGTGATGGTACATCTCCAGAACTTGGCCTTTTCTTTTCTTGCTAAGGCTAGGTAGAGCTTCATAGTTTCTTCCTTTGCTTCGTATGGGCCATTGACCTGACTAGCAACCAACAACGAGTCGATGAAAACTTGCAGGTATAGTACTTTTAGGTTGACGGCCAACCTTAAACCTGCCAATAGCGCCTCATATTCTGCTTCATTATTAGTGCTTTGAAAATTCAAATGTAGGGCATAAGTTATCTTTACTTTCTCTGGACTTATCAACGCTAGCCCTGCTCCCGATCCTTCTGTGCTCGAAGCTCCGTCAGTATACAGATGCCATTCCCCTGCGTCTGCCTGGCCTTTTTCGATGCTTACCTCATTGATTTGGGCGACTGGCGCTTCTGCCAAGAAATCTACCAAGACTTGGCCTTTAATGGCTGTTCTCGTGGCATAATGGAGACCGTGTTCGCCTAACTCTACCGCCCACTTTGCCAAACGTCCTGATACTTCTGGTTTTGCTAAAACTTCTTGAATGGGTAGACTTGTTAGCACATGCACAGGATGTGCTTGAAAGTATCGTCTCAGCCTCCTGGCTGTGTGTATGAGTGGCAGCATCGACTTCTCCATCACCGAGTATCGTGTCTCTGCTTCCTTTAAGGCTCTACTGACAAAATACATAGGTAACTGGCATTTTTCTCTTTCCACAACCAGTACCATACTAACCGCCTCATGGCTTACTGCCAAGTACGATAAAAGAGGTTCCTTGACTGCGGGTGATACGACCGCGGGGATACTGGCGATTTAACTTTTCATGGTTTGAAAGGCTTCCTCTACTTCTGGCGTCCATTGGAAATCTTTCTTGTTGGTGCAATTCTTCAATGTTCGGAAGAACGGCAATGATCGTTCGGCCGATTTTGATAGGAACCTATGTAGTGCGGCCAGCCTACCATTCAAGCTTTGGACCTCCTTCTTGGTTTTCGAGGAGTTCATCTCCTAGATGGCCTTCACTTTGTCAAGACTGGCCCTAATGTCTTGCCTTCCCACCAGGTGTCCGTGGAATTCACCTTCAGCCAGGCCGAATGAGCATTTGGCCGGGTTTAGCTTCATGTTGATCTTCCTCAGGTTCTGGAATGTTTCGGTTATGTCGGTTATCATTGCTTCTTCATCTGGGCTCCTTATCACCAGGTCATCGACATTTGCCTCCATGTGTCTTTCCAGATGCGCCTTAAATGTCCCGTCAATCAGGTGTTGGTATGTTGACATGACGTTTTTCAGTCCGAACGACATTTTCTTATAACAAAAGATTCCCTCGGCTATATGGAAGGTGGCCTTTTCCTCATCGTCACGCTTCATTTGTACCCGGTGGTATCCTTTGTATGCATCTAAAAACATTTTAGGTCGAAACCTACCAACGAGTCAACCTTAAAGTCAATCTCCGGTAGGGGATAACAATCCTTTGAACAGGCCTTGTTTAGATCTTTGAAATCTATGCACATGCGCCAGCTTCCATCCTACTTTCGAACCATCATAAGGTTTGCCACCCATGTGTGGTATTTGACATCTCTAACAATCCTTGCTTCCAACAGCTTTTGTACTTCACATCGTACAACTAAGTTCCGGTCATGTGCTAAGGGCCTCTTCTTCTGTACCACTGGGATTTCTCCTTTGGGAATGTTAAATTTGTGCTCTGCGATATATCGCGGGACCCCTATCATATCAGAGGGCGACCATGCGAAAACATCCTGATGGCACCGTAAAAGCACTATTAACCTTTGCTGGCATTGCACCGACAGCTCCATGCTGATGCTCACTAGCCGGTCCGGATAGCCCTCATTGACCACCACCTTCCAGTCTTTGGGGATCTCTTCTACTCAAGCCGAAGCCACTAGCCGGTTGTCCGGGCAAGGGCGAATTATTGATATCCCTGCTAGCGTTGTGATCTTCATCATGCCATGGGCCGTGGACACGATGGCGTAGAACGCGCTAATCCTCGGTCTTCCCATAATGACATTGTAGCGGGAAGCTGCGCTAACCACCAAGAATGTCAAATCCTCCTTTCTTTCGAATAGACCGTGTCCTAGCATAACTTGAAGCGTGATTTCTCTTATAGGGATAACCCTTTCCCCTGAGAACCCAATTAGTGGTATCGTCATTGCCACTAATTTTTGCCGGGTTTGCTCATCTAATTGTAGAAAACACTGTTCGTACATTATTTCTATGGCACTTCCACCATCTACATATACTCGCTGGACTTTGTGACCAGCGATGTCAGCCTCGATGACCATTAGGGCTACGGTAACGCTGCCGTCTGTTATGGCGGGAAAACTTATCTTCTTCCTTGCCCCACCAGGAATGGGTTTTGAATGTTGCCTAATCTTCTGCTTTTTGTGGGGATTCCCCGCTACCATGAGGATTTCCTTTCCCTTCACCTTTTCTTTGTCTCTATCTGGCTTACCCGCATATGTCTTTTTTGACTGATATCTTTGACAAGATGCGCTAACTCCCTGGACTTAACCGCAGCCTCTATCCTCTTTTTCAGTTGGAAATAGTCGTTCGTGTAGTGACCTACATCTTCGCGGAAAATACAGTACTTATGGGAGTTCTTTTTGTCGTGCGTCTTTTGCAAGGGTTTGGGCTGCCGAAAACTGAACCTGGCCTCTATAGTGGCTAATATCTCTTGTGGTGATTTGGTCAGAGTCGTAAACTGTACACTCCTCTACCCGTCTTCTTGTTCTTGTTGTCGGGGTCTTACATGGGCGTTTCTTTCGTAAGGCCTCTTGTACTCATACTGGTGGTGGTGCGTACGCCTTTTTACAAAAGGTTGGAAACGCGAGGTCTGGGTTCTACTTGGCTGTGTAGGGCCTTTCCGGTTCGCACTTCTTGCCTTTTTGATTGTTTCAACATTTTGGGTCGCCTCCTTCCCTCTTAGGAACACCTCGGCTCTTTCCATAGCTTCCTCCATGGTCTTCTGGATGTGCCTATTTAAGTCTTCGATCAACTGTCGAGGTCTAACACCATGCATGAAGCCGGAGATACGCATTTGTTCTGTTGCCCCACTAATGCTAAGACCTTCCAACTTGTACCGTTCTATGAAAGTTCGCAAGTCTTCATCATCCCTTTGTTTTATGTGGTGCAACTCCACCGAGTTTTTGGTGTACCTCTTTTGTTGCATGAAATTATTAAGGAATCTTTTGCTTAAATCTTCAAAGGAGTCTATGCTGCCAGATTATAGGCTGTTAAACCATAATCTGGTAGGACCAACTAAAGTTTGGATGAACATATGGCACCATACTGGCATGGACCATTGTTCCACCTTGGCGGCTCCGGAGAACAATTCCAAGTGGTCTTCGGGGTCTCCTAAACCATCATAAATCTTAACATTACTAGTCATTTTGGTTTTTGGGGTAAACTTGAAATTGGCGATTCTGGGTGAGAACTTGGTGTAAGAGTTGGGTACATAAGGTTTGGCCAGCTTATCTTCGGTGGTCCCAATCGGCTGAGACATTGGTGGAGGCATATGGGCGAACGTGTCCTAGGGCTGGTTAGGCATAGGCATGGATTGGTATGGGCTCGACTGATACACGTAAGGATAAAAGGTGGGAGCTTGATGCATGGGAAACAGTGGTAGCTCCTGACAAAAGCTTTGGTGAACTCCTATAGGCTGGTCCGCTGCCATGCTAATTGCTGGTGGTATCAGGTTTTGAGCCATGCTCGCAAACCAGAGATATCCTCCAGTGGTTGGGTTGAGGTAATGATCGATGATGCCTCTTGCTATCATGGGGCAAGCGTTGACTTCCCCTGACATCTGAGGGTATGACATCATTGGGAGCGCCAGATGAGACAATGCTTCAGCATGGAATGTTCTTGTCGCCTGTGTTATATGTTCCTGCTTAGTAGGGTGTGGTTGTGATGCAGGTGTTAGCGTGATGCTAGGTTCCTCATCATAAGCCAAGCACACCCGTACCCCCTGAGTCTTTCTTCTTGTACGTACCCGTTGATCAGCTCTTGCAACCGCGAGAAGTTTTCTCGGACCCCTTCCGGAGTTAACTCGATCATGTCGGCGATTGCAGGTGGTGAATCAGAGTGCGTGGTGGGAGGGAATCCCCCCTCATTAGGAGTATCGTTAGAGGACATGTTAGTCCGAGCAGCCCCAAAAAGAAAAAGGTTAGGACACTGTTGCGTAAGAAGTAGCGCAAATCGGCCCACGGTGGGCTCCACTTGTTGCTGCACTAGAATCGAGATCCTCCAAGACCTGGCTGTATCGCTTTGGCTGGCCCTGTTTAACAAACAAAGGACACCGTTAGGCTCACCGCACGGATGTGTCCCTGCGATCCACCTCCGGCGTGAGAATCAGTTTTGCCTATTGAGTTAAGTATGTTTAGTGAAATGAGATCGAGAGTGGATTTGTGTCCTTACCTGATCATCGAGTCTTCCTATTTATACTTGAGGGCTTCCCCTTGGGGTATCAGGTGAGGCTTGTGGTGCTTTCCCGTTGGCGGGTGATCCCCCTTTTACCCCTTGTGTCTTTGCCTTCACTTCAAAAGTGCACTACTTATATATAAAGGTCTGACTATGCCTCTCTGTTCTGTCGGCATCATCCTTATCCTGTTCTCACAAGACTTTGACTTACCCTATTTGGTAGAGAAAGTGACTTTCTCTTTTGGATTCCCTATGTGGGGTACTTCCTCTTATGGTAAACCTCCATTCTTTGCCTTTTCAGCATATCGTTCTTTGTTATCTGACCAATCATCCTGGGAGTGTGTGTTGGTTATTTGTCGTGTGGCGTTGCGATGAGAGCCATTCTGCTGTGTTCTTGCCTTTTGGCTATGCCTAAGGCCCTGCTTACATCACTTTTCCCTGGTATCGGCCCTGCCTACGTCATCACTTGGGGTTTAGTGTCAAAAACTTTTTGCTTTGTTGTTGTTGTGAAAAGTTCTTTTGGGGTTGGTGTTGAAATTTTACGGGGGTCGGTGTTTAAATTTATCGAGGGTCGTTCGGGATTGGATCATATATGTAATAACAAAATAAAAATTTTATGGGGTGCGGGTGAACCCATACACCCCTTGGGTACGCCCCTGACTCTAGCAATCTTGATGGTTTCATCCTCCAACAAGCCTTATTTTTCCAAATCATGTTGCATCTTCATTATTTTTCTTCTTTCTTCTTGTACATTTTATTTCACATTTTATCTTGAATTCTTCTTTATCTTTGGTTTCTTCTTCTCCTTCTACATTTCATATTAATGTTACGTATTTTTTGTTTAGATCTTTTTCTAAATCGTGTTACATCTTCACTATTTGCTTTCTTTCTTCTTCAAATTTTCATCTTGTTCATCTTATTTTACATTTTATCCTGAATTCTTCACCTTTGGTTTCTTCTTCTTCTACGTTGCATATTAGCTTTGCAAAATTTTGTTTAGATTTTTATGATTTAGGGTCTCTGTCTGATTTATAAATAATAAATAAATTCAAATAGAAAGCAAAAACGATTTGTTCACTAAAAGCATGTGGATATCATAAGGAAATTATTATACAAAGAAAACAGAAACAATGCATAAATATATGATGTTTTCCATTCTCATTAAAAGTACAAGACAATGCATAAATGTATGTATATGTATACATGTGAGTATAGGATTAGAATCATTAAATAACTTATAAATCCCTTTAGAACAACAAAAAGCCTCCCGTCAATTGTTCATATTTTTAAATCTTATACTCTTTTACATATGTTTAAGTACACAAAAAACCATCAATGTAATTTTTCATTTAAATGTTTACCAACACATTTGTAGGTAGTGTAAACTACACATCACTTACATATGTATAGGTTATATACAAATAAGAGATTTGCTCATTATTAGTTATTTTGAATTTTATGATAGATGCATATTCATTATATTTATATTTTTTTGACAAAATTATAGAAAACGTCCTTTAGGTTTATAAAAAATTACAGGTATCATCCTTTATGTTCAAAAAGTACTATAATCATCATTTATGTATACTTGTAAGGAATACACTTAAACGCTAATGCAACCAAAGAACAACCAAAGAACTCTCAGAATGCACATGTGAAGTACAAGGAAGTTACTTCGGAAGATTTGATATAACTTAGTGAATTATGCTAAGTATCAAATCTTCCGAAGCCAAAAGACCATATCTTCCGAAGCCAAAGATGAAGTCTTCCAAAGCTTGAAAGACAAATTATTCTGAAGCGAAAGACTGATTTCTTTCGAAGACAGAGAAGACATGCTTTTTCTGAATCACCTTTTGACAAAAGCTGAACAACTTTCCGCTGCCACTTCTGATGACTCAACAACTTATATTAGTTTGTGAAAAATCCATGCTTTTATCAAATTTAGATTAAGGTCTTTTGTCTGCAACTTTCTACTCTTGTACTTTTATCCTTTTTGTAATATATTAGGATGTGAGCTATGACATGTCATAGTCACTAGTCAAAAGAAGATCTGCCTTTTAACTCTACATTGATCTTATTGTCTAGATTAGTGTTTTTAGCTGGCCTTCAAAGTATGGCCGGCTGTAGGATGTAGTATAAAGTGTCTCAAGTACTTGTATTCTGTATGTAAGCTTTGTAACACTTGTAAGAACTCTAGAGCAATATACATCATTCTTAAAAATCATATTTGAGTGTTTTTCTTACTTGTGTTTATTGTTTCATCCTAACCGGTTCCGTATTTGATTTGCTAAGTGTTCTAATTCTCTCCACCTTGTGAAACTGTTGCATTGATCACCCTTCAACGGTCTTGCAATTGGTATCAGAGCATTTCAGGCTCTTGATTGTAAGATGTCACCATCTTAAATCCCTTCAGTTTCATAAAACACTTATCAACTCAAATGGTAGCTATCTCTAAGGCTAATATGGAAAACGGTACTATGACAAAGTCTCAACTGATCACTCTTGATGACTTTGATACTTGGTGCCAACGTATAGAAGGTTCATCAAGTCTCAAGATAGTAGAATGTGGAGATCTGTTGTTGAAGAACCTCACATCCCAAGCACCTCTTCAACCACTGCTGGAGGTGGGATGATACCAAAGGAAATGGCTGACTACTCAGAAGAAGACCAGAAGAAAATAGATATAGATCAGAAAGCCTTGACCGATCTTCAAACTGCTCTTCCAAAATCCATATACAGAGGCTTCAAGAAGTGCAAAACTGCTAAGCAACTCTAGGATGCACTAAAGCTCATGTATGTGGGGTTTGAGGAAGCCAGGGAAAACAAGAAAGACATTATGAAGTAGCAGTTTAAAAACTTCACCTACAAGACAGGTGAAACCATGACTCAACAATACTTCAGGTATGTTGAGATGGTGGATACTCTAATGGATGTTGGAGTCAAGCTTGAGAATAGAGACATAGTGAGGAAGTTCATGTTCTCTACTCCTAGACAATGGACTCACTACTGTGTGGCCATCAAAAGAACTAAGAACCTCTATACTCTTACTCTCACAGAGCTGTATGGTATCCTTAGTGGCTACCAGATGGAGATGAACTTGCAAAATCCATCAAGCAGCTCTACCAACAATCAGCAGAGTTTAGCCCTTCATGTGGCTGAAAGGGATAGTAGAGAACCACAACATCATCTCATCTGCTTCCCTGAAAACTCATAAAAGGGTCCTTCTATCACCTTCCCTAAGACACCAAGGGAGAGCTACATCCAAGGAAGCCTATTCTAAGAGATAAGCTCTGCTCAAGCCTTTGTGTCTGCTGATGAAAGTTATGGAAACTTTCTATTCACTCTTGAAGACTTGGAATATATCCCATCCAGTTGATCTGGAGTACATGGAGATAGTTCAATAGATGGCTTTTATCACTCACAGAGCCAAGAAGTTCTACAAGAGAACAGGAAGGAAGTTTCCAGGCAATATGGCCAGTGAAAAGTTTGGCCTGGATAAAAGCAAGGTGAAGTGTTACGACTGTAACCAAATAGGACACTTTGCTTGAGAGTGCAAGACACCAAGAACTAATGGTGGCCAAGCATAATCCAGACCAAACTACACTGATGCAGCTCCAAGAACTAAGAAGCCAAGCCAACCAAAACAACATGTTGATGTTGCTGTTAAAAAATGAGGCTTTGACTGGAGCTTTCAGGTAGAAGATGCTTCTCCAACCAAGCACTGATGGCTGATCATGAAGAAGACAAGGTATTAGAACATCTTTCTACTCCTGAATGCATTGCTAAAGTTAATATGTACAGGTCCTACAACTTGGAAGTGAGATCTGACCTTGAGTCCTTAAAAAATTTAAAAGCTGATTTTAAAAGAGCAGAAAATGATTATAAACTTAAAATGAAGATGAAGATGAAGAGACACTATTCTCCTATTAATCCTATCCAAGAGAAAGATGAAGATGAAGAGGAGATAGTGAAGGATGAACCTGAGGTGAGTGACAAGGGTTATCCTAAGAAGAGACACTATTCTCCTGGAGAGAAGAAAGAACCAAGGATTACCAAGTCTACAAGGAAAAACTTGATCAGGTTAGCCAAAAGAAAATCAAAGAAAGCCCAAGAGATCAAAACCACCTTCAAAGCCAAGCAAAATCAAGTTTTAATTTCTATTGGATTTGAAGTGGTAAAAACAAAAGACTCAACAATGGACTCTAATACCAGGAGTCCTACTTCACGTCCAAATCATCCTGGTCAAGAGAAGAAGGCTGATAAAATGTGCACCACTGCTGCACAGCCTGAACCATCCAATTCCAAGAGCAAACCTCATCCCTAGAAGCCTGTTGCATCATCTGAGAAGATAAAGAAGGAAGTGGAAAGTGATCAAGCTCAGCCTCCCACTCAAAAGAAGACTTTAAGAAGCATGCCAACTGAATGCATCATGTGTGGTAGTACTTCTCACTTTGTCAAGGATTGCATCTACAATCCCAAAAGTACTATCCACATGACCAAGAAGAAGACTTCTGAGAATAAGAAGGAGAAAATAGCTTCAAAAGGAAAATCTCTTCCTTTTGGAAGCTCCAAAGTGAAGAAGAAGATAAGTGAAAACTTACCTTCGAAAGAAAATTTGGTCTCGAAAGAAAGGAATGCTTCCAAAGTACTGAAGTCTGCTGTAGTGGATGCAAAAGATTTCGAAGGTCCAGTCTCCAAAACTTCCGAAGTCATCAAAACTTTTGAAGTATTGAAGTCCAAGTCTAGTCTTCCAAAGATGGTATGGAAGATAAAGGATGGCCATGTGACTTAAAGTTCTTCATCAAAAAAACAGATGGTCCTCAGAACTTGCATATAGGATCAATTACTGTTGTATTATCTTCTGTTCACTTTGATAAGCCCAAGACCAATAAGGCTTGGGTTTCTAAATGTAACTAACCATCTCTTTATGTGCAGGAACAACTAAAGACTAAAGGGAATGTATGGATCATTGACCGTGGTTGTTCCAGGAACATGACAAGCAATGGCTCTTTGCTTCAAAACTTTAAGATAATTGATGGAGGGCCACTTGCTTTTGGAGGAGAATCAAGTGGTTATATTTCTGGAAGGGGCAGGGTCACAAATGGTAATCTCAATATTGAGAAGGTAAACTTTGTCAAGGAGCTTGGGTACAATCTTTTAAGTGTATCCCAATTTTGTGATCAGAGACACAACATGCTCTTTACTAAGCATAAGTGCTTTGTTCTCAAGCCCCGGGTGGTCATTCCTCAAGTGCGTATCCTTCTCAGAGCTCCTAGGAAAGGGAACATGTACAAGATGGATCTGCAGGAAACATCCCCTTTAGGAGAAGTTTCTTGCTTTCTATCTAAAGCAAATAGTGATAAGTCTTTCCTATGGCATAAAAAAATATGCCATGTAAATTTTAAGAACATGAATAAATTAATTAAGAATGATTTGGTAACTGAAATGCCAAAGAAAGAGTTTACAAGTGATGACCATTGTGTTGCATGCCTGAAAGGGAAGCAACACAAGGTGTTTCACAAGCCAAAAGAAATGAACTCTATCACTAATGCCCTACACTTATTACACATGGATCTCTTTGGCCCCATCAGTGTAATGAGTCTAGGAAAGACCTCTTATTGCTTGGTGATCACAGATGACTTCACAAGATATACTTGGGTCTTGTTTCTTAAAACTAAGGATGAGACTCCTAAGATCTTAAAGAGTTTCATTCTGAAAATTAAGAATCAATGCGATCACAAGGTCAAGATCATAAGATGTGATCAAGGAACTGAATTTAAGAACCAAATCTTTGATGTATTTTGAAAAGGGTATTACAAGAAAATATAGTGCTCCCAGGACTCCTCAGCAAAACGGTGTTGCTGAGAGGAGAAATAGAACACTTATTGAAGCTGCAAGAACCATGTTATCTGACTCTAAACTGCCCATCACCATCTGGGCAGAGGCAGTCAACACTGCCTGCTATGTGCAGAACAGAGTTTTAGTAGCCAAGACTCATGGTAAGAATCCTTATGAACCGTGGCACAAAAGGAGACCTTTCATTGGTTTCCTTAGATAATTTGGATGTCCTTGCACCGTCTTGAATACCAAAGATCAAATAGACAAATTTGTCGAGAAATCAGATAATGGACATTTTATTGGATACTCTTCCCAAGCTAAGGCTTATAAAGTATACAATCTCAAAACTAAAGTAGTTGAGGAGTCAGCCAATGTGACCTTTAATGAGCACACACCTAGTGTGAAAGGTTCTAGTCTTGTTGGCTGTTTGATCTTGACTTAATTACTAACTATTTTAACAAATATTGTGAAGATGTTTCAGGATCTACAGATACCTTATCAATAGAAGATTCTAATCTAAGATTTGAGTTGAGAAGACCAAGTGTTTAGACTACTTCATGTGACACCCTACATAAATCCCACATCGGCCGTGGACAGGAGAGATTCCTGGTTCATAAGGAATGTCCGGTCTCCAATATCACCAACGCGTTTTGGGAGTATAGGCTGTGGATGAGAGGAGAACTCCACAGTTAAGCGTGCTCAGGTGGCAGCAATCCAGGGATGGGTGACCTCCCTGGGAAGTTTTCACCCAGGCAACCAAAAGCAAATCCGTGAGCTCCTCGTGGGCAAAGCGGACAATATTGGTGGTGTGAGAGGCCGGGTGTTACAGAATGGTATCAGAGCCACTCTTGTACCGTTCGGGATGTGGGACATACCTCACCGAGAATGGTGACTTCTCGGGCTCATCAAGGACGATGAGTCCAAACGGGGGGTGATTGTGACACCCTACATAAATCCCACATCGGCTATGGACAGGAGAGATTCCTGGTTCATAAGGAATGTCCGGTCTCCAATATCATCAACGCATTTTGGGCATATTGGCTGTGGATGAGAGGAGAACTCCACAGTTAAGCGTGCTCAGGTGGCAGCAATCCAGGGATGGGTGACCTCCCTGGGAAGTTTTCACCCGGGCAACTAAAAGCAAATCCGTGAGCTCCTCATGGGCAAAGCGGATAATATTGGTGGTGTGAGAGGCCGGGTGTTACACTTCAGCTCCATTGGTAACTAGCCCTGTAGTTGGAAATCCTGTTAGCACAACCATGACAATTTCTTCAGCTGATACATCTGAGGTGCCTATAAATTCCAGCACAGAGGCACATAACTCAAATGAAGGAATTTTCAATATAGGAGGAGATGGAGGTGGTGATAGTGATCAAGAATTTCTTGATGCTAATAACTACTTTATAGAAGACAACATTAATGATGTGACACACTCATTAGATCAAGTTTTTCTTGATAAGCGTGTTGATGTGGCGGATGATATTCAAGCACCAGTTTCGAATTTCACCAATTTAGATTTGTCCAACCAACTTGCTGTGATTCCTCAATTGAGAATCCATAAGTCACATTCCACTACAAACATCATTGGAGATGTTGAGATAGGGGTGAGAACAAAAGGACAAACTCATGACAAAAATGTTTGTCTTTACTCTTGTTTCTTGTCCCAGATTGAGTCTAAGAAGATTGATGAGGCTCTGAAGGATGGAAGTTGGGTTGAAGCAATACAGGAGGAGATGCTTCAATTCAAGAGACAAAAGGTTTGGAATTTATGTCCTCTTCCTCAAGGTAAGACTACTATAGGTATCAAGTGGGTATTTAGGAACAAGAAAGATGATAGAGGACTTGTCATCAAGAACAAGGCAAGACTGGTTGTTCAAGGGTACACAAAAGAAAAAAGGATTGACTACACAGATGTTTTTGCTCCTGTAGCAAGACTTGAAGATGTTAGGATATTCATGGCTTTTGCTGCATCCAAGGATTTCAAGGTCTACCAACTTGATGTCAAGTGTGCCTTCTTATATGGGATGATTGATGAGGAGGTATATGGCAAACAACCACCAGGCTTTGTAGACTCAGATCATCTTGATTATGTCTGCAAGCTTGACAAAGCTCTCTATGGGCTACATCAAGCTCCAAGAAAGTGGTATGAGACACTATCATAGTATCTCTATCAGCATGGATGCAAGAGAGGTACTATTGATGGAACACTCTTCATCAAAGGAACAGGAAATGACTTGATGCTTGTTCAAGTTTATATAGATGATATTATCTTTGGGTCAACTAATCCGAAGCTCTGCAAAGACTTTAAGAAGATGATGAAGAATAGATTTGAAATGAGTGCCATGGGAGAACCCAATTTCTTTCTAGAAATTCAAGTGAAGCAGGTTGATAATAACATCTTCATAAATCAGTCAAATTATATACAAGACATGCTTACCAGGTTTCACATGACTGAGTGCAAGGTTGCTAAGACACTCATAGCCAGAAACCACTCTTTAGGACCAGATCTTGAGGGGGAGTGTGTTGATGAACATCTATAGAGGGCTATGATTGCGTCTCTTATGTACCTCACTGCCAGTAGGCCTGATATCATGTTTGCTACATGTATTTGTGCAAGATATCAAGCCAACCCCAAGATGTCATACCTGGTTGCTGTTAAGAGAATTCTCAGATATCTCAAAGGTGCTCCCAAACAGGGCCTTTGGTATCCAAAGAATTCTGACTTCAATCTGTATACCTATACAGATAGTCACTATGGTGGCTGCAATATGACTGCAAAGTCTACATATTAGAGATGTAAATTTCTTGGTGGAAGGATAGTCTCATGGCAAGGCAAGAAACAATCCTATGTATCTGCATCAACTACTGAAGCTGAATACATTGCTGCTGCAAGCTGCTGTGCATAAGTGCTTTGGATTCAGAATTAGATGCTCGACTATGGATTCAACTTCAAGGAGACTCCCATCCACATAGACAACAACAGTGCTATATCTATTACAAAGAATCTTATACAGCACTCAAAGACAAAGCACATTAACATCAGGTATCATTTGATTAGAGACAATTTAAAAAAAGGATTGATAAAACTAGTCAAAGTTAACACTAATAAATAATATGCTGATCTGTTCACAAAAGCTATTGATGAGCAGAGATTTAAATATCTAGTATCAGCTATTCTGATGATTAACTTTGAGTAGATTTTTCTTAAACTAAACTCAAGAATATTTTTAATATGTGTGTCTTAAGTTGCTTATATCATCACCATATAAGCCCAGTGTACTTTGGAAGAAACTTTTCAAAATGATATTCTTTAGAATTCTGAAAATTTTTGGATATGTTTTCTTTCGGAAGACATCAACTTGTCTTCGGAAGAAAATTATGTCTTCAAAACAAATAACTACTTTTGAGAAATTAACCTTCGGAAGAAATTCTGATATATCTTCCTAAGCTTATATTTGTTACCAAGTACTTACATGTATTGAATGACTATTTTCTTTCGAAAGCAATTAAGTCTCGAAAACTTTATTCTCTCATTGAATAAAATTTTTGATATTTGATAACTTCCGAAGAAAATTTTTTCTAGGAAGTAAAAATACTCTAAGTATTTTTCTTCCAAAACAAAACTATTAAAAGACTAAGGAATATCTTCTGAAGCCAAATTGGATTCGAAAGTTTTCTCAAAAACTTCCGAAGACATATTACCTTCTGAAGATTTTCGACTTCCAAGAAAACTACTTTTTTGGCACTTTTTCAGAGGTGGGACCGACATCCATATTTCAAAGTTTATCCGTTTGCATTAACTTTGTCTCAAATCCTTACCACATATATATATTCGTACAACGGTTCCCCCTCTTTCACTTTCTCCTTCATCTGCAAAAATTCAAACCCTAAATTCACCCACAAACCAACTTTGTTCTTACCTTTCTTCACTTCAAAGATACTTAAAATGGCCAACCCTGATCCCTGAAACCAACCCGATTTCTCAATGCAGTTACACATGCAACACAATCAAGTTGCTATGTTATCATCTGAGAAAGATCCTGGTTTCTCAAATGTTTGCTACTTCTTATCTCTATCCAACTACCTCACCGCCCTCACAATAGACCCTCCATTGTATGAAGATCAACTTTTAGAGTTTTGGAGGACCTGTCGAGAGGTCATCTTGGACGGTAGGATGGCACTGTCTGCCACAGTGTAGGGGAGGACAATATTCATCACTCCAGCCACCATCAACTCTCATCTAAGGCTGGATGATGAAGAAGGCAATTTGTCCTTCCCAAAATACCTGTGAACAACTCATTCCGGCAGATGGGCTATGAAGCGGACTACTCCATAAGTACCTTCAAAAAGGGTAAGGTTCCTCCCAATGAAGTACCTACTCCATGTGGTCATCCATTCTTTGTCTAACAAACATGGAGATTGGGACCAAATTCCTGAAGACCTTTCCTATATAGTCTATGGGATGGTACATGGGGTCAAGTTCAGGTATTCTCAATTTGTTTATACAAACTTACTTGCAAACTTAGACTCCTTAGAATATATATGTTCCTTAGATATGTTCAATACATTCTTCACTATGAACTGGGCTCACAGTTAAAGGGAACATGTAATATTCTTAAATTGGGACAGATGAAGCTCGACATCTTTAAGACAATAAAAAGCCCACTGTTGGCTTCTCAGGGGTAGAAACAGCCCTGGTCCTAAAAATGTTAGAGCTCATTACTCAAAGTGACAACTTGGCAACACAAGCCAATGTTGGACCCAGACCTTCTATATCTGCACCACCCACATAGCCACAAATCACCATCACCTACCAAAAAAAATCCAAACGAACCACTGCTTAGTCTACTCAGGTTGAGCAGGCCCCTAAATCATTAACCATGCAGGAAGAAGTGGACACTGGAGTTCCCACTTTTCCTAAGGAGCAGACCACTCCCATTATTTCTTTGATCAGTGCTGAGGTTCCTCATGCTCAACCAGATGAGCTCAAAACACCAGCCTTAAGCCTTTACTCAGAGTCTCAAAACTCTAGTGATCAACCTTCAGGGAAAGCTACCATCCCCAGCCGCTAGACCTCAACCAACCAATCCCAAACCTTGAATTCTATGATGATGAAGATATAGGTTTTAGTGAGTACCATGAGTCTCTCTTCTCCACCCCTGCTCAAAAAGAGATGAGTGCTCCTGAATCACCCATATCTAGGCCACATCATCCACCCACAACTGAGGTGCACCTCCTTGAACCTGTTTAGGAGGCCCATATGGAAGAGCCTCTCACTTTTGTAAGTGATTACATTATTAAGACCTCAACCATGGAAACCTAGCCCATTGACACTTCTTTTGAAGCTGTCAGTTTGCAAGGGAAGAAAGAAGACCTTGGTCCTATTCTCTCATCCCCCATCATTATTTTGATGAAGATGAGGGGAGTATGCAAATAAAGGTGCACAAACTGTCAAAACTTTACACTTATTTACTTTCCAAGTTTAGTCACCTAGAATCTCAGGTGACTACCTTACAACGAAGGGTCCATGACTAGCAACTTGAGATCATCGATCTTAAGGGAAAGTTAGCTGAGAGACCCATCCAGAGGACTCAACAAGGCCCATAAGAACCTGTGGATGTGGTGGACCTAACCTTTAGCTCCCCTGTGCAATAGGGTGATGCTACCAAAATAGGGGAGAAAGTCCTACCTACAATCATAAAACTTGGGAGATCCTCTCAGAGTATGGACATGGAGGACTCACCACCCTCACTTGTAGTTGTCCATACTTAACAACCTCCTCAGGTCCACATTGAAGTGGACTCACTCATTAAAAGCTTGTTTGAGGAGGGTATACCAAGGGCTATGCCTACTCCATCTCACCCTGCTGAAAATCCAATAGTGGGATAGTGGTATGATGCTGAAAGGAGAGCCCTGGTAATCTCTATGTCTTAGGGACAACAAGAAATCTTCAACTACTACAACTTGAGATACTATGAAAAAACCTATCTAGTTGACCTCCCACTTGCCAACCCAAGTCAAAACAAGCAAGCTGCAAGGTTAGCTGATAGGATTCAACAAAGGGTGGTTGAAGGGTTCAAGCTGAGAACCAAATTATATAGATAGAGGCTAGCAGGCAAAATTGTTGGTCAACTAGATGCTGAGGTGGACCCTAAGATTAGCTTCAAAAGGGAAACCTTGGCTGAAGGCCCAGTTGTTGAGCCTGTAAACCTTGAGACATGGACTAGTTTAACACTCGTTACCCTAAGTGAGGCACTAGCTGGTGAAGGTGTCTTATAGTCTCTCTTTGGCCAGAGCTCAAGTGCAGCACCAAGCAATGAAGGCCAAAGCTTTCTCCACCTTGAATCACACAGGCCTGTGAGTGACAAAGGGAAGAAAAAGATGACCTCTAAGGAGATTGAGGAGGAGAAGAGAGAGAGGAAGAGGAAGGCAAGGGGAGAGAGTACAAGTAGGACCCTTGGCTTCATGGAAGTTGCAATCAGGGCTGGCCCCAGGCCAAGCACTCAAGATGATGAGTCAAAGGCAGCCAGATTAAACTATTTGGGGTCCAGGAACTACATTATTTATGAACTCATCTCTCTCCCCTTGGAGGAATTAAATAAACTAGATGACATGAAAGTGTCAAAGGAGAGGAAAGAAGCTGAGGATGCAGAATTTCTCCTTAAGATCAAAGAAGAAAGAAGGAGAAAAAGACTCTACAAAGCTCCTACCCTCTCCCAAGTTCAGGAAAGTCTTGAGACAGAGGATGTGGTTACTAAGCAACAAACTCAGGTAGGTAGAGAATAAGACAAGCAAAACATGATAACCTACTTGAGTGCCACAGGTCTCTATCAGGCAGCAGACCTTCTTCCCTTACCATATGACCACATTGATTTCAAATACCTCAAGTAGCTTGAGAAACAAGTGCAAAAAGAGAAAAAAAGCTGTAAAGAGGAAGATGAGGGAAGAGGCTGCAAGGTTAAGAGCCACCATCAAAGCAAATCTGAAGAAGTATGCTGATAGACAGAAGATGGTGAGCTTTTTGAAGCTGTATGGATTCTTCGGAAGGAGACTTAGTCCAATGTCTCTATCCACCATGGATGAGCACATTAGAATGATCAAGCAGAAGATCAAAAAGGGTGAGCTTGTTGACTTGCATTCTCCACCAAGTTAGGCTGCACCTGAGCTAAGGTCAAAGTTGAACCATAAGAGACAACACAACCTAGACCTAGTGTTGCATCATAACCAGCTTCATCTTCTGATACATAGCAGGGTCCTGATCCTTCTCCTTTTGAACCTTTAAAGGACAAGGACCTAACTTAGAAAGACAAACAAGAACAATCTGGTATTGCAAGCCAGTCCTCTCAGTTAAAGTACAGAAAGAGGAAAATGATGGCCATAAGAAGGGACAAGAAGAAGAAAAAGAAGAAGTCCAAGGCATCCACCTCTGCACCTCAGGATGGGTCAAAAAATCCTAAGGGTGATCAAGAAGAGGCTGTTCATCCAACTCCTATTCAAGTCGAGCCTCTTACTGCTGAGAGACTCATCGTGTCCTGGACGTTTGCCACCAATCCAGACAGATGGTATGTCATTAGAGATCAAGGGGGTCAAGACATGTAATTCTAGCATAACATACTTGACCTCCCTCTGCATGATCTCTATAACATGAGAAGATACTTTAAGAGTCTGAGGAATCCTGACCAACTGATGATAAAGGGAATGGTCATGATTTTGATGAGGACTGTCAACAGATGAAGATCAAGACTTAAAGGTCTCTTAAGTTTTGGTAGCATCAGCCTAGGGGGAGTTTGTAAGGAATACATTTAAAAGCTGATGCAACCAAAGAACAACCAAAGAACTCTCAGCATGCACATCTGAAGTACAAGGAAGTTACTTCAAAATATTTGATATAACTCAGTGAATTATGATAAGTATCAAATCTTTCAAAGCCAAAAGACCATATCTTCCAAAGCCAAAGATGAAGTCTTTCGAAGCTCGAAAGACAAAGTCTTCCGAAGCCAAAGACTGATTTCTTTCGAAAACAGAGAAGACATGCTTTTTCTGAATCACCTTTTGACAAAAGCTGAACAACTTTCCGATGCCACTTCTGATGACTCACCAACTTATTTGAGTTGGTGAAAAATCCATGCTTTTGTCAACTGTAGATTAAGGTCTTTTGTCTGTAACTTTCTACTTTTGTACTTTTATCATTTTTGTAATACATTAGGATGTGAGCTATGGCTTGTTATAGTCAATAGTCAAAAGACAATCTGCCTTTTGACTCTACATTAATCTTGTTGCCTAGATTAGTGTTTTCAGCTGGCTTTAAAGTATGGATGGCTGTAAGATGTAGTATAAAGTATCTCAAGTACTTGTATTCTATATGTAAGCTTTATAACACTTGTAAGAACTTGAGAGCAATATACATCATTCATGAAAACCATATTTGAGTGTTTTTCTTTATTGTTCTTGTTACTTGTATTTATTGTTTCATCCTAACCGGTTCCCAATCTGATTTGCTAAGTGTTCTAACTCTCTCCACCTTGTAAAACTATGGCATTGACCACCCTTTAACGGTCCTGCAATACTTTCTATAACAGATTTCATCCTTTAGACTAACGGACGTTAAGTTTCTCCATTAAGTTAATGGCATTTTAGTATTTCTACCCTTAAAGAACTTTTTTGAAATTCTAAACCTAATTAAAGGATGCTTTTTGCAACTCTTTTATCTTTTACTTAATTTATGTATTTTTACAATCATACATATACATATGATTTTTTATATAACATAATATATTTATTGAATTATTTTCTTCCATGTTTTACATATAAATATAAATTACGTAAATATTAATTTTTAATTTTCATTTTAAAAATATATATGAAAAATCAATTAAGTCAAACTTTATAAATTTGTTAATATTTTAATTAAATAATTTTTTATTTAATATGATAATAATATCTAATAGTCAAAATTTTAATTTTTTTAATAATCACAACTCAAATTTTAAATTTTACATATCATATGATTTAATATGATAATAAAATTTTAAATTAAAACCATTTAAATAAGTAATTTTGTGTATCTCTTATTCATCTCTCGTAATACACATGTCACTAATCTAATTTTATACTACAACCTTAAACTTGTTTTTTTTAATATAAGATATAATAGTGATTAACAGAGAGGGTCGCACATGACTAGTTTTTTATTAAGTGTTGAGTAAATTTCACGAACCATTCCTTTTCATTTTTTCAAATAAAGTATATTCTAGTTTTAAATAAATTTCATGAACCCTCGTTTTTATTGAGAGGTTGATAAGGAAATGGTGAATAGCCTTCGAAAAAAGCTCATCAGTTAAACGTAGTTGTTCGATTAAACAAAAGGTGTTTGATTAATATTAGTGTGTTTTAATATTCATTTACTGTAATATGTTTTTATAGGATTTTGTGTTTTTATGAGTAATTTTTTGAATTAGTAAAAATTTGTTCTATTTTTAAATTGTATATTTCATCAGATAATTATTAATACAACTTTAATAATACAAATTTTAATTAGTTAATAACTAACTGTAATTTGTAACATTAAAAGTTAATAAAAATTTATAATTTGTATATATGTTACGCGTATTAATAATAAAATAAAATAATCTATATTAAAAGTTATATAAAATAATAATTTTTAAAGTAAAAGCTAATTACAAAAAACATCCTTTAATTAGGTTTAGAATTTCACAAAAATAGTCCTTTAAGGGTAGAAAGACTAAAATGCCCTTAACTTAACGGAGAAACTTAACGTCCGTTAGTATAAATGACGAAATCTGTTATAAAAAAGTATACATAAAGGATGATTAGAGTCTTTTTGAACATAAAGGATGATACCTGCAGTTTTCTATAAATCTAAAGACGTATTTGTAATTTTGTTTATTTATTTTATAAAACATAGCAAAATCATAATTTTAAAATATTTATGAGTTTTATATTTTAAAATGATCATAACCTTATGTGTGTGTTTGCTCACTATATGTCCATTGGCATTATCCATTACATTGTAATAATAAACCATAGAAATTTTATGATGATCGGATGATTAATATTCTTAGTAGTTTGTAACAAAATTGGTGAAGGATTTAAAAAATCACATGCTTGTGAACTGTTAGGCTATGTGTTGCGTGGCTATATACGTCATCAAGTTATCCTATAATATTACGACATGTGATGCTGATCGGATGCTGACTGGGCAATGGATAGAGCCATTGATCAAGTAGTCTGACCTTATTGTGGATCAACTGATTAGGGGCTCTAACGAAATTTTTTAATTTATTTTATTTAGTTTTTAAAACATTAATATAATATTAAAGATTATAATCAAATAAAATTCATTAAAAACATAAAACAAATTAAAACACACATTAATTATTTTTTTTAAAACAATATAAATACTAGTCTAATATGAGATCATCAGGTCGTCTAGCCTATAAATGCTCGACCAATTCATGACGAAGGTTTTTGTGCATCTGACCGTTCTTGATTAAGGCTATGTTTTCAATTCTTTTTTTTTTTATCAATGATTGTTTATTGTAGTGGGAGAACGTCTCCTTGGTAGTTTTGACAAATAGACTTACTCCCGTCTTCTAAAATCATGTTATGTAAAATAAGACAAGTATAGGCTACGTTCATTATTTTCTCCCTTGTCCAAAACTGTATCGGGTTTGCTATCAAATGAAAGCATTTTTTTAGAACTCCAAATGCTCTTCAATGTCTTTTCTTGCGGATTCTTTCTTTTTCATGGTGGGGACGTAAAAGCTTGAACTAGTGTCGCCCATTTGTTTAAATTCCATCAACAAGGTTGTACCCCTACTTAAAAATGTTCTCCATTTGCATTAAAAGATTGAGGGGGGTCGATGTCGTTGATTAGGTTGTCAAATAAAGGAGATTGATCGATACCATTAAGGTCGTTATTTGACCCGACAACACCAAAAAACGCATGCCAGAACCAAAGATCACACAAGGCAGTCGCCTCAAGTATGATAGTAGGACCGGGGTGATCACCATGGTAAAACTAACCTCTCCAAGCAGTACGACACATAGACCACCCAAGATGCGTACAATCAAGGCTAATGAGCATTCCAGGTAATCAACGTCTTTCACCATGCACCTCGTATATGCGTTAAATATTATACATGGTGGGTCTACACAAATATTTTTGATAATAAGTCGACATGATTCCTATAAAAGATTTCAAGTGAATCGCGTGAAATCTTTAAAAATTATACAAAGGATATTTATATACATTGACAAAAATATTCAAGTGAATCATGTGCAATTTTATTCGACATATGTAAATACTGGTCCAACACGTCCGAAGTAATATCGTACGCTAATTGTCGAAGAGCTACAGTAACCTTTTGAAAAGTGGTGAATCCGGCTATACCTCTAGCGTCTTCTCTTTGTTGAAAAAACAAATATTGCTCCGACAGGTCATTTGATATACGCAAAAATAATTGTTTGTTTAAACATAAACGTGGTCTAAAACTCTTTTTGTCGTAAGGATAATCCGGGGAAAAATGGCGTCCTACCAAAGTGTTGTTAGCACCCACTTGGTCATGATTTAGATGTAAAGATCTCGTTAACGATCATTGATGTTGAGACTTCATGATCAAATGCTCGACCACCTTTTTCCCGGTTTCAAAAATGAGCTCGTCTTCTTCGAAAGATTCTGATAAAGAAGGACTCTATTTCATGGTTGAGACAGAGTTTTTTTTATATAAAATATAGAGAGAAAATGAGTGAACAGGATTGTTTGTATAAAATTTGGAGGTGGGTATCTAAAGATAAAAAAATTTAAGTCTTTAACGGCTATTTTTTTGAAAACCAAAGTCCCAACGGCGACTTTCCCTCCGCGAGCCCCCTCACGCCCACCCCATAGCGCTCCTGATCGCACCCTATGTTGCGGTGTTCGCGACCAGGTTGTCGGCCACGTGGGTGACGCCCCACCCTTCACGTCCCAACACATCTAGTGTGAATAATTATTTTTGTCTTACTAATAAAACTTTTGCTTGATATTATATCTAGTGGTAGTTAATATGAGTTGCATTATTAATTGCGTACAAGATAACTTGTGATGCAATTAAGTTTTCATAACCATAAGTAGTGACTTTTTAATATGCAATTGAGTTTCCAATAAGTAGTGACGTTTTAAAATCTAATGTGTGATGGTTAGTAAAACATGACATTTAAGTTAGCTTTTCAATAAGTTTTGATTTAGGTAATATAACTTTTTAATAAGTTAGCTCTTCTAAGACTATGTGTTGTGTGGGGTTTTGGGATGTGATAAGGCTGCATGCGAGCACGTAATATCCAACACCGTAACATAGGGCTTAAAGGTGGATAGACACGATGGGCATCATGACATGAAAGGTGATGCAAAAGAGATGTTGGGATGCCTAGGGGGACGAGAGAAACATTCGGGATGCAAAAGAGCCGATGAACATTAATCTTTTTAGAAAATAGTTTTTTTTTTATGTATAAATAGCTAGTTTTTTATATAAAATTGAAAAATCACACTATAATCACACTTCTTTGTTCTTGTCTTTGAATTTATATTTTGCTAACTATAGATTCAAACCGTGATTATCATCCCATCATTGATCATCTATCAAGAACCGTCCGTAAAATATACGAGAAAGCGAAAGAAGAAATCCGTCAGGAGTATAGAAATGATTAAGTTTATGTTATTTAAATTATAATGTTACTTATATGCTTTTTAAATTTTAATGTGTAGGCGTACATTTTTTTTAAATTTTAATGTTTAGTTGTGTATTATTATTGTTATTGTTATTGTTTGTAAGGCCCCATTCCCGAAAACCTCACAGTTGGTCATTTATAGCATTTTTCATATTAAAACACATTCAGATTCATTAAAACAAGGAAACTTTGCAGCGGATTAATTTAATAAAACCATAACATTTATTCACCATTACTTTTGCCAATAAATACATTGTTGTTGCTAGTTATAAAAAAAACATCTAGTTGCATTTCAAAACAAAAATAACTTTTTAGCGTGTCATGGATGCCGGTCTTTATTTGCCAGGTAGCTTCAACCTCATGCCATCCCCAACAATACCATTACCTGCCAACTGATATGCATATAAAAAGTCAGCGTTACTAAGTGAGTTCTAGTTTAATAATATAGAAAAATATACTTTTGTAAACTTCACTTGGTGATCATTCATCATTATACATAATCAATCATTAAGAGATTCATTATCTTTCTTTAATCATTAAGAGATTCATTATCTTTCTTTCTTTATCTTTCTCTTTCATTAACTAGGATTGCACAAAGCAAGAGCTTACATTGTTGGTTGGCAACAGATGCCGAACCCCTGTCGGCAAACGTTTATCATGGTAGCTAACCCATCGACAGTTGACCCACACTACTAAGCACGAAGCCTGCTCATGAATACGGGTCCTATCCATCATACTTTGGTCAATCACAAGGGTTAGACCCCAGATGTGCATCCTCATGGGCTATACAGCCGCACATCAGTTGAGCTAACGACAACAAGGTTGTGCACCTCCATTCATTGTGCTTGCAAGGCTTTTCATTCAACATGAGGCTCGGGGGTAACATTCATTAGGTTACGCTGTCACTTTTATTTCTTTGTGTCCACTTGGTTAGGAATAATACTTCTAAAATGTTCATTGTTTTTAATAATCACATACCATGAAACATAATAAATATCATCCATAACAGCATGCCATAAGAAGAGAATCACACATTAGAAACATTAAACAAGCATAATCTTTCCTTATACATCAGTACTTAACACTTAAATTCTATTCCCAAAATTTCAGAATAATTCTAAGTCATAACACTTAAATTCTATTCCCAAAATTTCAGAATAATTCGAAGTCCCTAAAGAAATACGGATGAACAATACTAATGCGGATGAACAGATGAAGCTGTAGCAAATGCGGATGAACACTTAACAAATGCAGTTGAACAAATGCCCGCAGCGGATGACCAAGTCCACAGCAGACAGCCAAAATGCCTAAGTGTCAACAACGGACATGCAAAGTCCACAGCGGACAGCCAAAATGCCAAGTGTCCACAGCGGACATGCAAAGTCCACAGGGGATGACCAAGTCCATAGCGGACAGTCAAAATGCCTAAGTGTCCATAGCGGACATGCAAAGTCCACAGCGGACATGCAAAGTCCACAATGGACAGTGTCCATAGCGGATGACCAACATCCACAACAGACACTTTGTTTATAGCCAAGTATCCACAGCGGACTCACAGAGTCCACAGCGGACACCAAGTCCAGTACCTGTGATGCAACTTATGAAATTTTCCAGTCCCAAACATCATCTTAACATGAACTTAGCTTAGATCTACCAGTCTAACACTTAGAACATCATAAACATTATTCGATCATCAAGAAAATAACATAACATAACTATATCATCATAAACAACCGTACCATACATGGAAAACCATAATTTGCTTCAAAAACATCAATTAAATATGCATACCAGCTCCAAATAAGCAGAAAACATTTAAAAGAGGGGATCTAAAACTCACCTCTACTGCTTTCGAGTAAAAATCCTCCAAACCCGAGAGCAACTTGGAGTTCTAACACCTAAACACACGAAAACACACAACCAAACACATAGAAACTCTTAAGAATCGGTCCAGAAGATGAAAACTCAACTAAAACTGAGAAGAACACCATAGAATCTTACCTTTTGAAGGCTTTCTCACTCTAAAACCGAGTGTAACTTCTGCTTCTTGCTTCAGCCGAATTTTCTTGCATGAGAAAGAGGAGTATGGACGACCTTAACACCTTTTTGAACTCATTATGGGCAAGTTTGGCCCTTGCCCGCTTTTAACCCCTTGTTTTACGATAATTCTCCTTTTCTCCATTGCTTTCTTTTCTTTTCTTCATGCTGAACCCACTGTTATTGTTATTGTTATTGCTATTGTTATTGCTATTGGTATTGCTATTGGTATTGCTGTTTTTATTGATGCTGTTATTGTTTTTGCTATTGCTATTGCTAATGCTATTGCTATAATTGCTATTGCTATTGCTATTGCTATTGTTATTGCTATTGGTATTGGTATTGCTATTGGTATTGCTATTGCTATTGCTATTGCTATTGCTATTGCTATTGTTATTGCTATTGCTATTGCTATTGCTATTGCTATTGCTATTGCTATTGCTATTATCTATATAATAAATTATATTACAAAATAAAATTTAAAATTAATTACAAACTAACGTAAGGTGATGCCCTCCGACGCCTATGTGAGTCAACGCTTATATGACATTTTTTTCACCTTTCATTTCACCCACAACGTATTCTTAAGAAATTTGATTAGTTAATTACACATTTGTATTGCTAGTTAGTCTAGGTATAGCCTAACTACACCGTCACACAACCCACATGTCGACATCGTGATAGACTCCATCGCCACCCTTTTTGAACTCTTCATCACATAGGAGTCGAGCCAATCGCACCTAGCATAAGCATTACAAGAAACCAAGAAGTCAACCTCTTCGCCAGCGACTTATAGCCAACCAGGCCCTCCTAGCAACATCAAACGCACAAAAAATATTGTCATTCGATTCAAAAGGCGACATCTTATAGGCAGGACAAGAGGCTGACAACACATCATCCTTTTACTAATCTAGTTAATCCGAGTTGAAAGACAATCGAATAACACCCTACAAGCTAGAATATTAGCTTTTCTAGGCACACGGCTTTTCCTTCTTATTGATAATATAACTAATAATAACATATCTAACTAATTCATAAGCTTAATCGGTACTTTGGTAGTCTTAAAATCAACCTAACATTATGATAAAAACACCTTACGATGAAAGAAAATTATTAACAGGAAAAGAAAAAACGTGTGATTCTTGCTTATAATAATTAATAGTATCAAATAATCATGAAAGTCATCACATGACAACTAAATAGTTTTACTTGAGTATCAGGTAATGAATGACCCAAACGAAACATAAAATCACATTTTAATGGAGTTTTTTTTTTCTAAAACAGTGTAGTTTGAAAAATTATTTATTAAAATGGTATCGTTTGAAATTTACTTACCAAACTAGTGTAAATATAATTGATTTTTTTTATTTTTATCTTTTCATTTAATAAGTGCAATGCATATCCATTAAGACGCTTCGTTCTCTGCTTCTCCATCCCAGGTATGCGATCATTCCTTTGACCATAACTGACAACGATTCTTACATGGTTTGAGATTTCTATCGATCATGTGCAATTTATGGTATTCGATCATTCTTACGATTTCTAGTTTTCATTAGATGCGGTCTTATGATGATTTCATTGATTTTTTTAAGAGTGGAACCTATTCAGTTGGTGATTTACATTAGAACTCACGCTTTTAATTTTGATTTGAATCGGTTAGAGACCTGTTCAATCAACAGGTTTGATTTTGATTTGAGTTATTATTTGTTCGTTCATGCGATTTTAATTCTTGATTGGTTTGTGATTTTGAGTTTTGATTAGTCATTGCAATTCTAGTTCTCAATTTTAACCTGTAGTTCCTTAGTTTGGAATTTATTTGAGAATCGCAACTTTTGCTTTTGACCTGCAGTTTCTCAGTTTGCAATTCAAGTTCTCAATTTTGTGCATTAAGTTTTGCAATTCTTGTTTAGGATCCTTAGATATTAGTTCAGAATCCTTAGTTCATGTATTCATTTTTTTTCATTTATTATGTTTGTAATTAGCATGATCATTATACAATTCTACTTCATGTATTTAAGTTCAGAATCTTTAGTTCACGCATTCAAGTTTTTTAGTTCGTGTATTGTGTTTCTAATTAGCATGATCATTGTGGAAGAAAAGTAAAAAAGATAATAGATTAAATTAAAAATAAAAAAATAAAAACTACACCATTTTGGTAAATAATTTTTAAACTACACTATTTTAGTAAATAATTTTTCAAATTACACTTTTTCGAGAAAAAACTCCATTTTAATGATTGTGTGAAACAAAAAGAAAAAACAAGTGTTATATATATGTGTCATGCAAAATATGTTGTCAATATATGACTTTAAATCTCAAAAAATATGTCAGTTATTTTAATATCATCAAACTATTTTAAATAATTAAATTGACTTAAATACCAAATACAAGATCATAATCAAACACTAAACGAGTTGGGAAATATGAAGTGTATGATTGTTTTGAGAATGTTATGATATGAAGGATTAAGAAACCACTAGACCAAAAGAGATTCGAGGGCAACGCCCCTGGTAGCCGGTGCCAAGTGACGGCTGCCCATCGCGAATCCAAAGGGAAAATCTTTGGCTAGGGTCGAGCTCTTAACTTAACTTGAAAATTTTATATTTTGACATATTTATATTAAAAAAGGGTGGAAAAGTTACTTGGTAATGGAACTCAGTAGTAATTGAAGTTTAGTAATAACTTAATCTCAATGGTAACATTGGTTGTAAGTGCCAACTTTGGTTTTGGTTGATAGTGAGTGACACTTTATGTGTAGTAGAAAGTGAACTTTGTTGGTAATTCGGTGTTTTTTTAAATAAATAAGTTATGAACATTATAATTGCCCAACCGTGTTACCTTCAATTGAGCAGATACAGTAGTTCGGTTAATCGATGCAACGCTTGGACCTTAATATAAATGAAGTTAATATCATAAGATTTTTACTACAAAATTTGCATATTTGTTCTTGAAACCATTCATCTTATAAGATTAAATACACCAAAAGTACTTTAATTTCCAAATGTGATCACGATTCGAAAGAGTATCTGAGAAACACCAAACAAAAGCAATTCCTACAATATATCTATAAAATTGTTTCTGAAATCATTACTTTAAAAGAACAGTAAAAGTTTTAAAATCATTAACTTAAAAACACAATAAACATCCGTATTTAAAACAAAACAATAAAACTGAACTAGGAGGATTCTACCTCGCGCATTGCGCGAATGTTAAACGCAACAGTTGACACGATTTCATTCAGTTATCACAGGTAACGCATACATTGAATATTAAGAATTGTTGTTTCAACAACTGGCTTAGATCCGCTTTCTCGTTGTGACTGCACACCAAACATGATTGCTAGGCCAAGACAACGAAATTCTTTCCTAGATTCATCACAACCATCCTATTAGCAGGAATCGTCATAACCATCTAACACAACCATACCATTATCAGGTGTACAACAATAGTTACCATCATCTATTCAAACTCAAGATAATACAACATAAACCCACATAAACCCAGAAACATAAGGTTTGATTAATCTGATCGGTGGAGGCTCAGATCTCTACCATGGATGTAACATACGTTACCACGCCAAATGGAAGAGCTACATCACAGCTGAAGTCACAGATGAAAAGTACAGAAGAAACAAAAGGGAAACCAATAACAATAAGCCTCGAGTGAGGAAATGCCGACCATCATCGAGATAATCGGCCGGTGGAAGATGGGGTCTGGCAAAGGGAATGGCCGGAAACGCTTGCTAGACATGCAATCGGTTGCACCTCCACGACCGCCTATCCAGCACCGGCCACCATGATTACCAGCCAAATCAGGGAACCCGAAAGCCCCCCTCGAACACGAAATCCACGGCTGGAACCCTGGAACCCCCCTCAAACACGACAACCACCACTGGATCCCTATAACCAAAGTCAGAGAGAGTCCGACGACCTGGCGGTCGAAACCCAGGCGGAGAAGGCCGTCGGCCGCCACGTGAATGCTACCATCTCAAAACCCCAAAATCAAGTTGGAGAAGAGGGGAAATAAACACAACACCACCGCAACCGACAACCATGAGCATCCACGCCTTTCCCTCTCTGCCATGTGAAGGCAGAAGGAGCAGATCGGCGGCAATCGACAGCAACACCCACCAGAGTTCCATTCCCCCACAAACCCACTTTATCTCTATACAAAACACCAAGATATCACATGTTATTAATACAGTTTGAGAAAGAGGGACAAAAACGAAAAACCTAAAAACTCATGTGGCCAAATAAACAAACTCCAGAAACCCACTATTCATTCAACTTGGTTTTTAAACATTATATAATAATATACATTCACAATATTGTAATTTCTTTAAAACGGGAGAAATATGTATTAAGAGATGTGTGATGAAACAACATTATAAGCGGGGGTGTGAAAACGCAACAACCCCACGACGAGGGGCGGCGCCGCGCAATAACACCACCTTCGATCTTCCACGCCGCGGATCCCCTTCGTTTTACAACATGTCCACACCGTTGACACGCCCCACAATTCCAAATTTTTGACCGTTGGTAATGGTAAGAAAAAGAGTCGTTGGTTCCCCCCTCCCCAAACGGCTATATCCCCTTTTTAAAATTTTTTCTCTTACACTATAAATACTAACTAATAACTCAATTTTTTTACATTAGTTTCAAACACTTCTCATCTACTCTTACATAAATATACACTATGGATTCCAACAAAAAAACTACAAAATCCCAAGCCCAAACCACCAAAAAAAGATAGATCCAAGGTGCGTTTGGGTCCAAGTGAACTAGGGCCTTCTACCCAACCGTTTAACCCACCATCACCACATACAACGAATTGATTTCAAAACCCTTACAAATCCCCCCAACCATCAGTATACCATCCAACTATTGGGGCTAGTAACAAGCCTTGGGATGAAAATAAGGAGGAAGCATTGCCTAAGGGTTAGAGAACACCAGAAAAGTGGTGTGTTTTGGAAGAAAGTGCCTCGACATTTTAGCACCACTATTAGTGGCACAAACCAAACCATGATCAACTTAACTCAAAGTGGGAAAGAATGAGTCAGACGACGAGTCATTTTAACGGGATATATATATCCAAACGGTAAATTTATTACTTTTACTTGTATATATTTACATTTTATTTGTCTACTGATATTTTTTGTGTAATAGAAAATTTAGTTTTTGAATATTTAGAAACATCGTTAGACGAGTGGAAGCAACAACGAGAATATTATCTTAAAATCCTTAATCGAATACAAAAAGGTTTACGAGAAAAAAAAGGCTTTACAAGCATTAAGGCGTGGACGGTGATAATAAACCTTGCCAAATGGGAGCTTGTAAGGATCACACTTAGAGGTTGATGCAACCAAAGAGTTCTCAGCATGCACATGTGAAGTACAAGGAAGTTACTTCGGAAGATTTGATATAACTCAGTGAATTATAATAAGTATCAAATTCTGAAGCCAAAGATGAAGTCTTCCGAAGCTTTAAAGACAAAGTCTTCCAAAGCCAAAGACTGATTTCTTCCGAAACAGAGAAGACATGCTTTTTCTGAATCACCTTTTGACAAAAGCTGAACTACTTTCCGCTGCCACCTCTGAAGACTCACCAACTTATATGAGTTTGTGAAAAGTCCATACTTTTGTCAAACTGTAGATTAAGGTCTTATGTCTGTAACTTCCTACTTATGTATTTTTATCCTTTTTGTAATATATTTGGATGTGATCTATGGCATGTCATAGTCACTAGTCAAAAGGCAATCTGTCTTTTGACTCTACATTGATCTTGTTGTCTAGATTAGTGTTTCTAGCTGGCCTTCAAAGTATGGCCGGCTGTAGGATGTAGTATAAAATATCTCAAGTACTTGTAACTTCAGGATGTAAGCTTTGTAACACTTGTAAGAACTTGAGAGCAATATACATCAATCTTGAAAACCATATTATCTTGTTCTTGTTTTGTTCTTTACTTGAGTTCTTTGTTTTATCATAAGCCGGTTTCCTATTTGATCTGTTCTTTGTTTTATCATAAGCCGGTTCCCTATTTGATCTGTTAAGTGTTCTAACACTCTCTTAACAGCTGTGAAACTATTGCATTGACTCCCTTCACCGGTCCTGCAATTGGTATCAGAGCATCTCAGGCTCTTGATTGTAAGATCTCACCATCTTAGATCTCTTCAGTTTCACAAAACACTTACCAGCTCAAATGGCAGCTATCTCAAAGGCTGATATGGAAACTGGTACCATGACAAAGTCTCCACTGATCACTCCTGATAACTTTGATACTTGGTGCCAATGTATGGAAGGGTTCATCAAGTCTCAAGACAGCAGGATGTGGAGATCTATTATTGAAGGACCTCACACCCAAGCACCTCTTCAGCCACTACTGGAGGTAGGATGATTCCAAAGGAAATGCCTGATTATTCTGAGGAAGATTGGAAGAAAATTGATTTAGATCAGAAAGCCATGACCGCTCTCCAAACTGCTCTTCCAAACTCTATATACAGAGGCTTCAAGAAGTGCAAGCCTGCTAAGCAACTCTGGGATGCATTTAAGCTTATGTATGAGGGGTATGAGGAAGCTAAGGAAAACAAGAAAGACATCATGAAGCAGCAGTTTGAGAACTTCAGCTACAAAACAGGTGAAAGTATGACTCAACAATACTTTAAGTATGTGAGATTGTAGATACACTAATGGATGTTGGAGTCAAGCTTGAGAATAGGGACATAGTAAGGAAGCTGATGTTCTCTCTTCCCAGATAATAGACTCACTACTGTGTGGCTATTAAGAGAACTGAGAACCTCTCCACTCTTACTCTCACAGAGCTATATGGTATCATCAGTGGCTACCAGATGGAGATGAACTAGCAAAATCCATCAAACAGCTCTTCCAACAATCAGCAAAGTCCAGCCCTTCATGTGGTTGAAAGGGATAGCAGAGAACCACAACATCATCTCATCTGCTTCCTTGATAAATCATAAAAGGGTCCTTTCATCACCTTTTCTAAGACACCAAGGGAGAGCTACATCCAAGGAAGCCCATTCCAAGAGACAAGCTCTACTCAAGCCTTTATGACTGCTGATGAAAGTTATGGCAACTTTCTCTTCACTCTTAAAGACTTGGATTGTGTCCATCCAGATGACCAGGAGTACATGGAGATAGTCCAACAGATGGCTCTTCTCACTCATAGAGCCAAAAAGTTCAACAAGAGAACTGGAAGGAATTTCCCAAGCAATGAGGCCAATGGAAAGTTTGGCCTGGATAAAAGCAAGGTGAAGTGTTACAACTATAACCAAATGGGACAATTTGCTAGGGAGTACAAGGCACCAAGAACAAATGATGGCCAGGCAAAACCCAGACCAAACTACACTGATGCAGCTCCCAGACCTAAGAAGCCAAGCCAACCAAAACAACATGTTGTTGTTGCTATTGAAAAAGGAGGCTTTGACTGAAGCTTTCAGGTTGAAGATGTTTCTCTAAACCAAGCATTGATGGCTGATCATGAAGAAGCCAAGGTATTAGAATTTCTTTGTACTCCTGAATGTATTGCTGAAGTTAACATGTACAGGTCCTACAACTTGGAAGTGAGATCTGATCTTGAGTCCTTAAACATGTTAAAAGCCGACTTTAAAAGAGCAGAAAATGATTATAAACTTAAAATTGAAGATTTAAAGAAAACAATTTCTACTCTTGAAGAGGAAACCTTCAAGAACATAATATCCTCATCCTTGCATGCAAAAATTTGTTATCAGAACAGGCAGGGACTAGGGTCAAGTGAGATAGCTCCTCCACACACTTCTATATGTAAGATCTTCAAGGTGTGAAACTTGTCAAGATGAGCTACCTCCTATTGATCCTATCCAAAAGAATGGTGAGGATAAAGAGGAGATAGTGAATGAAGAACCTGAAATGAGTGACAAGGGTTATTCTAAGAAGGATCACTATTCTCCTGGAGAGAAAAAGAAACCAGAGATAACCAAGTCTACAAGGAAGAACTTGATCAGGGCAGCCAAAAGAAAATCAAGGAAAGCCCAAGAGATTAATGCCACTTTCAACTCCAAGCAAAAACAAGTTTTTATCTCTACTGGATTTGAAGTGGTGAAGACTAAAGACTCAACTATGGACTCTAGTACCAGGAGTCCTAGTTCATGTATAAACCATCCTGGTCATGAAAAGAATACTGATTAAATGTGCACCACTACTGCACAGCCTAAACCATCCAGTTCCAAGAGCAAGCTTCACCTTAAGAAGCCTATTGCATCATCTATGAAGATGAAGAAGGGAGTGAAAAGAGATCAAGCTCAATCTTCTACCCAAAAGAAGACTCTTAAAAGTATGCCAACTGAATGAATCATGTGTGGTAACACTTCTCACTTTGCTAAGGATTGCATGTACAATCCCAAAAGTACTATCCACATGACCAAGAAGAAAACTTCTGAGAAGAAGAAGAAGAAGATAGCTTCTAAAGGAAAATCTCTTCCTTTTGAAAGCTCCAAAGTGAAGAAGAAAATAAGTGAAAACTTATCTTCAGAAGAAAATTTGGTCTCGGAAGAAAGGAATGCTTCCAAAGTACTAAAGTCTGCTGCGGTGGATGTAAAAGCTTCGGAAGCTCCAGTCTCCAAAACTTCTGAAGTTATCAAAACTTCAGAAGTATTAAAGGCCAAGTCTAGTCTTCCAAAGATGGTGTGGAAGATGAAGGAAGGCCATGTGACTGAAAGTTCTTCATCAACAACAGCAAATGATCCTCAGAGCTTGCATATATGATCAATTACTATTGCATTATCTTTAGTTCACACTACAAGCCCAAGACCAATAAGGCTTGGGTTTCTAAATGTAATTAACCATCTCTTTATGTGAAGTAACAACTAAAGACCAAGAGAAATGTATTGATCATTGAAAGTGGTTGTTCCAAGCACATGACAGACAATGGCTCTTTGCTTCAAAACTTTGAAAAAATTGATGGAGGGCCAATTGCTTTTGGAGGAGAATCAGGTGGTTACATCATTGGAAGGGGCAGGAGCATAAATGGTAAGCTCAGCATTGAGAAAGTAAAGTATGTTAAGGATCTTGGGTACAATCTCTTGAGTGTATCCTAATTTTGTGACCGGAGACATAACATGCTCTTTACTGAGCATGATTGCATTGTTCTCAAGCTTGGGGTGGTCATTCCTTAAAAGCATATCCTACTCAGAGCCCCCAGGAAACGAAACATGTACAAGATGGATTTGTATTTCTTGCTTTCTATCTAAGGCCAATAATGATGAGTCTTTCCTTTGGCATAAAAGAATGTACCATGTAAACTTTAAAAACATAAATAAATTAATTAAGAATGATTTGGTTCCCGGAATGCCAAAGAAAGAGTTTACAAGTGATGATCATTGTGTTGCATGTCTGAAAGGAAAGCAACATAAAGTGTCTCATAAGCCAAAGGAAAGCAACTCTATCAATACTCCCCTACACTTATTACATATAGATCTCTTTGGCCCCACCAGTGTAATGAGTCTAGAAAGGACCTCATATTGTTTGGTGATCATAGATGACTTCATAAGATACACTTGGGTCTTCTTTCTTAGAACTAAGGATGAGACTTCTGAGATTTTGGAGAGCTTCATTCTGAAAATTGAGAATCAATGTGATCACAAGATCAAAACCATAAGATGTGACCAAGGAACTGAATTCAAGAACCAAATACTTGATACATTTTGTGATGAGAAAGGTATTACAAGACAATATAGTGCTCCAAGGACTTCTCAGCATGTTGTCTAACTCTAAAATGCCCATCACCTTCTGGGCAGAGGCAGTTAACACTGCCTGATATGTGCAGAACAGAGTTTTAATAGTCAAGACTCATGGTAAGACTCCTTATGAACTGTGGCACAAAAGAAGACCTTTCACTAGTTTCCTCAGATCATTTGGATGTCCTTGAACCATCTTGAATACCATAGATCAAATAGCCAAATTTGCTGATAAATCAGATGGTGAAAATTTTATTGGATACTCTTCCCAAGCTAAGGCTTATAGAGTGTACAATCTCAAAACTAGAGTAGTTAAGAAGTCAGCCAATGTGACCTTCAATGAGCACACACCTAGTGTGAAAGGTTCTGGTCCTGATTGGTTGTTTGATCTTGATTTAGTTACCAACTTTTTTAACAAATCTTGTGAAAATGTTTCAGGATCTATAGGTAGCTTATCAACAGGAGATTCTTATCCAAGAATTGAGCTGAGAAGACCACATGATCAAACTACTTCAGTTCCAGGGGTAACAAACCCTGTAGTTGGAAATCTTGTCAGTACAACGATAACCAACTCTTCAGCTAATACATCTGAGGTGCCTATAAATTCTAGCATAGAGGCACAAAACTCAAATGAAGGAGTTTATAATGTAGGAGGAGATGGAGGTGGTGATAGTGATCAAGAATTTTTTGATGCTGATAACCACTCCATAGAAGACAATATTGATAATATGACATACTCATTGGATCAAACTTCTCTTAATAAGTATGTTATTGTGGTGGATGACACTCTATCACCAGATCTAAATTCACCAATTTAGATTTGTCAAACCAACTTGTTGTGATCCCTCAACTAAGAATCCACAAGTCAAATCCCAAGACAAACATCAATGGAAATATTGAGACAAGGATGAGAACAAGAGGACACACCCATGATAAAAATGTTTGTCTTTACTCTTGTTTCTTATCCCACATTAAGCCTAAGAAGATTGATGAGACTCTGAAGGATGGAAGTTGGGTTGAAGCAATACAGAAGGAGTTGCTTTAATTCAAAAGACAAAAGTTTTGGAACCTATGTCCTCTTCCTTAAGGGAAGACTACTAGAGGTACCAAATGGGTATTCAGGAAAAAGAAAGATGATAGAGAACTTGTCATCAAGAATAAGGCAAGACTAGTTGTTCAAGGGTACATACAAGAAGAAGGGATTGACTACACAGATGCTTTTGCTCCTGTAGCAAGACTTGAAGCTGTTAGGATATTTCTTGCTTTTGCTGCATCCAAGGATTTCAAGGTCTACCAACTTGATGTCAAGTGTGCCTTGTTATATGGGGTGATTGATGAGGAAGTGTATGTCAAACGATCACCTAGCTTTGCAGACCCAGATCATCCTAATTATGTCTGCAGGCTTGACAATCTCTATGGGCTGCATCAGGCTCCAAGAAAGTGATATTAGACACTATCACAGTATCTCTGTCAGTATGGATACAAGAGGGGTACTATTGATGGAACACTCTTCATTAAAAAAACAGGAAATGACTTGATTGTAGATGACATTATCTTTGGATCAACTAATCTAAAGCTCTACAAAAGACTTTGAGAAGCTGATGAAGAATAGATTTGAAATGATTTTCATGGAGGAACTCAATTTCTTTCTAGGAATTCAAGTGAAGCAGGTTGACAATGGCATCTTCATAAACCAGTCAAAGTATGTGCATGACATACTTACCAGATTTCATCTGACTGAGTGCAAGGTTACTAAGATAGGGGAGTATGTTGATGAACATCTCTACAGGGCTATGATTGGGTCTCTTATGTACCTCACAGCCAGCAGGCCTGATATCATGTTTGCTAAATTTATTTGTGCAAGATATAAATCCAGCCTCAAAATGTCACACCTGGTTCCTGTCAAAAGGATTCTTAGATATCTAAAGAGTGCTCCCAAACTAGGGCATTGGTATCCAAAGAATTTTGACTTTAATATGTATGCTTGTACAAATAGTGACTATGGTGGCTGTAACATGACTGCAAAGTCTACATCTGGAGGATGTCAATTCCTTGGTGGAAGGATAGTCTTATGGCAATGCAAGAAACAATCCTATGTGTCTACATCAACTGCTGAAGCTGAATACATTGCTGCTGCAAGCTGCTGTGCTCAAGTGCTTTGGATTCAGAATCCGATACTGGACTATGGATTCAATTTCAAAGAGACTTCCATCCACATAAACAACAACAGCGCTATCTCTATTATAGAGAATCCTATGTAGCACTCAAAGACAAAGCACATCAATATAGGTATCATCTGATTAGATATAATTTTGAAAAATGATTGATAAAACTAGTCAAAGTTAACACAAATGCATAATATGCTAATCTGTTCACAAAAGCTTTTCATGAACAGAGATTTAAATATCTTGTATCAGCTATTGGGATGATTAACTTTGAGTAGGTTTTTCTTAAACTAAATTTACGATTAATTGTTTAAATATGTGTGTCTTAAGTTGTCTATATCATCACCTATATAAGCCTAGTTTACTTTGAAATAAACTTTTCAAAATAACATTCCTTAGATTTTTAAGAATTTTAGATATGCTTTCTTTCGGAAGACATCAAGTTGTCTTTGGAAGAAAATTATGTCTTCAAAACAAATAACTACTTCTGAGAAATTTACCTTCAGAAGAAATTCTGATATATCTTCCAAAGCTTAAATCTGTCACTAAGTACTTATATGTCTTGAAAGACTATTTTCTTCCGAAGTCAATTAAGTATCAGAAGCTTTATTCTCTCTTTGAATAAAATTTCTGATATTTAATATCTTCCGAAGCAAAATTTCTCTAAGAAGTAAAAATACTCTAAGTATTTTTCTCCCGAATCAAATTCTTGTAAAGCTAAGGAATATCTTTCAAAGTCAAATTGGCTTCGGAAGTTTTATCAAACCTTCTGAATATACAAATTACCTTCGGAAGATTTTAGACTTCCAAAAAAACTACCTTTTTGGACACTTTTTCATAGGTGGGACCGACATCCGGATTTCAAAGTTTATCCTTTTGCATTAACTTTGTCTCAAATCCTTACCATATATATATATATATTCATACAACGGTTCCCCACTTTCACCTTCCTCTTCATCTGCAAAAGTTTAAACCCTAAATTCACCCACAAACCGACTTTATTCTTAGCTTTCTTCACTTCTAATCTACTCAAAATAGCCAACCTTGATCCCTAAAACCAACCAGATTTTTCTATACATTTACAAAGGCAACACAATCAAATTGCTTTGTTATCATCTGAGAAAGATCAAGGTTTTTCAGATGTTTGCCGCTTCTTTTCTCTCTCAAACTACCTCACCGCCCTCACAATAGACCCTCCATTATATGAAGATCAACTCCTAGAGTTCTGGAGGACCTGCCAAGAGGTCATCTTAGATGGTGAGAAGGCACTGTCTGCCACAGTGCAGGGGAGGACAATTTTCATCACTCCAGCCACCATCAACTCTCATCTGAGGCTAGATGATGAAGAATGTGAGTTGTCCTTTCCCAAATCTGTTGTAAGTAACTCGTTCCGGCAAATGGGCTATGAAGGGGACTACTCTGTCAGAACCTTCAAGAAGGGTAAGGTTTCCTCTCAATGGAAGTACCACCTCCATGTGGTAATCCACTCTCTATCCAACATAAAGGTTGGGACCAAATTCCTGAGGGCTTATCCTATATAGTCCATGGGATGGTTCAAGGGGTCAAATTCAAGTAGTTCTAATTTGTCTATACAAACCTGCTTGCTAACTTGGACTCCCTAGAGTACTATATGTTCCCTAGATATGTTCAACACATTCTTAAGTATGAACTGGGCTCACAGTTAAGGGGAACATGTAATACTCTTAAATTGGGACATATAAAGCCCGGCATCTTCAAAATAATAAGAAAGCTCACTGTTGGCTTCTCAGGGGTAGAAACAACCCTAGTCCTAAAAATGTTAGAGCTCATTACTCAAGGTGACAACTTGGCAACACCAGCCAATGTTGAACTCACACCTTCTACATCTACACCACCCACACAGCCACAAATAACCATCACCTACATCAGAAAATTCAAACGAAACCCTGCTCAGTTTACTCAGGTTGAGCATGCCCCCATATTACTACCCATGCAGGAGGAAGTGGAAACAAGAGCTCCTACTTTTCCTAAGTAGCAGACCACTCCCATCATCTCTTTGATCAGTGCTGAGGTTCCTCATGCTCAGCCTGATGAGCTCATTACCCCAGCCTTAAGCCATCATTCTGAGTCTCAAAACTCAAATGATTAGCCTTCAGGGGAAAGCTATCATCCCCACCCGTTAGATCTAAACCAACCCATCCCAGACCTCCAATTCTATTATGATGAGGATATAGGCTTCAGTGAGTATCATGAGTCTCTCTCTTCTCCACCCCTGATCAAGGAGAGATGAGTGCTCCTGAATCACCCATATCTAGCCCACATCATCCACCCACAACTGAGGTACACCTCCCTAAACCTGTTCAGGAGGCTCATATGGAAGTGGCTCCCACTTTTGCAAGTGATTACATCATTAAGACTTCAATCATGGCAACCCAACCCATTGACACTACTATTGAAGTTGTCATTGTGTAGGGAAAATCCAGCAGCCAAGAAACCCAAGCTGGTGGTAAGGAAGAAGACTTTGGTCCTATTCTCTCAGCCCCCCATGATTCTTCTAATGAAGATGAGGGGAGTCTGCAACTAAAGGTGCAACAACTATAAAAAAACATGCACCTATTTAGTTTATAAGGTAACTTACCTGGAATTTCAGGTGGCTACCTTACAAAGACAGGTTAGTGACCAGCAACTTGAGATCACTGATCTCAAGGGTAAGCTAGCTAAGAGACCTGTCAGACAAACTCAACCAGGTCCACAAGAACCTATGGATATGGTGGATCTAACCTTTAGCTCCCCTATGCAAAAGGGTGATGCTATAAAAAAGGGGGAGAAAGTCCTATCTATAATCACAGAACCTGGGAGTTCTGCCCAGAGTATGGACATAGAGGATTCACCACCCTCATTTGCAGTTGTCCATACTCAAAAACCTCCTCAGGCCCACATTGATGTAGATTCCCTAATTCAAAGCCTGTTTGAGGAGGATATACCTAGGGCAATGTCTACCCGATCCTACCCTGTTGAAAATCAAATTATGGGATGGAGGTATGATACTGATAGGAAAGCCCTAGTAATCTCTAGGTCTTAGGGACACCAAGATGTCTTTAACTTTCACAACCTGAGATACTATTAGAGCTTCTCTCTAGTTGACTTGCCACTTGCCAACCCAAGTCAATCCAGGCAAGCTGCAAGGTTAGCTGAGAGAATTCAAGAAAGGGTGTTTGAAGAGTTCAAGAAGAGATCCAAGCTATATAGACAAACGCTAGCAGGCAAGACTGCTGGTCAATTAGATGCTGAGGTGGACCCTAAGATTAGCTTCGAAGGGGAAACCTTGGCTGAAGGCCTAGTAGTTGAACTTTTGAACCTTGAGATAGTAACTACTTCAATACCCATTACCCTTAGTGAGGCACCAGCTGGTGAAGGTATCTCACAACCTCTCTCTAGCCAGAGCTCAAGTGCAACACCAAGCAATGAAGGCCAATGCTCTCTCCACCCTGAGTCATACAGGCCAGTGACTAACAAAGGGAAAAGAAAAATGACCTCTGAGGAGATTAAGAAGGAGAAGAGAGAGAGGAAGAGGAAGGCAAGGGGAGAGAGTTCAAGTAGGACCCCTTGCTTTATGGAAGTTGCTATTAAGGTTGCCCCTATGCCAAGCACTCAAGAAGATAAGTTAAGGGCAGCCAGGCTGAACTATCTGGGGTCTAGAAAATACAGTGTTGATGAACTAATCTCTCTTCCCTTGAAAGAACTGAATGAACTGGCTAACAAAGAAATGTCAAAGTAGAGGAGGGAAGCTGAGAATGCTGAATTGCTCCTCAAAATCAAAGAAGAAAGAAGAAGAAAAAGACTATACAAAGCTCCTACCCTCTCCCCAGTTTAAGAAAGCCCTGAGGCAAAGACAGTGGCTACTGAGTAACAAATTCAAGTAGGTAGGGAATAAGACAAGAAAAACATAATAACCTACCTGAGTGCCACAGGCCTCTATCAGGCAGCAGACCTACTTCCCTTATCCTATGAATACATCGAATTTGAATACCTCAAGCAGCTTGAGCAAGAAGTGCTAAAAGAGTAAAAAGGTGCTAAGAGGAAGATGAGGGAAGAGGCTGCAAAGTCAAGAGCCACCATTAGAGCAAATCAGAAGAAGTCTGCTGATAGACAGAAGATGGTGAGCTTCTTGAAGTTGTATGGATTCTTCAGAAGGAGACTTGGTCCAATGTCTCTATCCACCATGGATGAGCACATTAGAGTGATTAAGCAGAAGATCAAAACAGGTGAGCTAGTCGATCTGCATTCTCCATCAAATCAGGCTGCACCTGAAGCTGAGGTCAAGGTTGAACCCCAAGAGACAACACAACCTGGACCTAGTGCTGCATCACAGCCAGCTTTATCTTCTGACCCACAACAGGGTCCTGATCCCTCTCCTTCTGAATCTGTAAAGGAAAAAGATCCAACTAAGAAGGACAGACAAGAACCATCTGGTACTCAAGGCCAGCCTTTTTAGTTAAAGTATAGAAAGAGGAAGATGATGGCTAACTGAAGGGACAAGAAGAAGAAGAAGAAGAAGTCCAAGACATCCACCTCTGCACCTTAGGATGGGTCAGAACATCTTGAGGGTGATCAAGAAGAGGCTTCTCAACAAAGCCCACTTATTATAGAGCCTTATGTTGCTGAGAGACCAATCCTGTCTTGGGCTTTTGCTACTAACCCAGACGATGGTATGTCACTAGAGATCAAGGGGGTCAAGATGTGTACTTCTGGCAACATATACTTGACCTTTCTCTGCATGATCTCTATGACATGAGGAGATAATTTGAAAGTCTGAGGAATCCTGACCAACTGATGATGAAGGGAATGGTCTTGATTATGATAAGGACTGACAACAGATGAAGATCAAGCTTCAAAGCTCTCCTTCAGCTTTGGTAGCATCAGCCTAGGGGGAGTTTGTAAGGATCACACTTAGAGGCCGATGCAACCAAAGAGCTCTCAGTATGCACATGTGAAGTACAAGGAAGTTACTTTGGAAGATTTGATATAACTCAGTGAATTATACTAAGTATCAAATATTCCAAAGCCAAAAGACCAATATTCTGAAGCCAAAGATGAAGTCTTTTGAAGGTTTAAAGACAAAGTCTTCCAAAGCCAAGGACTGATTTCTTCCAAAACAGAGAAGACATGCTTTTTCTGAATCACCTTTTGACAAAAGCTGAACTACTTTCCGCTGCCACCTCTGAAGACTCGTCAACTTATATGAGTTGGTGAAAAGTCCATACTTTTGTCAAACTGTGGATTAAGGTCTTATGTTTGTAACTTCCTACTTATGTACTTTTATCCTTTTTGTAATATATTAAGATGTGAGCTATGGCATGTCATAGTCACTAGTCAAAAGGCAATCTATCTTTTGACTCTACATTGATCTTGTTGTCTAGATTAGTGTTTCCAGCTAGCCTTCAAAGTATGGTCGGCTGTAGGATGTAGTATAAAGTATCTCAAGTACTTGTAACTTTAGGATGTAAGCTTTGTAACACTTGTAAGAACTTGAGAGCAATATATATCATTCTTGAAAACCATATATCTTGTTCTTTTTTAGTTTTTTACTTGTGTTCTTTGTTTCATCATAAGTCGGTTCCTTATTTGATCTGTTAAGTGTTCTAACACTCTCTTAACAACTATGAAATTGTTGCATTGACCCCCTTCACCATTCCTGCAGAGCTGGTGGAGGTTAAGGTTGCGGAGTTTGGTTCTCCAACAACAAAGAGGACTAAAATTTTGGAATCAAGCAAATACGTCAGCTCAAATAAGCCTGTTACAAGCCCCCTCCCCCACCTCAATGAGAATTCCACACCAACCGGCTAGAGACGTAAAACTAAAATAACATGGGAATCTTCTTTGAGCAAAACAACGTTGAACGAGGCCATTAGCGACTACAAAGCGATACGTGAGAAAGAAATGGAGCAAAAAAGAGAACGAGAAGTTCTTCATAAGAAAGTAACCGAATCGAAATTGGCCTTACTCAACTTACAACGAGAGACGTTGCTTCGCGAAACGCTAGACTGGAACATGGAGATTTTCCTTAAACCGCATGACGATGTTCCCGAGCTGATGTTTTCCGGATATGTGGTTGGGAGTTTGACATATAGATTTTTAGTTTTAATAACCTAATATTTGAAATTTCTTTTATTTTTATGTATTTTTTATTCTAATCTATTTTTTAATTTTAGTTTGTAATTTATTAATTTTTATGAAGTAAGTAAAAAAAAAGTGGCATGGAGTGGCATGAGTGCTCCCCCATGATGTGGTCTGGTGCGACATGACAAAATGTGATTAACGGTATGCGGTGTGTATGGTGTTACACCCCAACCGATAGCAGAAACATCATGGTGCGAGAAGTGATAGATTGTTCAAAGACATCATAGTACTAAAGTGATAATAAATTATGATTGAATTTCATTTCCATTCATCAATATAACATTACAATGTTTTAAATAAACATACAATAATTTTGATAAAAATACAAGTGTAAAACAAACATAACAAAATGATAGATTTGGTGTGTTTCTAAGTCCATCTAATTGAATTTCTTGATAAAGCTTCAAGCATTTCCTGCAATATTTATAAAAAATTGATCAACATATGAATATGTTGGTGTGCATACAAGTTTGAATACATAGCATAATAGTGAGTAAATCTCAATTCAACATGAATAAAGTATACTAAAGTTTGTACATTACTAGCATGCAAAGCCAATAATCAAACCAAAGTGTCCACTAGCATAATCTTAGAATTAAAAATAACTAAAACCATAAAGATTGAATAACTTAACATAGACCCATCATAATGGGGCGGATGTGCTAGTCCTATAGCGCTATACATGTTAAGGGTGGTTTAGATTGTTTGCAAGATAATGTATTCTAGTATGTATTCACAAATAGTATAATAAGTAAGCATGTTTGTATGAATTGAGTTTTAGAATAAGTTTGATTGAAGGCATGAGTGAGTGTATTTGATAATTGGTACATGTTGCAACCCAAATAGTGCTAAAACAAAATGAGTGAAGTATGACTCATGGTTTGGCGATTAGAATCCACAAGGACAGATGAATGAGTTTAAAGGATTGAGTCACCAAAACGCGAAAAAATTAGCGTTAAACACAAAAAATAGAGTAAAAATGTTGAACCGCGTTATGATGGGGCTGTTAAACGTGAAACAATTAACGTAAAAATGTTGAACCGCACGCGCATGTTGCGGTGTGGTAACTCAAAAACTTTAGAAGTAATTGTATTTGAAATTCAATATTTCTAAAGGATTTGAAATTTAATGGAATTATCTATAAATGGAATGTAAATTTCAAATGTCTTTTTAATGATAAAACAATTATAAAGGAATTAGAATTTATCACACATTGCAAACCCTCACCACCTCCATGACCATTGATCAATGCCTCTACATACGACCGACCGTCGCTGCTGTCACCACCGACAATCGATCGCGGCCACCAACCGCACCCAACGACCGCGCCCGTTGCCGAAAACCGATCGTACCCCACCGCCGCCACCAACCGATCTAGCCTGTCATCAAGAACCAGCAGTCTCCATCGAGCGCGTCTAACCCGAAGCAGTTCGGCAGCGGCGGTCGGGAGCGGCGATGGTCAACGATCATGGGCGTCGGCGGCGGTCGTGGTCGGCGGGGGTCGGCGGCCGTGGCATTGGCGGCGGGTGGGTTCGGCGGCGGTCGGAGGTCGGCGGCATCGGCAAGGGTCGTAGCTAGTGTCAGTTTGCGGTGGGCGTGGTGGCAGGTGGCGGAGGCAGGGGTTGATGGAATTTGAAATCCTTCAATATTTGAAAGGATTTTGAAATCCTTAATTTGAAGGAATTTGAGGAAATTAATTCCAATTTAAATTCTAATTCCTTTAACAATCAAACACGTTAAGAATTGAATTCAAATTCAAATTTCAATAAATTCCCTACCAACCAAACACAATGAAAAATAGAATTCAAATTCTGATTTTATTAAATTCCATTGAATTTTTGCATACCAAATATCCCCTAAGTGTTATATATATATATATATATATATATATATATATATATATATAACTTGATTAATATATAGTAATGTTTCTAATTTGGTTTTATGAAACTTGATTATTATTTAATAAAATATTTTCTTTACATTATTTAAGGTTATACTTGAAAAGGTAATCACTAAATATCAACAAAGATTCGCATATATGCTCCATTTAGGTTACGTTATTACAATGAACATAGTATTTCCAATAAAAATGATAACAATATAACAAAAAATAATACTTTTGTGGTTTTATTGTAAACATCATGTGATTGATTTTATTAGAACACTAAAGAAATTTGGTTGTTAAATCAAGTAGCTCTAATAGGGCATTCTTGGGTGTTTTGGGAGGAGAGAAGGTGAAGTGTAATTCTTGGGCCAAAAACAAACCTCAAACGACTTTCTGAGAATTGAGATGGTTTTGTTGGTTTTCAAGGACCATGAGAGGGGCAAAAGATAGTGTGTCGACAAATGTCATGCCATAGTCGTTTTCAAGGACCACCATTAAAAATGATCGTATTGAGTATGTGGAATATTTCATTTAGTTAATATTTAGATATATCCATCACTAATTTTTAAATTTTACAAATACATCAGCTTTATTAAGAAAATATTGTCTCCATATATTGGAATATGTTTCTGTGGCGAAAAAACATATATTTATATTATGAAGGTTTTTGATAAATTCTTTGTGCCCTTATGTCATACAATTTAGTTCTGCTAAGCTGTGTTTTAAAAAGTGCGTCGTAGACGTGCTCAGACAAGAGCACCGAGGCGCGAAGGCGTGAGCTTTTAACTATTCGAGGCACATGGTGTACGGAAAGTGCACCTGAGGTGCTCGAGGTATAGAAAAAAGCATACCTCATGCACATAGGAAGAATTTGTGGATATGTTTTTGTGGCACAAAAACATATATTTATATTGAGAAGGTTTTTAATAATATCTTCATGCCCTTGTTGTCATACAATTTAGTTCTGCTAAGCTAGGTTTTAAAAAATGCATCATAGGCACGGTTAGATAGGAGCCCCGAGGCGTGAAGGTGTGAGATTTTCACTATTCAAGGCACATGGTGTATGAAAAACGCACCTAAGGTACTTGAGGTACAGAAAAAAAAAAAAAAAAAAAAGCACACCTCATGTACATAGGAGGATTTTGTACATCAGAAAGTTATACATATAGCATTTTAGGTTATAGTAATAGGTTATTTATATATTATATCATTACTATTTATGTACATTAAATTTTGGATATGATGTGCTATAAATAGGAAATATAAAAAAGTTAAGTATAACTACAATACGCCTCGTGTATAAAAACAATGCGTTTTTACACCTTGTGCTTTGTGCCTCGGCGTGGGACCCTCTCTCTTTGGTGCACCTCACGCTTGTTAAATCCAAAGCCCTAATGGCTTCTTATTTGGATGCGAGTGAGGGTGTGAAGATGGTGTGGGTTTTGGTTTAAACTAAATTAAACACCTAAAGACTTTTAAACACAACTCCAATCGCACACTAATACCAAAATTCATTAGTTTCGTAATCATCTACGATCAAAGTTTCAAACATGTTCCTAAGCAAACAATTTCATATGCATCCAAACTCGACACGAATTTGCATGTACTAGAGATGAGAACAATCAATGGTCTTATTGGGAGGAACATGGAATGGTGAAAAGGAAAGAAAAGAAGAGGCTATTGCAGACAGTAACAATTTACGACATGTGACAACAATGATGACAGTGAAGGAAGGGGCGGCAATATTTGCAACAATGATAATAGTATTGATGTCTAAGATGATGAAAGTTGTTCACATTGTCTTTAACTTTTTAATTGTTGTCACCTTGTTTTTAGATGGAAAATCACTAAAACTAAAAAGAATACAAGTATTTAGATTAAATAATACACTATACATGGTTACTAAAAAAGTGAAAAATAGTAATATTTCATTTGACGACCATGTTAAACTTTAGGAGTAAAAGTGTTAGTTAGAACATAATAAAATAGTCATTTTCTTGGTCAAAAGTAAAAAAATAGAAGTGGAGAACAAAAAAGTAACTTGGTGTTGATAAACGTTCTTTCTCTACTTTCTGACGTACCATACAAATTAAGAAAATCTTATCTAGAAAAGAAATAAAGTAAAATACTTTTAAATAGACACAAACATGCCACTAAAGACTATATCGATCTTAGTCTTTTTTAATTAGAACGATAATTAGATGGAAAAGAATACAACATGCCACTAAAGGCTATATCTTAGTCTTTAATTAGAACGATCACTACATGGAAATCAATACAATTCATTTACAACTTTATTACTTTAACTCAAATGATTAAAAACAAAAGCAAAGAGAAAAATATAAAAAATAAATCATAAGAAAATAATAAAGAACTAAATAGACGTATACTCCAAAAATTGGACCTTTTAGTTACGTTGTTAAGTGGTTTAACTAAAATATGGTATATAAGTTCACGCAACTATGTATAAGGCTTTGTTTGTACTAAATTTGGTAAAAGAATACACAAGATAAATAATATAATAATAAAAAAAGTTTTTTAAATCAAGTCAATGCCTTTTTATAGATCAATACAAGAACACTTTTATATTTTTAATAATAATTTGTATCATTAAACATATTTTTGATAAATTTGGTACAAGTGAAGTTTGATTTATTTGTACATGAATAATAACGTGGTTTTAATATATAAATAATATAAATAAAAAGATAAATACATAAATATCATCAACATATGCTAAGTCAAGCTTTATTAACAAAAATATTAATATATATTCAAATGTGATTAATTGTTGCTACTAGATAAACAATTGGTATATTCCACCATCTAAAAAGGGTTGATATGGAATTCCATATCAGTATCTACACTTATTCCACAAATTTCTCCTTTAAGAACTTAGATTCCCCTTTCCTTCAAATTGGTGCAACACCTAAGATTCCATCTTGCTAAAGTTGCATACTTCATGTTTTTTTTCAAAGGTTGTTGTATCGTGTAAGATTTAAAATCTAATTGTATTTATTATTAGGTCTTAATGTACACAATAATTAATTTTTATTAGTTATATACAATCGTCAAAACACTTCATGTTTGCTTCAATGTAAAGAAAGGCAAACATATGTTATAATATTAATCACACATCGTATAGCAATTCGTGTTAGGCAACTAGGGTTTATTGAATGTTTAGCCGGAAATCAAACCACGATAGATGGTTTGGACATGTCATCAATCCTCCAATATGAGGTAGAACAGTAGGAAGGATACTATCATTCAGCATGGGGTTCGTAGCATGAAGGATGTCCCAATTAACCCTATTTTAAGAAACTCCAATTCAACAAATGAAGTTGAGTGCTTGGAAACTAATCAAGAAGTTCATGAATGCAAAACATTGGAGAGTAGTGATGTGGATGGGTCATGGGTCAATCATTCACCATTATTGTCTAAACGAGCAAATTTGGTGGTTTGAAACTTAAATAGCAAGTGGAACCGAATAAGGCCCGTTTGAAGGATGATTTGGAGGTTAAAGGGGCTCACGATGCAGTTGGGGTGATCGAATTCTTTTTTGGCCTCTTCTTCCTTCAACAAAATGTTGCATTATGGAAAAAGGGTTCTGATGGAGGTTCTATTAATAATATATCTATGTTTAACGAAATTCATAAAGCACAAAGAAATTAGAAATGTAATGGGTTATAATATGGAAGGATGTAAGGAGGATTTTAGAAAATTCATCAATGGTAATGGTCTTAGTTAAAAGAATGTGGACAAATACATATTTTATTTCTAAATGTACGTGGAACCGGGAAAGCTTCATATTGAAAGAAGATTATGAATTTATGTTCTAAATTCGGTGTTCATTTTGTGGGTTGCAAAAAATAATTTGATATCGTTGGATATATTATGATTCAAGAGCTTACGTGGTGATTACCAATTTGATTAAGCAGTTAATACTGATCGTGGCCGCTTGGGTGGTATTATTTCAATGTGTCAATTACTTGTACAGATAATGCGTTTATTGTTGAAGGTGAAAGGGCGTTTTTTAAAATCAATTGTTGTATAATTAATGTATATGTTCTTTAAAAATAAATTATTTTATGTGATTATATTATTAGAGAAAATTTCATATATCTATTTTTAAACTTGTAAAATTATACATATCCCCTATTATTATGTTTAAGAGCCATAATCCGGGTATTTACTTTATATTTTGAGATTTTAATTTAGTTTGTGGCTGAAAGATTGGGTAGGATGTCTTTGAATTTACAAATTATAATTTAATGATTTCATTTATATGGTGGCTTACTCTTCTATGTTTGTTTACGTGTATCATTTTACTAGAGTCGGTAAGGATAGTAAAAACAAAAATATAAATAAGAGTAACTGGATCAGTTCCTTGTGTTTTAAAGATGTGTTTGATACTATTCATTCTATCGAAGTTGTGGTCTTGGATAGAACTAGCGGATCATAGGCCTATTTTGCTTAGACAAAAGGTGGTAGATTTTGAACCCATATCATTTAAATTATATAATTCATGGTTGAAATGGATGGATTTCAAAAGTGTTTACCGGATTCTTGGTGCGAGTTCTTCTTATGTATGATCTACTATTTTGATCAGATTAAAGCGATATTAAAAGGTCTTAAAACTACGATCAAGACTTGGCATGAGGCAATTGTTGTGTGGGAGGTTATGGTTAAACATAATGTTCGTGATCAATTATTGGAGCTTGATAAATTATGAGCAATTTCATATATCTCCATCTAAGCTTCAAAAATTACATATTTTCTAAAGCCGTGCTTAAAAATAATTATACATCATGCATTAAAAATTAATGTTTTAGAGAAATATGTATTTTTACAAGTTTATAATGAGATATATGTAATCACCTCTAGAATTATTGATGGTGGTGTTGGGTCATCTCAACTTAGACAAGAAAGATGGATGGTGAATAAACAGATAAATGATTTAGATATATGACTTTTTTTATGCATAAAAGCAAAGGTTAAATGGATTATAGAAGTAGATTAAAGTTTCAAACTTCTTCATGGTATCATCAATAAGATGATGAGGGTTCTTTCTATTGAAGATAAGAAAGTAACGGCGTCCGTATCAAGGGAATTTCCAATATTTTTTTCAAAAACAAACTTCAAAAGGTAAAGGGGGCTAAGATTGTAACCATAGATTACGTGTGTCGGGAAGTGCTAATTGGGCTGGTACCGAGGATGCTTGTGTTTGGGATGTGGGTAGGTGTTATAGTAAAGTCAAAATAGACAAGTGTAGGGACTTGTTTGTTCTTTTGTATTAGTTCAGGGGTATAATGTATCAATTAGTTATTTAGGTTGTTAATGACTGTTAACTGTCGCGTATAAAAGGGGAGCGGGGAAGTGATTTGAGGGATTTGATTTCTCTCTTGTTTTTTCGTTTTTCCTTTTATAACACTCTGAAAATTACTTGTTAATGCAAGTCTATAGTTCATGATTAAATCATTAGTTGTTCTTTAGTTGATTATCATTCTTTGATATTAATTGTTCATCCGCTGTATACTTCAACGTATCCATTGTAGATTTCAACATTTGGTATCAGAGCCAAGGTGAAGGCTCGGATCGGTGAATGATTAACTGAAGAAAGAACAAGTTGGTGTCGACAAAATTCGAATTGGAGAAATTCAATGGGAAGAATGACTTTGGGCTGTGGAGGGTCAAGATGCGAGCGCTGCTGGTGCATAACGGAGTGGTAGATACACTGAACGGGGAAGAACGCCTGCCAGGGAACCTCACAGCAAAAGAGAAAAAAGAGATCATGGATAAGGCACACAGTTCGATCATACTCAGCCTTGGTGACTGAGTGTTGAGAGAAGTCTTAAATGAAACCACGGCGGCGGGGATTTGGTCAAAATTGGAATCGTTATACTGACGAAATCACTAGACAATAGGTTATACCTCAAGAAGAGGTTGTATACGTTCCAAATGAATCCAGGAATGTTATTAGAAGATCATACAGATGAGTTCAATAAGCTCATCTTGGATCTTGAGAACATAGAGGTTGAATTAGATGAGGAAGATCAGGCGATCATCTTTCTCACCTCTCTCCCATCCTCTTATGAGCATTTCGTGGATACTTTAATGTACGGCAGGGAGACTTTGTCGATGGAAGAAGTGCTAGCCGCATTGAATTCTAAAGAATTAAAAAAACAAACTGATCATAAGGATGAAGGTGGAGAGGGGCTGATGGTGAGGGGTAGATCTGATCAAAGGGGTTTCAAGAAAAGGGGCCAATCAAGATCCAAGTCAAAGACCAAGAATAGGTGCTTTGTATGCAATTCTGACAAGCATTTCAAGAAAGACTGCCCAGAATGGAAGAAGAAAATGAATGATGTTAGTGGAAGTCATAAGGGTCACATCAACAATGCTGCATAAGATGATTCTTCTGAAGGGTATGAAAGTTCTGATGTTCTCAGTGAAACTAATGATGAAGTCATGGAAGGTTGGATTATGGACTCAGGTTGTTCCTTTCACATGACCCTAATTAAAGAGTATTTTTTGAACTAAAGAGACAAGAGCTTGGAATGGTTTAGCTAGGTGATAACAGACCATGTGACATTCTTGGTATTGGCATAGTTAGACTCAAGTTAGCATGGGAGTGAATTATCCCTTAAAGGCGTAAGGTACATTCCCAGTCTCAAAAAAAGCCTAATGTCACTTGGAACCTTTGAAAAGGAGGGTTATCATGTTAGTTTAAGAGATGGTAAAGCCAAGGTGTGTAAAGGAGCTCTAGTGCATATAACTGGATCAAGGCAAGGCAATAACACTTATGTTATGGATGGTCATGGTGACCAGGGTGCAGCCATAGTTGCTACTTTCGAAGATCATCTTGCTACAGCCCTGTTATGGCATAAGCGGCTGGGTCATATCAGTCAGCAAGGCCTTGGTGAGTTGTGTAGTTAACAGGTTTTGGCTAAGCTAACCCAAAGCAACTATGGGTTCTGTGAAACTTGTGTGATGGGAAAACACAGGAGGGTAAAGTTCAACTGAGGTAAACATACCACCAAGGGGATCCTAGACTATGTGCATTCAGATCTATGGGGTTCGGCTAGAGTTCATTCTCTAGGTAAGGCATATTACTTCATGTCTATAATTGATGATTTTTCAAGAAGGGTGTGGGTGTTCATCCTAAAAGCAAAGAGTGACGCCTTAAGTGCATTTAAAGAATGGAAAGTCCTAGTTGAAACTCAAACATAAAAGAAGGTAAAAAAGTTAAGGACTGATAATAGCCTTGAGTTCTGTGGGGCTGAGTTTAACAAATTCTGTAAAGAGAATGGGATAGCTAGGCACTTGACTATTCCAGGAACACCCTAATAAAATGGGCTGGCAGAACACATGATTAGAACTCTTTAGGAAAGGGTAAGATGTATGTTGACAAGTTCAGGGCTCCCAAAGCAGTTCTGGGCATAAGTTGTAACTACTGTAGCCTACCTCATTAACAAGTCACCTTCCAGGGCCTTGGATATAAGGTGTCTAATGGAAGTATGGACTGGATGTAAGGCAAATTATAGTGGGCTGAAGGTGTTTGGTTTAGTGGCATATGCTCATGTGAGTCAAGGTAAACTTGAACCTAGGGTCTGCAAGTGTGTTTTTCTGGGTTACCCTGAGGGAGTAAAGGGGTACAGATTATGGAAGATTGAGGGCACTCCTAAGGTGATAACTAGTAGAGATGTAATGTTTCATGAAAGCATGGTTTATAAAGATGTGTTGGGCAATAAAGGTGGGGAGTCCAGTTCTAATAAGACAAGGAATGATGAAGTCCAGCTTGATGTGGAGCTTGAATCTTCTAAAGTAAATTCTGGATCTTTCGAAGGCAAGTCTGGATCTTCCGAAGGCAAGTCTCAAAAGAAAGGTTCGAAAGAACAGGATGTTTCCAAGTATAGTCTTGCAAGGGACAGGCCAAGAAGGAAGGTCATACCTCCCTTGAGGTTTAGAGATAATGAAGATATCTCAGTTGTAGCCTTTATTGCAGCTGAACAAGAATCCATGTATGAACCACTGAATTATTCAGATGCCATAAGTTCAAAGGATAGTGACAAATGGTGTGAAGCAATGAATGAGTAGATGGCTTCATTGCAAAAGAATGGCACTTGGGAACTAGTGGATAGGCTGGCAGGTCAAAATCTGGTGGTTTGTAAGTGGCTATACAAGCTGAAGGAAGGTGTGCCAGGGAGCACAGGTCCTAGATATAAAGCTATATTAGTAGCAAAAGGGTTCACTCAGAAGGCTAGAGTGGATTATACTGAGATTTTCTCACTAGTGGTAAAGCATACCTCTATTAGAGTACTATTGTTTATGGTTGCTTGTTTTAATTTGGAATTAGAGCAATTAGATGCAAAAACTGCTTTCCTATATGGCTACTTAGAGGAGCAGATCTGTAAGTCTCAACCTTGTGGGTTTGTAGAGCCTAGGTTGGAAGACAAAGTGTGTCTGTTAAAGAAGTCTTTGTATGGGCAAAAGCAGTCTCCAAGACAGTGGTACAAGTAGGTTGATGAGTTTATGGTTACTCATGGCTTCTATAGAAGTTCTTATGATAGTTGTGTATACTTTAGAGAGTATGATGAGGGAAAGTATATGTACTTGTTGCTGTATGTTGATGATATATTAGTAGCTGCGAAGGATAAACAAGAGGTTGCAGCAGTCAAGAGGCTACTCATAACAGAGTTTGAAATGAAAGAGTTGGGCGTTTCTAAAAGGATATTGGGTATGGAGATACACAAAGATCGGAAGTTAAAACTTCTAAGGCTCACTCAGACTTCTTACACCAAAAAGGTCTTGATGAACTATGGCATGAGTGGGTGTAAGCCTGTTAAGACTCCTTTGGCTTCAAATTTTAAGTTGTCAAGTCAAGAATGCCTAAACTCTGAAGAAGAAGTTAGGTACATGGAAAAGGTTCCATATGCTAATGTGGTAGGGAGTTTGATGTATCTAATGGTTTATACAATGCCAGATTTGGGGTATGTTGTTGGCCTAGTAAGCAGATACTTGGCTTTTCCTGGGAAGTCTCATTGGGTTGTTGTCAAGTGCATCGTGCAGTATCTTAGTAGTATTAAGAAATGGGGCTTGTCATTTGGTGATACTTCTCATGATAAGTGGTGTGTAGAAGGTTTTGTGGATGCTGATTTTGCTAAGGACTTGGACAGATGAAGGTCGATTACTGGGTATGTATTTAAAGTTCTTAGTAATATGGTAAGTTGGAAAGCATAGTTACAGCTAGTAGTAGCATTGTCTATTACTAAAGCGGAGTATATAGCACTGACTGAAGCAATAAAGGAAGCTGTGTGGTTGCAGGGTTTGGTTAGTGAGATAGGTTTGAAGTTGGTGAAGTCTGTGGTGTTCTGTGATAATCAAAGGGCAGTGTAGCTTTCAAAGAATAATATGTTCATGAGAGAACTAAGCATATTAATGTCAAGCTTCATTTCATTCGAGATATAGTCAATTCTGGTGCAGTTGAGGTTGTTGGAATTGATACTAGTGTTAATCCTGCTGATATGTTTACCAAGTCACTTCTAGGTTTCAAGTTTAAGTTTTGTGTGAAAGCTTTAAGTGTTGGTTAAAGTCTATGTTAACTTTAAGGTGGAGATTGTTATGAGTAAAGTCAAAATAGACAAGTGTAGGGACTTGTTTGTTCTTTTGTATTAGTTCAGGGGTATAATGTGTCAATTAGTTAGTGAGGTTGTTAATAACTGTTAACTGCCGCGTATAAGAAGGGAGCGGGGAAGTGATTTGAGGGATCTGATTTCTCTCTTGGTTTTTCGTTTTTCCTTTGATAACACTCTGAAAATTACTTATTAATGCAAGTTTATAGTTCATGATTAAATAATTAGTTGTTCTTTGGTTGATTATCATTCTTTGATATTAATTGTTCATCCGCTTTATACTTCAACGTATCCGCTGTAGATTTCAACAGTGGGGTTGATGTATATATGCTAAATGTCGTTAGCATATATATTGATCGTGTTCCTTTACCAAATGGGGTTAGGCCGACTTGATGGAATCAATTACTACGGCACAAAGTTAACATTTTGGTCTGATTTATGTGTGATCGTATCCCTATTCAGTTAAACTTCGTTGATAAAGGTACATATGTTCCCTCCACTTTGTGTCCATGTTGTGTGAAAAAGGTGGAATCGATGCACATGTTTTTGATCCTTGTGAGACTGTGATAAAGATTTATGGTTCGTTAGTAGGAATCGTAAAGTTGATACTAGTTGAGTGGGTTGGTTAAAAAGACTCATTCACGGCATTGTAGTTTGTTTTTATTTACGTGTGTAGTTTCTTTCTAGTCAATGTTTAATATTATCTTGCTATTTAAAAGAAAATAATACAAACCAGGTGGATCAATACCATTGAGAGATCGAATGAGTCATCAGGACAAAACCAAGCGAGGTCGAGGTCTATTGGCCCATCGTCTTCAAGAAAAGACGACTAATGGTTCTTTAAGAAAGAAAAATAAATTTGACACCTTAATTAATTATAGTCAGTAGAGAGAACTTTCTAATCAAGAAGTCTTTGTTCCGTCACCATGTCTCAAAAGCAACATAAGCTCATAGCCCAACCATATTTATGAGAACTTTGTTCTATTAAAATAGGGCAAAGTTACAATACTTCGATGGTTATTCTTGGTGTGATTTTTGCTATTTAAAATTCGTTGATTTTTTGCATGTGTATTTCAACACCTTGCTAGTCTCTTATTTTTAATAAAAGAAATATCTAGTCATCAAGAAAAAAAAAAGCACGATTAGATCTCAACTCAAAAGATTTAGTGCATACCACGTATTAATTTTGAGGGAAAAATGTCACAGAATAATAACCAAGTTTCAAAAGTGTTCTAATTTAATCACTCATACTTATTTTTCTCAAATTGGACCACTAAACGATCAAATCGAGTCATCATTAATTTTTCTTATGTCAAGAAAGTAACGGTGGAGAAGACGTGAGGGTCAGAATTTTTAATATATAAAATTATATTTGAAAATAAATAAAAAACATGTTAATTATGAAAAAAAATAAAAAAGTACTTAAAATTTATTTTAACGTTTCATATTAGCATCAAAAGATAGAAAAAAGATTTAATTACATGAAAGGTCCATGTGGTTAGGCCTGTTTACACTTTCGGTCTCTAGGTTTGAAAAACTACAAGGTCGGTCCACAGGTTTGATAGAACTTAACACAAAAGGTCCTCGTCGTGGATGACAGTTATCTTTGTCCATTAAGTCCTTATAAAATGACCAAATACCCCTAACATCTTCATCTTCAACCTCAAAACCCTAACTTAAACCAACCATCATTATTTTAATAAACCACCACCATTACCACCTGCCACCGGCACCTACCACCATCATCACCAATCGGTCACCACCACATGGTTTGTTTCTCACACCTTTGAACCTAACTCATTAATGGTGGAATAACCAAGCTTTTGATGGTTTCAAGTGGTGGTTGGTGGTGGCGGTGACTAAGGGTGGAATGATGGTAGTGGGTTCAAGAGAGGGATGTTGTGGTTATCAACGAATGTTGGTGGTGGTGGATGTTTGTTGAACAGGGTTGTGGGTGTTGTGCACGGTGGCTGGTGGGTGTGGTGTATGGTGGTGGTGGTGGTCTGAAAGACCACTGGTGGTTGAACAGGGGTATAATGGTCATTTTTAAAAAGTTAACAGAAAAAAATAACTGTCATTCACGACGGGAACCTTTTGTGTTACGTTTTGTCAAACCTGTAGACCGACCTTGTAGTTTTTTAAACCTGGGGACCGAAAGTGTAAACAGGACTAACCACAGGGACCTTTCATGTAATTAACTCTAGAAAAAAATATTTTCTAATTGAAACAAAAACTATAACATGCCAAAAAACATGTTAAAACTTTTAATTTATATAAAATATAAAAATTGAGTGACCTAGTTAGAGTATTTTTAAAACATGAGGTACCTAATTAAAATATTTTTGAAAGTTGGTTACTATTTTACAAAGTTACCCTTAATTTTAAGTAATTCAAAGTTCTAATCTTATATGTGGTTGAGATCAAATCAAGACAGAATCACAATCACTAGATAAAAGTTCAAGATTTTGGGAATTTTCATAGAAATAAAATGCAACGTGCACCACTTTATTTGTATTTAATATTTGGTTTACATGAATTAGTAATATTTTTTGTGTATAATGTTCTCTTATTTTGTTAATTTAAAAACTCTATCGAGAAAAATTATTATAATTTGTTATTAACTATTTAAACGTGCAAGAAATACGAATTCTCTGGCAGTGGCTGGGGTATTGATTTTAAAGAATCCCAAAATTATTGGAGAGAGTATATGATTTGATTCCTAGCTACTACTTCCTTTTGAAAAGGATTATACTTTTTTGGGGAAAAAAAGGAAAATGAGAAAATTCAATGTTAAGTTTGTATGAGATTCGATTTTCTTACATTTTAACCAACATTTTAACTTTTTAACGGTTATAGATTATTTTCTATTCTTAACGGTTATAGATTATATAATCATAACTAGTTTAGAAAGTCATGTAGTACATGTAACACTAGCTTTAATAAACCCGTATATTATAAAGGTTAAATAAATAAAATATTAAATAAAATAAAAATATATTAAATATAAAATGATATTCGAAGATAAACCCGTGTATTACATATGAGTAAGGATTGTAAGTAATAAACAATTATATTAACTTTTTAAACTTTTCAAAAAATAAATTAAACATTTTTTTTCAAAACAATCCGTTTTAAAAAAATACCGTTTCCAAAATTTTCTTTACTATAACTCCCAATTTCAATTATTATTTTTATAAAGTTTTTACTTTTTAAAACATCAATTTTAAATACTCCATATTTGAAAAGTTTGATGTTTCATAAAAAAATATTTTTACAAAAATTTGTTTCTTTGAAAACATTAATAAAAAGATTTCTTGTTTAATTTATTGAAAGCTATTTCTAATCTAAAAAGAAATAAATAATATTATAAGTAGTTAATGTAGTAATTAATAGGAGAGATAAACGGGAAAATTTTGATGAGAATAAATGTGATGGTGACATGTGTCAACCTTAGTTACCTTTTTATTAGAGTAGTAAGATAATATAAGATGTGATTAGACGTTAATTGAAAAATAAATAATAAAAATTAATTAAGAAGTTATAAATAACAAATAATAAAAATCAAGAATTATAAAATTATATTTTAAGATAAGATATTATTGATATTTTATAATTTCGCATGTTTTAATATTTTATTAAATTAGAAAATTTACAGTTTAGATATTTAATTATTTACTTTACTTGTTTATAATCATTTGCACTTAGTAGGAGAGATTGATGGGAAACAAAAGTTTAAATTTTATCAAAAATTAAAAGATGTCTTTAGAAAACCTTTCTTCTAATATACTTTTTTGACGATAACTTAAATGTATATGCTATAACATTCACCTTAAAAATTAAACATGAAAACAACAGGCAAAATCCACCAATACCAAACAACAAACTGGAAATTATATAAACAACGATTAAAATGTTAATCTAAACACCAAAATAGAAACCTAAATCCACAAATCAAAGCTACTGTGATGGGATGACAATAGTGTGTGTTGGGGTGAATGAATAGGTGATGACGTCTAGTCATGAGTGCAATGAGCAAGCAACGGGATCGAATGATACTGGTTGGAGAAGATTTTGAATACGTATGAGATTGTCAGTCATATAGAGCAACTAGGAAATAAGAGGTGAGACCATGATGGTGAAACTTGTCAAAGTGACAAACTTGAAATTCTACATTTAATCGGTACTTAAATAGAAGAGTTAATCGCTCTTTTCGTCCCTACGTTTTGGTCATTTTTGTTATTTCTATCTAAAAAAAGTTTTTGCCCCTTCTAGGTCCATATCATTTTAAAATTTTATTATTTTCATCCATTTTCGTTAACTCGGTTAAAAACCGTCTTTTATCGTCCGCTCTAGGGTTTATAAATTTTTTGCATTTAAATGAAACTTAAATTTAATGATTTATATAAAAACTTAAATGTCTCTAACTTAACAAACGCAATTAACTGAGTAAAAAATAAATGAAAATAACAACTTACTAATATGTCAAGAACCAATTTAAACTTTTGGGATGGAAATAACAAAACAAATCTAAACTCATGAACAAAAATAATAATTAACTTTAAATAAAAAAGAAAGTAACAAACACGTTTGCCTATATAAGCCACCTAAGCCTTTGTTTGCAAGTTACAAAAATCATGTACAAGTCACGTTAAGTATGCTTATCTACGTACAGTAAAACATTGCTAGAGTATTTAGTAGAGAAAATAAAAAAAGTAAGAGCAAGTAAATTAGCCCTAAACTTTATTACAATGCAGGTCTAAATTTTTTAACTGTTTATTATATATTACTAATTATCAACTTAGTTATTTATCATTAGTTGTACATCAAGCTTTATAGGCTTCATTTTTTTTCTTTACATTTTTAACTTTTAACCTTAATAGCTTTCATCTTTTGCATTTAATCCAATATTTTTTTTATTTTCAACTTTGATCTCATATACTTTTTATCTTTTATAAATTTTTTGTTTTTACGTTTCGGTCCAATAATTTCAAGTTAACATGCCTCAACACGCGTATGCGGTTCAACGTATTTACCTCTAATTTTTTTCCGTCTAAATGGCCATGATGTGTTTTACGTTTTGGTCTAATTTTTGCACATTAACAAGCCGCAATTGGCGTGCATGGTTCAACGTTTTTACGTTTACTTTTTCTTTTGTTTTACTAGCGACGGTATGACATTGATGCTACTTAGCATAGTTTTACGCCCCCGCCGCAACTCATGGGACATAATTAGGGCTGCAAACGAACAGAACGAACACGAACAAGTTCGTGTTCGTTCGTTAGGAAATAAACTTGTTCATGAACTGTGCACGAACACTTACCGAAAGAGATTCCTTGTTCGTGTTCGTTCATTATGAAAATAAACATGTTCATGGGCTGTTCACGAACACTTACCGAACGCAACTGAACACAAACAAAAGCAAAGGAACACAAACAACTGTTTATGAAAATGACGAACACAAATAAGCTCATGAACACAAATGAATACAAATGTTATAGATTTATTTTAGAAAAAATTTACATTTTTATTACAAATATTACACAAAATCAATCAAAAATAAATAAGTACTTCACATAAATATAAAAAAATACTTGATATAATAGTCATAAATATAACTGACACAAAAATTAAGAACATAAAAGAACACATTAACGAACACATTAACGAACGTTCACGAACGGACATTAACGAACATAAACGAACACATCATCGAACGTTCACGAGCATAAATAAATGAACGCGGCTTGTGTTCATGTCCGTTTGTTTAACTAAATGAACGAAATTTTCTTGTTCGTGTTCGTTCATTTACTAAACGAACTTCCCGCCGGAAGGTTCACGAACTGTTCGCTGAACGTTCAGTTTTTGCAGCCCTAGACATAATAAAAGTTTTAATCTAATTACAACCTAACAGAATTTAATTTATTTGATTTAGTTTAGTTTTTTTTTAATAAAAGGAAGACAGCATGACGGGACGACCTATTAGATGACCATTATTTTCTAGTTGTAGAGAACTATTATAGGTCTGAACTTTTGATACCATTTAGCCCATTCGACAAAGCCCAAATTAGCAGTCTAATCAATAGTGGGCTAACAATCCAGACCAATCTAACAAATGGTTTGCTTTCCTTAACAAAGCACCTTTGACATTTCTGATCTTATTAACCGAAAAAAAAAAAAAGAAATATTCTTTTCACAAAGTTAAGGGAAAATTAAACCATTTATCCATGACATATGTGCTCGAAACACTTAAGAGCATATGTGTTGTTTAAAATATAAAAGTGTAAAACAAAAAAAAACTATCATTTCTACAAATTAAATTAAGCTCTTAAAACATGTAAAAGGTCTGGTATATGCAGACGACCAGAAGTGAAAAAGAAATGGAGGAAAGAGGAAATAAGGTGAGGGAGAGAGAAGTTAATGTCCTTGGCAACTGATAGTTCGTGAGAGATGTCATCATTTGTTTATAAACTTGTTAGAATCATGGGTGACAAATTAACTTCTATGATTAAAAAGTGATCTGTTTAAAAATCTTTATGAAGATGCTTTTTAAACACAACGGTGTATGTATAATATCGGTTGATTTTAAAATATAGGTGTTTAAACAAGCTATTAAAAATCTTTAAGCTGAAACTCAAATGATTTTACCAAATCCATCACTAACTCTTTTGTCGTAGAATATAGTCAAAATGATTCCTTCATGTTTTAGTGGAACGGACTTATAAAATTAACAAGATAATAATCATAAAATTTTGTTTGCCATTGGAACATCATGATTCATGACATGACACAATTAAGGACCTTGTGACAATGGTTTTACATTTCAAAGTCCCAATAACTTTAGGGTATGTTTGATGATAAAAATAACTAGAGTTAGAAGCCATAACTAGTTGTAGCTAAAGTCAATCAGGGAACTATAACTTTTCTGTTAAGATGTCATTATAGAACCTTTTTTTTACATTCACATTAAATCTTTTGCATACAATAATTTAGGTTAATAATAATGTATAAGGTTAAGCTACAAGAAAACAACAATGTTAATATCTATGTTAACATAAACTTTTATTGGCCTAATGATCAAAAGACAACAACCTTCAGTCCCCACCCTTTAATTAACATGCAATTCATTCTTTTTGATAGTACAAGTATTTTTCTGTGCAACAACTTTTTACACCAAAATTCCACTTTGTATTTGCAAAAATCTAAATCCACACAACTTTGGTTGCACAGAAACACCATACCACTAGACTATTAGGTCATACGGTATTAAAACACGCAATTTATTATTGTTTCTTGAGCTTAGACGTGTGCTTCATTATAATTGAAAAATTGAAATAATCAACCCATAAAAAAGTCAATTCCTACCCAAAGTTATTATATTATAAAGTTATATTAAACTAATCACAAAATTTGTTTGAGATAGCATACGACCAAATCATCTTCTGGAAGCATAACCATGCATGTTCCTTCCACCCTTGTCCTTTGACTCTGTCTCTCTCTCTCTCTCAATAAATATACATACATATGTATGTATATATGTATGCAAATATCCAGTTATACATACACACAAAAGCATTATATCTCTCTGCCATTGACCACATCAACTCTCCTCTAAATTAACCCAATTCTTCAAAGAAGATCAAGCAAGAAAGAAAACACTAGCCAATCATGTGTCCGATGAGGGTCTTTTTGGTGTTCTTCTCGGCGATATTGGCCGGCTACCTCACCTGGAAGTCGGTACGAACCTCGGTGGAAACTGATGATATGGTTTCCACCGATGATCTATCGGCAAACCAACAAGAATCTAGCATCATCAAGGTAATCATATATATTCCATTTAATTTCTTTATTTCAAATTTAAAGATTAAAGTTGATTAAAAAGATGAATATTGATAATATGAATGTTTGTTTTTGTGGGATTTTAGATGGGTCAAAAGGCTTTGTTTGGATTTATTGACATGGCGAGTGGAAAGTATTTGTGGAGGAACTTGAGAGAGATGACTGCAAATGAGAAGATGAAGAGTTAATACTTAATATTGGAATTATTGTTCTCTTTTTGCTTCTTTGGGATTTAATTAATTTGATAAAATCATCGTATCGATTTTTTTTTTTTTTTTTTGGTGTGTGTAGGTCAATCCATATTACTTGTGTTTTATACATCAATGTTTGGGATTATTAATTCGTCTAGTAATTAGAAAATTTTGTAAAATAGGTGAAGTAAATAACTTGATCGAGTTTTAGTGGTTATTCTAGTTGTATGTCTTGATAATATAGTATATCAATTAGGTAAATGATTTCTCATAATCGTTGTAATAGTATCGAGTGCTCATCATCGTTGAGCTTGCCCTCTTTCGTGCTGGTTGAAATCTGGAGTTTCTATTAAAAAACAAAGCCAAAGCACTTGACGACTTGTAGTGTTGTTGAGTTATTAGAAGCTAACAAAGAACCAAATGGCATGTTACAACATAATATGGCTGTTGCTATTGTTTATCTTGCTTTAATTTCATTGAATATATCCTAACAAAACTTGTGAACATAATTTTTATAAGTCTAATTAAGTTAGCGTTTTTGAACTAATTTAAGATTATATAACATTAATTCGATCAATAAATAATCCTATAAAATAATCCATTTAAGAATAAATCTAACGTGATATCACTTTACGACTTCAAGGAACAAACATTTTGACCGAGAAATTGCAAAAGATCAAAGCCCATACAATCTAAAAAATCATACGCTCATAAAAGACGCAAACCAATAGAGTTTAATGTTAAAGATAAAGTTATGTTAAAGGTCTTTTCATCGAAAGGAATCATCCGCTTTCACTAGTGAGATAAACTAAATTCAAGGTACATTGAACCATTTAATATTATAGCATGTGTTGGGTTACTTGCTTACAAACTCAAACCAACAGGGGAGTTGAGTGGTATTCATTTCAATTTTCATTTGTCGCACTTACGTAAGTGTCTAGCCAACAAAGACGTGCATGTGCCGATCGACGACGATGTGATTTATGTTAAAGAACCAATAGCCATATTGGACTAATAGGAGAGAGATTAAGCAACAAAGTAACAAAACCAGTCAAAGTTCAATCTTGATATAAAAAGACCCTTTAATTCTATTAGACAACAATTATTACTAAGCTACTTTATTCTCTAGTTCAACTTAGTATCAGAGCTAACCACCATCAACCGCTATAAACCCTAAATTAGATGTCTCAATCCCTTTCAATTCCTTTCAAGTTTTAGTTACGTACAACTTTCCCTTCGTAGTATTGTTCAAGATTAGTAAGTAGCAGCCATCATCGTCACAGCAATCACCATAACCCCTAGCACTACCGCTATCATCTTATTAGCGCCAAATGTTGTCTCAACATGCGCTCACTAAGGTTCACAGAAACAACCTGTCTTCTAACCCTAGTTGTTGCTCAAAATAGTTGTTGTCCACAACAATCACTACATGACTGTCACACCGCTGATCCATTACAGTGTTGTTTACAATCAGTCTCGTGTGAAAGTTACACAAAAAAATATCCGTACAATAAAAAATGGTTTTTAAAAATATTACACTTCAATAGACTTCTTAAACAGTTTTGATTAACTTTTATCAAGTTGTTTGAGTAGATAACTTCTTGTATACGAATCTATTAAGGGAGGAGGAAATTTTTGGATTATTTAAATAAGAGTAAATTACACTTTTCGTCCTTTAGGTTTGTAGTAAATTTCAGGTTTCGTCCTTAAACTAAGGAAATTACCGTAAACATCCTTTACATTTAAATTTTATAACAGTTTACGTCATTTACGCTAACGGACGTTAGTATTTTCAGCTAAGTCTAGTCATGTGCAATACACGTGAGGGCAAATTAATCATTTCACCTTTAATAATAAAAAATCTAAAAAAATAAGAACTTTTTTTTATTGGTCTAAAAACCCTAAACTACCTCTCTCTCTCTCTCTCTGCCCTTTATCATCTTCACCTAAAATTCCACCTACCATCACCCAATTTTCCAGCCAGCCCCTCCGAAATTCCGACCGGTTACTTCATTGCTCCTCTACCGTAGCATCAACACCACCACCATCAGTCTCGTCATCACTCAGCTGATTGCAGGTGCTCTTCGCCATAGGCGGTGGAGATGGTTAGATCTGTTTTGGAGCAGGGGATGGGTCACGGTAGTGGTGGAGGGCGAGTGAAGAGAGAAAGTGTGTGAAAGAAGGTTAAGGCCACCAGAATAGACGATGGGTCGCGGTGGTAGTGGTGACCGAGACCATCGGAACAGGGGATTGATAACGATGGTGGTGGTGGCCGAGTGAAGAAAGAGGGTGAATGAAGTGGAGACCACCGGAGAAAGGGATGGGTCGGGATGGTGGTGGTGGCTGAGTGAATGGAAGTGGAGTTCACCAGAGCAGGGTGGTGGTTAACTGATTGGTGGTGGCCGAGTTCAGATGGTCGCTGGCTAATTTCTCACTTGACCACATCACCATCGGCTTCTTCATCCCAAGCCCACCCCTTCCCCCCATCTTCATCATCCATGAGATATATAAATATATAGAAAGATAGAGACAGATAGATACAGAGAAAGAGGGCAAAAGGAAGAAGGCATTTTTTTTTATTTTTTTATCAAACTACAAGATTAGTTCTTATCAGAATAAAAAGACTAGAATACACTCATGTGCAAGTCATACGAATGGATTTAACGGACAAATTTAACGTTCGTTAGAGGAAATGATGAAACCTACAAACATTGTTAAAAATAAAGGATGTTTATTATAATTTCTTTAGTTAAAGGACGAAACCTGAAATTTACTACAAACTTAAAGGACGAAAAACGTAGTTTACTCTTAAAATAACTAATGTAGACGCATGAGTATTTATCATTACAAGACAATAAATACCAAAGGTCTTGTAGTGTAATGGAATCTAGTGTATATATAGAGTGATATATCTTATCATAAGATTAAAGGTTTGGGTATCTTGAATCGTGTTGAACAATATTGTAAATTTAAAAGCACTACTAGATAAGTGCATGTGTTTCTGTTAAAAAAAAATCAGATTTAATTAATCTAAACCATTAACTATTGGTTAATATTAATACCAACTATTAATTGGACCAGTATTAGTTTTAACTTTTGATTTTGTTACCTATAAAATCTTCAGTCTAACTATTCGTTAACTCCGTTATTTTTTGATAACGTATCACATGATGTGGCTCGTGACGTGACGTATACATAGTTACAATTAAAAATATAAATGTATTACTCAATATTTTTTTATAAAAGATTATTTTTTGAAATTATTTAACGAAATCTTTTCGTCACCAGTCGAGTCGCTTAGAGACAAAGAGACATAAAAGTTGAGTGATTAAATTATATTTTAATAATAATTATATAATATGTCATGTTACATGCCATGTCACAAGAAACGTTACTATCACGTCATCAAAAACTAAACGAAGTTAATAAAAAGTTAGACGGGATTGTTATTGGTAACAAAATTTAAAGTTGAGATTAATATGAATCAAATTGTTAATTGCGGTTAATAATGGTTAATAGTCAGGATTAATAAAATTTAATTTTTCAAAATAAAGACAAACAAGTAAATAGAATATCCAGCCTATTTTAAATATATTCGTTAAAATATATAAATAAGAGGCATTTACGTATTTGCTCTTTTTAAAGTCATTAATTACATATTTACTCCGACCAAAAAATCAATACATATTACCCTTTTCTAAAACATATATATTATATATATCCATTTTATTAAAATTAATTATTTAATGATTATTTTACTCGTATTTTCACTAAAATATTTTTACACATTTCACTTCTTAAGATCATTATTTATATACTTTCTTATGTTCGAGTCTTCTATATAAAAAGAAAAAACAAATTTAAAAATCTCCCTTTTAATTTTACAATCAAAGTTTTATTTCCAGATACAAAACGTAATTGTCAAAAGTTTAAAACATTGATAATAATAAAACTTCAATATGTAAAAATCCCTTAGTAAAAACAAAGTAAAATAGTTATTTGATAGGTTAATTTCAATAAAATAGATATATCTATACTATTATATAATACATATTAGAAAGATAAGATGGTAATTTCATTCAAAGTGTAAGACACATATACAACATTTTAACCATAGAGTATAAGTGCTTTCTACGATAGTTCTACTTTTGCCCCCATTTATTTAACTTTTCTAATTATTGTATTATTTAATACATAATATTAATACATTATTTAATAATATGATATTATTTAATTCATTTCATTAAATTTTATTTTATTTATAATGATATAAATTGACATTTAAACTTATATTTACTAATTATATTTTTATAACTAAATACTATTTATATTAAGTATTATTTTATTTTAGTGTTTAAGTATATAACTTTATATATATATCCTGATATTTATAATAACTATAATACTAATATTTTTCTAAGGGTATATTATGAGTTTAATAATTTTAATATTTATCTATATCTTTTATAATAAAAACGAAAAGATGATAGAATGATAATTTTACATATGGATTAAGACACCCATAAGAAAAGTCATGCTTAAATTTCAAAAAATTATCCATTTTATTTCATTTATGCTCTTACAATAAAGTATAACATATAATGCTTACAATACAAATGCTAAAGCATATACAAGTGACCAAACAAAACCGTCATTTACTTTCAATGTCGTTCATTAATTGTGATTGAGCACTAATCCATCTTTCCATGTCCCTTGCCGGTTGTTAACAGCTCAATAACAATCAAGATGGTAATTTGTGGTGACAATTTCTCTATTAACTTTCTTCGGTCTATGCAAATCACCATCAAAATCTGTCTCCGATAATCATAAAACTCTAACCTACATTCATAAAACGACCCCCCCCCCCTAAAATCTAGGTAATAAGTGATTTCCGACCATAAATATCACCCATGCTTTCACTAATCTTGTTGGGATAATATAGTTTTATTAAAGACTTTTGTAATATACGTAATTGTTTTTTTCATTCAATTTTTTTAATAATTATATTTTGATTTTTTAATTTACGTTATAACACACCGAGCCGATACTGAATAAAATTGAATTCCCAAAAAATCACGCAACATCCGTACCACCGCAACACGCGGGCATTTCCACTAGTATGTAATATATATGTGTTAAAAAACAAAAAATATGTAATTGGTTTTTTGCTTGAGGAAATATGTAATTTATGATTTAAAAAATGAGAAATATATAAAAATCTTTAAAAATAAAGCAGGACATGGGGCTAAAAAACCTAGCCCATGGACACATTCGTACTTGTAAAATGTAGTAACAACAAGCCCACGAGGTTTGAAAAGAAACCCTAAAACCTCAATCGTCTTCTTAAACCCTAATTTCAACCCCAAAGTCTCACATTCTTCCGAAGCGATTGCATTTCGAGCTCGCAATCCGATCCCATGTCTCGTAATTTCATCTCTCAACTTTCAATTATGAATTCATTCATGTTTCTGATTGATTTTCCTTATGAAATGATTGAACCAAATCAACGCCTCTATAGAGTAGCCGTATGAATTTACACATCGTTTCATATCGAGTTTAGTTAAGAGGCTTAGATCGAACCTGTTCTTCTTCTTCCAGATTGAACTTATGCATCTTCATCGATGCATTATGTTTTAATTTGGATCGAAAACTATCGAGATCTCTTGACGGATCGATTGTTTATGCATCGATATATCCTTAAGAAGTCTCGAACAATTGAATAAGTATACGTATAGATTCAAGTGTGTGTTTATTGATTTTGAATTTGCCTCAGAATAGCTGGAGTTTTGTTTGAATTTTGAAACTCTGGTTCAGACAGGGGCAAACATCAAGTGGTTTGAGGTTGTTAACTTTGAATCCTTTGAATTGATTTATTAGTATGGAACATTGATAGATTATTGCTCATTGTTTCTTCATCTAAATCATTCAGACATGTCATTTCGGATCAAATCATTTGTTTTTTAGTTTGTGGGTTTTCACATTTTTCTTTAACAATGTGTTTGCTATTGCGTTCTTGGTTTTGAAAACATGAAAGTAAAGATGACTTATGCTTTATACATTATCAAAATTAATTTATAAATGTACAAATTAATAATTGTTAACTGTACGGCTAGCAAAACTGGTTACATATGAGATGAAAAGACACTATTAACAGGAGTGTAAAATACGATATGCAAAGTATCTTATTTTCTTAACATGTTTAATTAAGTCTTCGATGACACTACATGTAATGACATGATTAATGTTACAAGTTTAATGAACATGTTTAATAGAGTCTCACACAACAAGATTTGTTAAGACATGACATGACATGTTAAATAAGGTTAATAAATATTATAATAAAATAACATGACTTAGTGATAGGGTTAAAGAAAAAAGATAACATTGTAATTTGTAAAAATGAAATTAAAATGTGTCACAGGGGCCATCGATTAAAGTTAGGAAAAGTCGAAAATCACTTATTTTATTGCTTTTTAAAAGTTAAAAGTATTTGGTTAAATGTATTTTTGTTACAAAGTGTGAGAAAATATAATGAGCTTAAAAAAATCACAAAAAAAATTATATATCACAATTCAAATTGAATTTCAAAAAGTATTTCGGAGTTTCTGTTTCTTTCGTTGTCCTCTTTCAGAAAAAAAATTTCATTGTGTTTTTTAAGACACAATGACGTCATTATGTCTTTCATAATGACACAATGACGTCATTGTGTCTTTCATAAATGACACAATAAAAAAACGTTAATTTTTTTATTTTTTTTATTTTTCATTTATTTTTTTTTTTAGTGAGAACGGCTAGGGGAACAAAAGTTCGATTTAGATTGTGAGTATAATTTTTTTGTGATTTTTTTTGACTCATTGTGTCTTCTCACACTTTGTAGTAAAAATACAGTTTGTATTTGAACCTCTTTTAAAATATTTAAAGTTGATATGTTTAAAGCTAAGATGTGTTAAACTTGTTTAGAGAATTGTATTATGTGTATAAACCTGTTTACTCGTTTAAAACAAAAAATCTTTTAAACTCAAATTTAACACTGTAAATTTCATGTGGTGTTTCATTAACATGTGAGTCCTTGCTGATAGCATATAATGTATAAATAAATTGTTATTATAATTTTAATCGTTTTAGAGTTTAGATTTAGGGAAAAACAAATAACTTCATATTTTTTCTTTTGAAATTTTAGTCCATGTAAAATTAATATAAAACAATCTCAATGTTGTTTGGAATTTAATATACACCTATCCATCGAAGCAAAATCGCACATTTGTCGTTCAAAAAAAAACTTAAGACAACTCACATAACTATTTTTAAACACACCCAAGAATACCAATATATGGAATGAACTTTAGTACGATTCTTTACCCAAAGAAACCTAATGCTTTTATGTTTTCGAGAACCTTGATGATGGAAGGTTGAACAGAGTTGAAAGAGACGTTGTTCTGGTTTTTCATAGACACTATAATGAGATTAAATATACCAATTCAATTACTTAGTTTTTGTGAGTCAGGATTACCTGATATGAAGAAACTAACTAAGGGGTTGTTTGGTAGACTCTTAATGGTTATTAAAAGGTTGTGAAACAGCCCTTGAGTTTATTTAGTTTTGGTGGGTCGAGATTACTTCATGGGGCATCTTGATAGATTAACCAATTACATCTTATTTATCAGCAAAGAAGTCCCTGCTAATCCACAATTTGGTTTGTATCCTTATTCCAAATCTTGATCAAATGACTCGTTTGAAGCTAATTTTTTTTAAGGATTCATGATTTAATTGTTACCAACCACAATGCAAACATATTGTATGCCCTTAATTACATGAAATTTGCCATTAGAGTCCAGCATTAAGTGGTTTAAACTAGTAACACAAAATTTAGTTCCTTAAGAGCTTTAATTTATATAATTTAATGAAAAATATATAATTTTCATGCAATACTCCAATCAATTTCTTAAAAATTGGACTAACCTCATGAAGTTATCTTTATCTTTATATCTTTATAACGCATAATGTTGGGGCAAAATAGGAAATTCATCTTTTTTCCGTAAGACGCGCCCCTCAACCTTCTGTTCCTTTCCTTACTTTACCCTCACCGACGGATGCTTCGGATCCATTACACTCACCAGCACTCCGAGGGTTCATCTAAGGGCCAACGGTTCTTCTGGTTCGTCATTGCAATTGAAGTGGCTTTCAGTTTAATCACTAAAGCCTTTAATTCCAATTCACTTACTTGTTTCAACCCCCTTCAATTGCACTGCTAACGTTCACCGGCAAACATTCAATTTCTGTGGTTGAACATTCAATTAATGCCCAATTGCAAAAGCACAGTTCAACATCACAGGGGAGCCATCGTCGCCCTCCTTCATTGCATTCCCCGTTCCTTCGATCTGGAAATTAAATCCGCATTCAATCGTGACTCAAAGGCAGGAGCATTCAACCTTTCAGCCGCAACCTTTGCCTACATCCTTCATCATCATGCGTTTCACATCATTGGATCATTTCTACCATGGCCGGTGCATACCATTTAATGCCAACGTCGGTTACATCGTTGCCATTCAATCCCATTCAGATCAGTTTGAAGTCTTGCTCCTCTATAACCCTTACGCCACTCAATTATCGTCTCATTTTCAACACCAATATCGGCAGAATCAGTAAGTGATGGGGTAGCTTACTTCTGCCTTCTATGTGTTTGAAATTGGATTGATACTGATCGATGCTTGTCATTGTGATATAGTGGCGTACACATTTTAGGCGCTTTTTATCAATTGCCTGGTTACAATCAGTTCCCTTTCTACTCTCTGCTTTCTGCTCTCTCAGTGTTAGGAAATCAGAGATTACAAGAACATAGAGCAATATTTTGGGACGATTTTCTATTGCATATTACTTCATATCAAAGAACAATTACAAAGAAGAACTGAATGGGAATTTTAGGGTGTTACCTACTAACATATTATTACCATCTATTTAAATAAAAAAAATTAACTCCCCATGATGCACGTTCATAGGTGCTCCCACGATTCCTCCAAATTGCTCGGTCAAAGCTATGACCAAGTCACATTAGCTTACATTCTCCCCTTTAATGTTGACTTGTAGTTCCAGTTTCGTTTACTCCCAACAAGGATCTCATTTCGCTGAACTTGATGCGACCCAAAGCCTTAGTGAGTATGTCCGCCTTTTGTAGTTCACCGCTTACATGTTCCACACAAATTTGCTTCCTTTCAGCACATTCTCGGACGAAATGGTACTTCGTATCTATGTGTTTGCTTCGACCGTGGAATACGAGGTTCTTCATCAAGGCAATTGCTGACTTGTTGTTTACTAATAACTGCACGCATTCAGGCTTAACCCCAAGTAACTCGCTGATCAGGTTCCTTAACCACATGGCTTGACAGGCTGCAGATGTTGCAGCCATAAACTCTGCTTCACACGAAGAGAGAGCAACCGTTCTTTGTTTCTGCGACAACCAAGAGACTGGACTCCCCGAGTAGTAGAAAATCAAACCCATGGTGCCTTTTCTATCATCCAAATCCGATGCATGACTACTATCGCTATATCCCATAAGCTTTCCATCTCCTCCTCTTGAATACAACAATCCATAATTGATTGTTTCCTTGAGATACCTTAGGATCTATTTTACTACATTAAAGTGGCTAACTTTAGGATGTTCCATGTACCTGCTCACAACACCAACCGAGAAACAAAGATCCTGTCGCGTGTGTGTCAAATACCGAAGACTTCCAATGAGTCTTCGATAATCGGTTGAGTTTACTGCCTTCCCGGTTTCATCTTTGGTCAGCATTATCCTTTGTTCCATCGGCTGTTGGGTTGGGTTACAGTCCATCATTCCTGCCTACTGTAAGATTTTCTTAGCAAAACCTGACTGCTTCAACACAATTCCATCATTCTTTTGATCAACTTCTATTCCAAGGTAATAAGACAATTTTCCCAGGTTGCTCATTTCAAACACAGACTCCATCTTGTCTTCGAACTTAACTATCTCATTCTCACTTGTCCCAGTGACTATAAGATCATCTACATATACTTCGACAATGAGAGTATTCACGGAGTCTTGAAGAGTGTATACAGTTTGTTCCGACGTGCACCTTGTGAAACCCAGGTCCTTTAATGACTTGTCAAGACGAGCATACCAAGCCCTAGGCGCTTGCCTTAACCCGTACAATGCCCTATTTAGTTTGTACACCATTTTCTCCTTTCCTTTGATTACAAATCCATCTGGCTGAGTAACAAAAACATCTTCTTTGAGAACTCCATTCAGAAACGCCGATTTGACATCTAAATGATGTACCGCCCATCGCTCCTTTGCCGCCATTGCCAGTAGCAATCGAACCGTTTCAATTCGTGCTACTGGTGCATACACCTCTTCAAAATCGATCCCTTTCTTCTGCACGTACCCTTTTGCAACTAACCGGGCTTTATGCTTTGTCACATTTCCTTCTGCATATCTCTTCAATTTGAAGATCCATTTCAAACCAATCACCTTTTGACCTGCTGGAAGATGGACCAGGCTCCATGTCTGGTTCTTCTCTATCGAGTTCAACTCCTTTTGCATGGCTTCCCGCCAGTCACCATCAGTCGAGGCTTCTCTATAATTAATCGGCTCATCTCCCACCGATAACAGTTCTTCAACTTCTTCCTCAATTGGTTCTGTGACAACATACAGATCCGACAAAATATGAAAACCTTGTGGCGGTGTATGATCATAATTTGATTCACTTACCTCCTGATTGTCAATTGATGTAGGTGTTGTATTGCTGCTGCTGGAATCACTTGGTTGAGGTGTATGTGGTTCAGAGGTATTAGGTGGACTCATTCCACTATCATTGTCAATGTGATAAGCATCTTGTTGGTGGGCCTCAGTGAATGAGTTGTGATCCAATACCACATTAGCCTAATATGGTTTGTCATTAAGTCCTTTTTCTTCGACTTCATCCCAGGCCCAATGCCTTTTTTCCTCAAATACAACATCACGTGCCACAAACAGTCTCCTTTGACTAGGGCTATACAATCGATGAGCTTTGCTGCCCTGTTCTACATCCAAGTAAACCATCATCGAACTCCAATCGCTTAATTTCGTCATTTGGTTTGGCAATTTCTTCACGTGTCCCACGCAACCGAACACCTTTAGATGGTGTAAGGTAGGGACTCGACCTTTCAAACCTTCATAGGGTGTCTTATACTTCAAACCTTTTGTCGAAAAACGGTTCAATATATAGACGGCGTGTCTAACAGCCTCTCCCCACAACGTTTCTGGTACTCTCATTGTCTTCAGTAGTGATCTAGTGACTTCAAGTATTGTTCGGTTTCATCGTTCTACAACACCATTTTGTTGTGGATAGTACGGTGCCGTTCGTTGCCTTTGTATTCCTTCTTTTTCATAGTATGTGTCAAAATGGTGAGAGTTGAACTCGCCTCCCCGGTCTGTACGTACCATTTTGACTTTATACCCAGTATCACTTTCTGCTTCATTCTTAAACCTTTTGAACATGGTGAGTGACTCATCCTTCGTTTTAATAACATAAACCCACATATATCGATAGTAATCATCGACAATTAATAAAAAATACCGGTTACCTCCCATAGTTTGTGGCGAGATTGGTCCACACAGATTGGTGTGGACGAGTTCAAGGGGTCTGCTTGCTCGCCATTGAGTTTCACTTGGAAATGCTTGTCTAGTTTGTTTAGCCACCATGCATCCATCATACACCTGTGTTGGATATGGAATGTTCGGAACACCATTCACGAGACCCCTTTTTACTATTGAATCAAGTACCCGGAAGTTCACGTGTCCGATTCTCGCATGCCAAACCCAGGCTTCATCATCCATTTTCATAGCCAGACACACTGGTCGGGCTGTTTTGAGAATGATCTTGTATAAACGATTCTTCGATCGCTGCACCTTCATCACAAGCGTTCCTCTTTCGTCAGTTATTCTTAGGAATTCATCTTTCAAACGAACTTGATAACCGTCTTAGATCATCTGCCCCAAGCTGATTATGTTGCTGTGTAAAGCAGGGATGTAGTACATATCCGAGATCAGTAATTCATCACCATTCTTACATTCAAACAGTACTGAACCCTTGCCTTCTATCTGCACTTTTGACCCGACTCCAAAACTGACCTGCCCGGTCACTTTATCATCCAGTTCTGCAAAAAAATCTTTAACTCCTGACATGTGATTACTCGCCCCATTGTCCAGGTACCAAGTTTCACGATACACTTCAGAAGCACCGTCATGTTTACAGGGAAATAACTTTTCCTCATTCAACAACACCAACGAGTTATCCTTTTCCCCATGAACAGTTAGCAAAAGTGCAGGTTCGTCTTTTTGTTTCTCCGTCAAGTTGGCTTCCATTCCCTTCTCTTTCTTACATTCCGACGCTTAGTGTCCAAATTCTTCACAATTGAAGCATTTGATGTGTTTCTTGTCGCGTGGTTTTCGGTTCGCATTGTTACACTCAAGATGAGAACCGCTACTCCAGCGGTTACCCCGTCCCCGACTCGTGCCTCTTCCTCTCCGACCTCCTCTTTCATGAGTGTGACCCCGACCACGTCCTCCAGTCAGTAGTCCTTTGGCACTGGTTCTTTGGCTCACGTGGCCTTCAGATTTTGTGAGTAGCAAAGAGTTTGTACCACTTGAGTTTCCTTCTCGCAGCTTCAACCGATCTTCGTATGCCTTCAACCGCCCAACGGCTTCTTCGAATGGCATGGTGTCCACGTCCGAATACTGTTCTATCGATGCCACCAACTGCAAATACTTATCCGGTACGGTACCGAATCGAGCAGCTTGCGAACCAATTTACTATCTTCTAAGGTTTCCCCAAGGCTACTGTAATTGGAGATCACACCGCTCAATTTTCCTGCAAATTCATCAATGGATTCCCCATCCTTCATCTTCACAGCATCAAATTCACTTTTGAGCGTATGTAAACGTGCTCGTTGCACTCGGTCAGCACCTAGGTATCGGGTCTTTAGAGAGTCCCAAATTTCTTTGGCTGTTTTCTTCTTTGCCACTTGTAACAGGACATCTTCTGGAATGGCCTGAAATATGAATGCCCTGGCCAACTTGTTCTTCTGTTCATCTTCCGCCGCACCGGTCAGTGGATTTATGGATTCCCACAACCCCTGTGCATCCATAACCGCCTCCATTTTGATCGACCAAGTGGTGTAGTTGGTAGCTGTGAGCAGAGGGATTTGAAGTGACACGGAATTACTCTCCTTTTGTACTGTTGCGTTTGCAACAACCGACATCTTGTTAAATCGAGGAAACTTGGGCATAAACGAGCAAAAATGCTCTGATACCAAAATGTTAGGAAATCAGAGATTACAAGAACATAGAGCAATATTTTGGGACGATTTTCTATTGCATATTACTTCATATCAAAGAACAATTACAAAGAAGAACTGAATGGAAATTTTAGGGTGTTACCTACTAACATACTATTACCATCTATTTAAATAAAAAAAAATTAACTCCCCATGATGCACGTTCACAGGTGCTCCCACGATTCCTCCAAATTGCTCTGTGAAAGCTATGACCAAGTCACATTAGCTTACACTCAGGTGCGACTTTCGTATCTCTTCATTTAGATGTTACTGCAATTTAGTTTCCTATGGGTAATGAACTACTACATTTAGGAATTTCATTAAAAGATTTGTTATTTTTAATAGCTTGTGTTTGGCATAACAAGGGAATTAGAGATCATTTGTAAAGTTCATCATCAGATTGGTAAGCTATTAATAGTAAATCTTCTCTATTCAAAAGCTATTTACTCTGCCATTGAAGGTGAAGAAGAAGGCATTGCTAAAAGAATTCAGTGAAATTGTAGAAACTGAATCTGGTAGGTTTTCATCTTTTTCATTTTTAGATGCGTTCTTGAATTTGTTTGAATCTGCATTAACTTTGATCGTATAAAAGGGTGTATTCATTAGGTTGAATTCATTAGCTTTGAAACGTAATGAAAGACAAAGCGACGTATGTAAAATTTCATTACCATGTAAACAATAAAAACGTTTAGATTGTGGCTTCACAACTCCAATGTCACACATAGGTGGTGAGTTTTGGGGTTTAGTTACACGAGTCACTTTTCAAGATATTGTCCTTTGATTTGTGTTCATAGGTCTCTTTGACTCTTATAACTTGCATACCCTTGCACAACCATCTGCTTTTAATTCTTATTACTGTATTTTTGTTTTTGGTGCAGGGATTGTGGTAAACAAGTCCATTTAGGTAAGTATTATTTCTGATGTATAACTAAATCAGTTATACTAGATTTTGTAGTTATTCATTCAACAAAAATTGTACTTTGCGAAGCTTAGTTGTTGATGATGCTTCACTGTTGCCAGCTATAATAGATATGTCTTCATCATTCCATATTATTGAACTTTAACAAGTAGTTATTAAGTGTAAGCAAATAAAGTTCAACATGCTAATGAAATTGATAATTAAATTATCTTACAATGGATTTCCAGTTGAAAAGGTAACATATATTTTCATTTTATTGAGTTGATGAAATTGATTTTAAATGAAACATGTATTGAATTTAATTCAATTCATGAAATTTACGGGATACTTTATAAATTAGTTTGTTGATATGCTGAAGAATGATACATGATGTCATTTTTTTAATTAGTTTGTTAGGTTATATAGCTGCCATCGAATATCTCATCATCAGGTACTCTCCATTATTCATGGTTCTTAATTTCCGTCTAATTGGTTGATTGATTTTCGAATCTATTCGTGTTCTTAATTTCCGTCTAATTGGTTGATTGATTTTTGAATTAGATGAACCTCATGAGTATAATCGATTGATATTGTCCATCGGTTACCTTTTAGTTAGACTTGATAGATTGTATGTTCTTCATGCTTTTCAGTACAGTTAACCTTATATTGTTGCAATCTTTAGTAATATTGTTTCAATAAGCCACCATAATTTGACAGTTTCGATAATGAATGTATGTGTTAAGATCTGAGTTCATTTAGATTGAAATTCAATAGACTAGGGTGTATATATCTTAGTTTATGAATTAAATGAATCACAGAAATAGAAAATTAGTTCGAGAGTACTGAATGTTGTATAGAATTGAAATAATTAGATACGATTTTAACCTTAAATGATGAATATGACATTTTGATTAGTTAGAAATTATCTTGTTCTTGGTAAATTGTATATATTTACTTACACAAAAGTCTTGTAGTAGTACTTCATGTTCTTGTGATGGCGCCCACATTCTATGGTTTTTTGAAGCTGTTCTAATGAAGCTTGATACTACTTTTGCCTCGTAGTTGCATCACTGGGTGAGTTTATATTGCCTTTTGAAAGGTATGCAATTCGATATGGGTTTTAATTTTAATGGAAAGGCCATTGTAATATCTCTCTTTTAACAAATTCTTAATTTCTGTGTAATTTTAACATTCTGTTATACATTATCAGTCAAGTTAAGGTGTTTCTAACCATGTGTGACTAACAGCTTTGATGATGTTATTATGGGATAATCGCTGCAATACTTTAGTCTGAATTCTTTCGTTTAAGTTAATCAATTAAGTTAATAACCTCATATAATGATTCGATTTAGTAACTTTTTATGACTAAAAAGCATAATATCATCTTCATTTTATTATATTATAATGAACCATAAGGTTATGGGAATACATGTCCAGTTCAACTTTTTCTTTATTATGATCATAAAGCACATGGTGTAACAAAGAGGGAAGAAAAAACACAGAGAGAATAGTAGGTGTAAAGTAAAATTATAGGGTAGGGAGGTGTGCATTTAAGATCATACTTCTGTAAACATTATACAGGTCATTTTGCTTTAAATTAGTAAGCTTTAAATTGTTTATTATGGTTTCTGCATCGTAATCGAGCCAAGTTGTTTGCTGTGGGGATTGGTTACTGACCAGGAGATCACGATTCAAACATCAATCAAGAAACAAAACAACAGGGATCAACCCTAAACAACTTGACTTCAATTGATCGAACAAAAGATTTCATGTTTGTTTACATATGATCCTATATATAGTCGATGTATCAGTTTTCATGTTTGGATTTTGACACAAGACCCTTTATACTTATACAATCTACATACTAGACACTAAACTTCAAGTTAACACTAATTACTTATTTGACCCGTAACTTCCTATCAAACTTGTATCAATCAATTAATTCCAACACCGGCGCATTTCTTATAAGTGAACATTATTTGTTTGTTCTATAAATTCTTTTAAGTTGATTTGCCTTTAGAGTTAGTATCTTGGTAGGAACTTCTTGCTGTTCATACCTTCTTCCCAAACACACACATGAATTTATAGTAAAAGAAAACATAATAGAACTACATTAAATCAATAGTTCAGTAGGTTGAAGTTCAAAACCATTAAGCTCAAAACTGTTGCTTTCTTTATACACACACATACATATGATAATATTCAACTAAATTACAAAATGTGTAGATGAAGGTGTTGGCTTATAGATACACTAAATGAAATATTAATCTGTTTATAGGCTTAATATACAATTACGTATATGGCTGTCTTGTAAAGTTTTGTTGTCAGAACATGAGCTACCCAACAACTTAATCAAGTTCTGTAAACAGGATACGAGCCATTTTGATTTAAATTAGTAAGCTAAAATTGTTTGTTATGGTTTTTACAGCGTAAAGAAGTTGCTCTATACAGATTCATGATTGAACTTATAATATCATGATAACTGAAAAAATCTATTCTGATCAAACCCAGCCATGAAAACTAATGCAGAACTCTCACTATATGTAGACTTATGTAATAGTGACGCCAATCATAATCAAGCTGGTGCTTTTAATTTTATCGATCATAACCCCAATTTATAGTTGTACCAAATTAAATTTCAAATTTCTATGAAAATTCTATTTATGATGGGCTACCATATTTTTACAAAATCATACTAATATAGAATAGTTTAAAAGGAACACATGTATCAACTGAATAGCTTTATCTTATGATTGTACACTTTCCTTTTAAGATTAGTTATAACACTCATCATAACTCTTCTTATAATCTCTGTAGTCTTATAAAAGCATAAAATGGTGCAATTATTTCAAAACACATTTTATATGGCTCTACTCTACACTTTGGATTTGGATTTAGTGTTTGGTTGTCATTGTAATACGTATTCATGTTTGTTTTTATGCAATGCTTGCTTTTCCTGCAGGTTGTTCCATCATTCTCAAGTTCATTTCCACACTTAGTCAAAGATCAGTTTTATGGCTTGATTCCATGCGCAATTGATCTAATTAGTGTCCTACGCACACATGCATATATGTAACTACTGTTAAACACACATGCATATATGTTTAGTGTTATATGCACCTATGCACAACGTTTTCTTTGTTTATGATTTAATGTTTACAATTAGTGTTATATACGTACTAAGGATGCACATAAATCGTCCTAGATGCATATGTCGGTGTATATAAGTTTTTATCTTACTGGGATATGTTTCATGCAAACATGCATTTTGTATATTTTGTTTTGGATTTGAGTTATTTTATTTTTTACATCATTCCTTTCAATAGTACATTATTTCAAGCAGTGCGACCAAAATTCCTTTTTTTAAAGTTTAATTTGTATTTGATTCTGCAACGCGCGGGCTTTCCACTAGTCAAAATAATAAAGAAACCTTACCGAAAGATCTACGTTTGCTTCTTTCTCGCTTGTGTTTGATAGTTTGATCCCCCAAAAATAATTTTATATTTGGTTTGAAATTAAGGTTACTTGTAGTTTTTCCGGGAAAAGCCTTTCACTGATCCGGTAAAAAGGTTCTCCGACCGGTAACACCATTCCTCCACTTCCAGGATACCTTTTTTCTTCATCAAACCTTTTAGTTCAGCGGACTCCACTGATGCAATATTTTGTTAAAACTATCGTTTATTTTTTATAATGGAGAAATAAGAAATGATAACCAGTGAAATAATCAAACTATTGATTTCACGGTTGATGTGACAATAAAAGAAACGAAGAAAACGTGACGAGTAAAATGATCTTTAAATTTTTTTCGTCGATTCAATTTATTACCATCAATCTCTCTTTCTAACACACACGCATACTTTCTTCTTGTTTCTAGACACCACCTGGGCCCTGGCCTCTCCCACAAATACCACATAATCAAGTTAACTTTGCTATAGTCCTTCATTATTTCATTATGACAGTTTTGTCTCGAAGTAAAATTTTCACTTGTACTCCCCATAAAGTATGATTTATCTTATTAAGAACCAATTTCAAAAGTGAAAAACATGACCTAATTCAACATTTTAAATTAAATATCAAATATTATTATCAAGTCACAAATGTTTATATATACAAATATACCCGTAATTTAGGATGTTACATATTTATATGTTATATGTAAATAATAAGTATATAAAATATGATAAATGTTCAATAAATACATATCAACTCTATAGTTATTATAATGCGGAAGAGGTATAATAAATATTCAATAATGATATTTTTCATTAAATATAAAGTTAATTACATAAATAGTCCATGTGATTTATCCAAAATAATAAAATTGAGTACTAAAGGTTTTTTGTAACAGACTGGAGTATTGTGTTTTTAATTTTGTAACGAGAATATGTACTAAGACTAACAGACGTTAAGTTTCCTGTTAAACTTAAATTAAATGACTAAAATACCCTTTAATGGATTATTTTTACAATTTATTTCCCATTTTTATCAAGGGACCATTTGTGTAATTAACTATAACTATAAACAAACTCAACCTTTCCCAATCACCACCATTGACCCACCATCACTACCATCCATCCCTGTCGACCACCATTACCACCATCTACCCACCGTCACCATCATCCACCCACCGTCACCACCATCCACCCACCATCTAACCATCATCATCTTACCAACCATTTTCCTTCACCTTCAATCACCAACCCTCCTGCCCACTAGCCTCCACCAAACACCCATGAACACCACTATCACCACCATCTACCGACCATCACCACCCTCCACCTACCATGTGCCTACTCAAGCAATGGTCACAAGAAATCAGCTTATCCCTCCCACCCACCAGCCACCACCAAACATCCACGAACTTTCTAATCTAGAACTGAACCCTAATAGAGCAATGGTCATAAGGAATCAGCTTGTCCCTCTATTGTTCATAACAATCGAAGATGATCAGAAGAAATATGAACCCTAATTGAGATCTGAACCACCACAGGACCACCAAACACCCACACGCGACCACCGCACCACCCTAAATCAGCTTGTCCCTATGTTGGTACATCTGTTTGCCAATCACCGACGCTATTACAGGGGAAATGGAGAAGGAGATCTGGTGAGATAACAATGATGGTGGGATGGTTGTGACACCCTATGTGAATCCCGAATCGGTTGTGGACATGAGAGATGCTTGATTCATAAGTAATGTCTAGCCTCTAATATCACCACCAATGCATTTTAGGCGCATTGACTGTACATGAGAGAACTTCAAAGTTAAACGTGCTCAGGTGGTAGCAATCTGGAAATAAGTGACCTACCTAGGAAGTATTCACTCGGAAAACCAAAAGCAAATCTGTGAGCTCCTTATGGGCAAAGCGAACAATATTAGTGGTGTGAGGACAAACCTCACCAATGATGGTGAGTTCTCGGGCTCATAGAGGACGATGAGTCCAAAGGGGGGTGATTATGACAGCCTATGTAAATCCCAAATCGATCGTGGACAGGAGAGATGCTGGGTTCATAAGTAATGTCTAGCATCTAATATCACCACCAACGCATTTTGGGGGCATTGGTTGTGGATGAGAGGATAACTCCACAATTAAGCGTGCTCAAATGACAACAATCCAGAGATGGGTGACCTCCCTGGAAAGTTTTCACCTGGGAAACCAAAAGCAAACCCGTGAACTCCTCCTGGGCAAAGCAGACAATATTGATAGTGTGAGAGGTCGGGTGCTACAATGGTGGAGGTAGAGATGGTAATGATGGTGATATTGCGATGGTGGTGATGATGTGATGTTGTTGTTGCTGGTGGTGATGATGATGATGCCAATGGCGGATGATAGTGGTGGTTGGTGGTCGTCGATGGTCATTGGTGGTGGGGGCTAGCGGTAGTAGTGAGATCTGTAACACAAAGTTATATATATATATATATATATATATATATATATATATATATATATATATATATATATATACTTTACATAAATAGTCCTTAAACACAAACAGTCCCATATATATATATATATATATATATATATATATATATATATATATATATATATATATATATATATATATATATATATATATATGAATCCAAGGATCGTTCAAAAATTATCAGAATTGATTTGAACAAGTATTGATTGCGGAATTATCAATACTTGGTGTTTAATCTATTAATAATACTAAAATTAACCGATCAAACAAATAGAATAAGAATAATCAAACCGAGAGAACTCAATAATGTTGATCGTAATGCTTTCTTGTTGCTATTGATGTTGCTGATCTTGAATACAATAATTCAGATAATGATTACTGATGATTCTAATGATTCTCAACTGTTGTTATCTACGATTTATGTTGTTGATCTCGTATATATATATATATATATAGATCTAATTCTATTCTATTGCTAGCTATTTTATTGCTATAATTAAGCTAATTAAACTTATCCAGATCCTTGCCATGTTTATCGGCTTAGGAATTTGAGATTTACAACGAATCTAATATGAATAAAGTTGTTGATGTGACGTGGAATATTCGCTTGAATAATATGTCTTCCGTCGCCATTAATGTTGTTGTTCTGCCACGTTGACTTGTTGACTTGACGTTGACTTCTGGGTTAGTTGGTCTTCCGCAGCAATTTACTCTTCCGCAGATAGTCTATCTTCCGCAGCAACTGTTGTACAATACTTGTTCTTGTGCTTTCGCAGGAGTTCTTGTCTTCCGCAGCAATCCCTCCTTCAGTAGCTTGTTCTTTTCTTGTTCTGCTGAAGTTGTTCTTCCGCAGGAGATCTACGTGTGACCTCTCGTATTTTTGTTAACGTTTATTAAACGTCGTTATCTCTTGTAAAGTACTTGATTGTTATTAATGCAACTACGAGGATGCGTTTGTAAATTCTTGATGTAATTAAACATTGGATAATTAATAATGACAATAATAATAATAATTATAATATTAATAATAACATATATCAAACATAAAAGAAAATATTAATATTAATAATAAAAATGAAAATAATAATAAAATGATAAAATAATAATACTAATAGTAAATAATTTTAATAAATATTAATATTATTAATAATAAAAAAATATAAGTTTTATATTATACAAACTTGTAATACCAAAACAATAACAAACTGTATCTAATTAAAAATATGAAGATCGTGGGTTAACGGCTTATAAATACAATACCAAAATTCTATGATTGACTTAATACGACATTCTTTTAGGTTGAACGTAGCGTATTCTCGGCATTTCATACCAGACTCCGTATTGTCATCCTTTATTATTCAAGTGAGTTTTCATACCCCATTTTATATTACTTCACACTTTTGGGATGAAACATGTTAAACATATTATAAACACACTTGTAAATACGTTTTTAATCTTGTAACACTTGTGCAATTTATATTATATTGTCATGGTTATTTGAATATTTGTAATTATCATGTGATGACTCTTGTAAGATACAGTCATTAACTATTTCCAGCCTAGCGACGTCATAGATCTATGGGTCTGACAAGCCTATTTGGTGCTAAAGCCGAGGTTATTGCCAGCGCCTAGTGTCGTATTCTTGAGCACTATGGGAACCAAGTACACTTAGCTAATCGTTTAATCGTTGTTGTGGCCATAATTATCAAGGTTTGATTGTTACAGTATTCATCCATCTTTATTTACTTTATTCAATAACCTATGACCTGAATTGCCATCTTTTGCCTAATATTTATGTATGTTAAATCTATAGAAACTCACCAACATATTGTTGATTTTATTTTTAACATGTTTCAGGAAATGATACCGCTTAACTTGCTTTGAAGACTTGTTCACTTCTAGGATTGGACCAAGATAATAATAAAATGATATTTATTGTCACATGACGCTTTGGAACCTTTTGTATTTGTTTTGTTTAAAACTATGTTATTTCCTCAATGTATGTTATGAACCTTGAATTTTAATAATATTATCATTTGAAATTAGCGTTGTATGGCATGAACAATCTTAACCCTCATACCTCGACGTTTCCGTCGTTAAGGTTGGGGTGTGACACTACGGATGTACACTTCAGTTATATTCCTCAGAACATCTACGGAATAACACTTTATTCATCCGCAGTTGTTCCAACACTTAGTCAATTTTCCAAATTGACACAGTTTAATGTTTCCTGCACATTCACACATACATTCTGAAATATATTATATCATCGATGAATATATTATGAAGTGTAAATTAAATGTTATTTAATTCATAAACACAATTATAATCAAATATATTCATTTTATATCATCAAGAATAAAAATTACAATAATGATTACAAGAGTGATTTTTATCATCTAAACCTATACAAGAGATCTATCCCTAACAATACTCCCCCTTAGGTTTAGACTCTAGTAATCATTGGTTTAGTACTCTAAGCTCATTCACTCTTGTCAAAATCTTCTCTTTAAAGTAATCAACAGTCACTTGTTGGTCTTCATATTTAATCTTTATCTTCCTTCCACTCAACCTCTTCAGAGTTTTATATTTCAATCCCAGGACATCCTCTTCAGTGGTGAGTGTTTCAACAACACTGTTATTGGACACCACCTCCAATTCGTCCTGTTCTGAAATTCTTAGTTCTGAGACTGGCTTAATCTCTGTACCAACAAGCTGACCTGCTTCATACTTCCTTCGTTTACTTGCATTGGCATGCAGCTTGTCCATCACTTGAATTAGATGAACGTATAAGCATAAGTCATTTTGTGCAGTTTGATCTTGCAGCCTTGGGAAGTGCTTGTCATGGAGGTATGATGTATAACTTGGGTGCAGGAGTTTGATTTCCACAGGGTCAAATAATCGTATACTTTGTCCTTTCCTCTGTGGATAATTCCTTTGCAACACCAGTTCTTTTGTTTTCTCCACATACCCCCATTCTGTTATTGGGTAAGTAAATTGATTTCCATTTATGATCTTCAGTGGTGCATTGGTTAAGTCAGCATACCCAGTTCTTTGCTTAAGTTCAGCATCAACATGATGAGAACTGGTATGTGACCTCCTTTGAATTCGTCTGGTGTGTTCAGCATCCACTTGATAAGCCTCTTTTAGTACACTGCCTTTACTCCTGTGGCTTAGCTTGGCTACCAATCCGGAGAAATCTTGACCCCTTAGACTTATGGGATAATTGGTGATGGGAATGGTTTGTAAAGTATGAAGGTCAACATCTTGCAGGGCTAGTAGAGTTTCTACTCTGTGAAAGTATTGCACCATGCCAGATGCCCTCTTGATGAGTGTGCAATCCTATTCCCCATCATATTTCCATCCTATGATCTCCTGTTCTCCAGCTGCTCTTGGGAGTGTCATTTGTTCAAATAGCTGAATTAGACTTGTTTTCTTCTCAGTTATTTCCCTCATAGCGGTTCCCAGAGGCCACACCTTATGAGGAATCACACCCCTAGGCTCAATTATCATCTGTTCTGTGCCTTGGTGGATGTCTTTGACTTGAATTACAGTTGCCTTGGGAGGAGATGTTGTTTGTTTATTAGAAGGATTAGGGACTCCGGACCTGAATCTTACTCCAGTGTTTAGTTCAACTGTCATTGCATGCTCCATCATCGCCCTGAGCTCACCAACTGTTCTTCCCTTTAGCTCATGGGGCAGATAATTGTGGCTTTGCAGCCAGCATGTCATATTATACTTAGTAAGCTTGCTTGTTTCACAGTGTCCTAATTCCTTCCTGATCTTCTCCATAGCTTTAAATTCGGAGAATGTTTCATAAGTGCAGACTGGAAGCATCAGTCTTGCGGCATCAAATTCTTTTAAAGCTTCAATCATTTCTCTCATATTCATCTTCTCGACCAAGTCATATGGAAATCCATGATTGATTAACTGCATGAACATGGATGACTGTGGTCTTTCCTCTACTATGTCATCAGTAGTCAATAGCTTTTCTAGTTTGACTTCTTCAGACTCTTCCTTTATCAGCTCTTCCCATTCAAAGTCACTTTCTTCTACTTGTTGCTTTAATGGGGTTTGATGCTCTGTAGAATCTGGTTTAGCACTTTTAGTTGATTCTCTAGATGCATCAGCTGTCTTCCCTAAGTATTTTATTTTCCTGCTGTAGGTGATTAGTGTTGAATCACTTTTGTTCTTTTCAGCTTCAGTCAACTTCTTCTTCAACCTTTCAATCTCATCATCTTTTAGTTTCAGTCTTTCAACTTGTTTATCGACCAAATCATTCAAAGCATCAATTACTTCATTATTCATCACTGCATCTTCCCTCAGACTCTTCAATCTACTCTCCAGCTTCTCTATTAATTCATCTTTCTCTTTTATCTCCTTCTTTAACCTTCTTAACTTTTCTAGCTTTTTGTTCCCTTTCAGTACAAGATTGTTGTATTCTGCCACCAAATATCTTTTGCTTACATTGATATCTTCTTCATTCAGGTCATTCTTATTGTAAGCAATGACATCAATGTAAGCACTCTCTTCTTGCTCAACTTCCTCTTCCTTATATTTCTCTTCTACATCAATACAAACTTCTTTTGTATCTTCATCATTAATAGCTTCATCAACATCCTCATCAAGGTGGAGTTCTTCTGCTGGTGTTGGGCTGTCAATGGGTTCAGTAATAGTGGGTGAGATGGTTGGTTCAGTTGGTGGTAGAGGAGATATGGGCTCTGTGGCACCAGTATTAATTGATGTTATGGAGATTGGTGAGTTTGGGAGTGAAGGTTGAGTCCCATCCTGACCAACTACTTCTGTAGAAGCAGTGTTGATTGATATTGGTGATTGGCCAGGAGAGATGGGTTCAGTATTCTCACTTGAAGATGTCAAGTGGATGGGTGATAGTGGTGGCTGTGATTCTTGTTAGGGTGATTTGGGTGAAGCATGTTGTGGTGTTTCAGGCTGGGAGTGTATGGCAGATGGTGCTGATGAGCTTTCAGTTTGTGGTTCCTCAACCCACAGTAGCTCTTGAGGAATGTCCTCATTCTCATCTCGTACAGAGCAAACATCTCCACACCGCCTCCTTCATACTGCCCTTTCAATTTGTTGAGAAGGGATTTGTTTAAGTGGCTCTGTACACCTATATCACCTTCTCTTTCCACTTCATGGATTTGTTCATTAATTATCAGTTGGAGGAACCGAGGGAACATGAACATCTTGTTCTCCTTTTGCACTTGCACATGATCGCAAAGGCAGTTCATGATATATTTGGCATAATTATAGGTTCTTCCTTCAAAGATTCCTATGATCCCAGATGAGATGTAGCGAGAGAATCTATCTAACCCGGACTTTCGATTGGAGATGCACTTCAGGTAAGTGTGGCAGAGGAACCGGTAAGGCTTGCATAGCCTACCCTTCTTGATTTCTCCGTGTTGATAGTCACCATCGTAGCCCATCAAATTGAATACCTTCTAGATGTATTCATGGTCGAATACATCCGGATGACCTTGTTCATCCTCTCCCAGTTCTAGGGCACTGCGGATTATTCCTTCATTTACCCAAAGGGGTAAGTTCCCAATGGTCGCAGTGATCATGGTTCCTTCATCTCCTTCGACTATTGCAGCTGTATTCCAGAAATCTATCATGTGGAATAGATAGATGACTGAGTCAGTAGTCAGCGCGTAGAAGAGTCGTGTTCTTCTCAGGTATCTTATAATGTCTCTGCATTCATCCTCTACATCTGGATTCAGAAATGCACAGACATTGTGGTCTTTTATGAACCGATTAGCCATGATGACAGTAGTGTTAGCCTAGTGTTCGATGTAGACAATGAAGAAGGGGGTTTTGGATGAAGAGGTTTTTAGGTCAGAGTGTTTTGAAAATGAATAGAAAGGCCAACGATCGAAGTACCTTTTTATACCTTTTCAGACATGTTGTCTACCATGTGGGACCCATTTACATTTTTTACCCCTCCGCGGTTATTAACTATGCCTAATAAATAATTAATAGCAATTAATGATCATATAATTAAGCAAAGTATAATATCCACGAAAATCATAGTTTTTCTGTTTCTTTCGTACATTATCTACAGAAGAGGACCCATTCTATCTTCCGCAGAAGCACCTGCGGATGAACAGATTTCACTGTATCTACGGAAGATAGCTTCATGTCTTCCGTAGTACGCCTTCGGTTCCGATTAGTTATACTACTCAGATTAAGGGAATTAATTGATCAGTTATACTTACTCCCCCTAAATTTGTGATTAATCATCTACGGATGAGTTTATCAAAATTTTATACGAAGATCGCATGATCAGTGAGTGTGTAACTGAAAATCACATGAGTATAGTGTTCTGTGGTAGGCAATTGGTTGAGAAACTAAGGATCATACTATAAATCAGACACATTCCTGCTTAGTTTGGTTGAGAGAAAAGCCTACTAGATCTAGTGCAAATTGCAAATATGGTGATCCGCAGAAGTTCAACCTAGAGTGTATGTTGGGCATGTCCGGCTAGTTATCATGTTTTGGTAAGAATTAAAGATAAACAAGGATGAATGCATCATGCAAGGTGTATGAAAGTCTGTCTCCCAGATTGTGATCAATTCATCACTTTATCACACATACCATGTTCCATAGATTATAAGCTCTATCTTAAGATTTCTTTGAAATCTTATTAATGCGTTTTATGAATGCTCTTTGAGTACTATGTAGTTGATCCTTTAGGATTCTTTTGGGAGCAGTTCTTTTTAGGAACTTTTAATGATCAGCATCAGGTCACCAGGTCTTTACTTACGTAAAACAGAGGTGGCCTTTGACCCAGGTCTTTGCTTATGCAAAACAGAGGGTCATGATGTGCAAAGATAGAGGTATAAGGTGTTGCAACATAGTAAGTGTGCATAAGTGATGAGTTATGTACTTTCTGATTAGACTTACTTGTTAACTCCTCACGATGACTTATCCAAACTAAGTCATCTTGGCTTTATGTTGAGCATGACATAGCTTATTTTCCACTCAGGATGAACCTATTCACATATTTAACACATCAGATCAGTAGTTAGTTGGTTGGGTGCAGGCAGGATATATGTCATGTTTATAGCATACTATCATATTCGTAGATTATCAAAAGCCTTACACATAAGTTTATGTTGTATCCTTATATGATCACAGTTAATGAGCCTATATACCTGTTGTTAATGTTTTGAACTTATTCTAAGTTGATCATGCCTAATGATTCAATTAAGAACTTAAATCTTATTGAATCAAAGGCCTTAGTGAATAAATCAGCAAGCTGATTTGTTGTGTCCACTTTGATCAACTTAATTAGTCCATTTTCTGAGCAGTCTCTTAGAAAATGGTATCTGATTTCTATATGTTTAGTTTTACTATGTTGGACTGGATTAGCAGTGATAAACATAGCAGCTGAATTGTCTATATATATTGGTGTCTGGAGAAAATTGTAACTATAATCAAGTATTGATTTTGTAACCATAGAACCTGGGAGCAACCTGCTGAAGCAGCTATGTATTCGGCCTCAGCTGTGGATACTGAAACATTTGTCTGCTTTTTGCACTGCCAAGACACAAGTCTTGGTCCTATGAATTGACATCCTCCATTTGTTGATTTTCTATTGTTGTTGCATCCTCCGTAGTCACTGTCTGAATAGGAGTAAAGCTTGAAGTCTCCTTCTTTGGGATACCAAAGTCCAAGTGATGGTTTCCCTTTGAGGTATCTGAATATTCTCTTTACTGCATTCAAGTGGGACTCCTTTGGTTCTGCTTGATACCTAGCGCACACACACACAGCAAACATTATGTCAGGTCTACTAGCAGTTAAGTATATTAATGATCCTATCATAGATCTATATAATCTTTGATCAATAGACTTTCCTGTTAGATCTGGTACAATTTTATCTATAGTAGATGCTGGTGTTTTGCATGACACACAGTCTGCAAGGTTGTATTTCTTCAGTGTTTGAAGGATATACTTTTCTTGATTGATGAAGATGCCATCTGTTTTCTGATGAACTTGTAATCCTAAGAAGAAATTTAATTCTCCCATTGAACTCATCTGAAACTCAGATTGCATTAAGGCTTCAAACTCTTCACAAAGTCTCTTGTTTGTTGATCCAGATATGATGTCATCAATATATACTTGAACAACTAAGAGATCTTGATGTTCATGTTTGAGAAAAAGTGTCTGGTCAATTGTTCCTCTCTTGTATCCATGTCTTAGGAGAAACTTGGACAGTGTTTCATACCATTTTCTTGGTGCTTGATGAAGTCCATATAAAGCTTTATCAAGCTTGTACACCCTGTGAGGGTAATCAGGATCTTCAAATCCTGATGGTTGAGAAACATAGACCTCTTCATCAATTTTACCATATAAGAAGGCACACTTTACATCCATTTGTTAAACTGTAAACTTCTTATATGATGCATATGCCAAAAACACTCTTATTGCCTTAATCCTTGCAACTGGTGCAAAGACTTCATCATAGCCTATGCCTTCCTCTTGTGTGTAGCCTTGAGCAATCAGCCTTGCTTTGTTTCTGATTATTATTCCCCTGTCATCTAGCTTATTTTTAAATAACCACCTTGTGCCAATGGGATATTGGCCTTCAGGGAGATCAACTAGATTCCACACCTTCTGTTTCCTGAATTGCTGAAGTTCTTCTTGCATTGCTTCAATCCAGCTGTTGTCTTTCAAGGCTTCTGTTATGTTGGGAGGAACTACTTGTGATAGAAAGCAGGAGAATAGACACGTGTTTGTAGTTCCCCCTTGTCTTCTGGTAGTTCTGTTATGAAGGTCACCTATCATGTTATCAATTGGGTGATACTTATGTGCTCTAACTGTTGGTACATCATTAACTTGGATGGATGAATCCAGGTTTATGATGTTGGTTGTTGGAGATGAGGTTAGTTGTGATGGAGGGTCAACAAAGTAGTTCATCTCATTTTCTGGTGCAACTGTCTGAGTTTCCGCAGAAACATGTATGCCTTCAAGGGTAGTGGACATGTCTTCCGTAGGGACTTGATCAGCTGTAGTTTCAGAGTAAGATATTTCTATGTGTGACAATGGTTTTGAATGGTTTTCTGATGTGGTTTGATTATTAGGGGATCTCAGTCCATCATCTGCAGGAGTAAGAACATCTACGGAAGTAGATGGTACTTCAGCTGATGTGCATGGTGTGAGGTCATCAGAAACATCTTTACTAGTTTGTGCTGATGCATCAGGATCAGTGTTACTTTGGTTCTCCAGGGGAGTGACTCTAGGTGGGTCAGCTGTCAATGGTACACCCATATTTGGAGGAACATAAGGGTAACATGTATCAGCAGCACCTGTCATGTTAAGATAACCAAAGTTAAATGAGTTAGTTAATGCATCTATATCAAACAGCCAAGATGATCCTTTTATCGACTGTGGAAATAAAGATTCATCTAGGATACATTAAGAGTTTCTTCCACTATGTTATCATGTGGAATATAGACTCTATATGATTTAGATGTTGATGAGTAACCAACAAAGAAACCATCATAGGCTTTTTCAGTAAATTTTCCTAACTGTTCTTTTGTGTTTAATACAGATACGTGACACCCAAAAGCTTTAAGATATCCTATAAAAGGTTTTCTTTTAAACAGAAGTTCATAGGGTGTTTTATTATATTCTTTGACAATCAAAGTTTTGTTTTGAACAATGCAGGCTGTGTTCACAGCTTCTGCCCAAAATGTTATTGGCAGATGTGAGTCAGCTAGCATTGTTATTGCTGCTTCAATTAGAGTTCTGTTTCTCCTCTCAGCAACTCCATTCTGTTGAGGAGTTCTTGGAGCACTAAATTGCCTAGCTATGCCTTTATCCCTGCAAAATGAGTCTAAGACATAATTAACAAATTCAGTTCCATTATCACTTCTCAGTATCTTGATTCTTAGATCAAGTTGATTTTCTATCTTAGTGATGAACTCCATTAAAATTTCTGATGTTTCACTTTTATGTTTTAAGAAAAATACCCAAGTAAATCTAGTGAAATCATCAACAATCACCAAATAGTACTGCCCTTTGCCAATGCTTAACACATTGGTGGGACCAAAAAGATCCATGTGCAGTAACTTTAGTGGTGTTGTGTTTGTGTTAATTGTTTTGGACTTATGTGATACTTTATGTTGTTTGCTTTTATAGCATGATAAACAGTGATTAGAACAGTAATATTCTTTCTTTGGGACACCAATGACTAAGTCATTTTTCACCAATTTATTCATGTTCTTCATGTTGGAATGAGCCATCCTTCTGTGCCAGAGTTGTGCTTCATCTTCTGATGATTTAGAGATCAGGCATGTTTCTTTGATTGTTAGTGTAGTGTTGTTCATATCCAACACATAGGTGTTACCGTTTCTTGGTGCTTTAAGAAGGATCCAGTCTTCTGGAATTTTGAAACCTGGCTTAAGAATGTAGCAATCAGAGTTATCAAAGAAAGTAGTATAGTGTTGGTCACAGATTTGTGATACACTTAGTAAGTTAAACTGTAAGTTTTCACAAAAGTTAACTTATTCAAACTTTAAAACTCCATTTGTTACCATTCCTTCACCAGTAATTTTACCTCCCTTCTTATCCCCACCAAATGCTACATATGAAGCATTCTTATGTTTGAAGTCCTGCAAGAGGGTGCAGTCTCCTGTCATATGTCTGGAACAGCCACTGTCAATATACCACTTGTTGTCAGCCCTCCTTGGATGTTCCTGTAAACAAAGATGAACTTAGTTAGACTTAGGAGCCCAAGCCTTGCTGGTCTTGGCTTGACATTGTTATCTAATGTATCAACTTTCTCATGAATAAGACTTGAATTTTCTAGATTAGCTATACAGTCAGTTAATACATTATGTTTAGTTTGGGGTGAGGATGTAATGGTTGATGAGGTTGAGGTGATGTCTTCTTGATTCATACTGACTTGGTTAGTCATTTTTGTTTGAGACTTCTTCTTTAATGTGGATGATGAGAAATTGCCAGAAAATGTCTCTACATCTTTTGCTTTGGACTTAGGCACATCATTGCCTTTGTCAAAGTGATCAAAGAAGTTGTCTTCTTCCTCAAGTGCTACCTTTTTGTGTGGTGCATTCTTTTGCATTTGTGATTTCGCCTTCTTATTCTTTAATTGCACCTCAGCAATTTTGTTGTTTTTCTTAGTAACTTTCTGTTCTTGTTGTTTTTTCTTTTTGTTTGAATCTCTATCATCTTCAGAAGATTATGAGTCTGACTCAGAAGTATCTACTTTCTTTGTCTTGACAATCTTTGTTTTGTTCTTCTTGTTGAAGTAGCATTCCTTTGTAGTATGGTTATTTTTGTTGCATATTGCACAGTATTTGTTGAAGTAACAATCCGAAGTCATATGATTGTTCATGTTACATATTGAGCAATAGTGCTGAAGTAGCATTCTTCTGTGCTGTGGTGTGCATGTCACACCATTTACAGTGAACTTCATCTTTACTATCAGATGCATTCCTTTTCTTTGCCTTCTTCTTGCTCATAAGTTTTTGGTTCTTTTCAAATATAGCTGCTGATGAGTCTTTTCCTCTTCCATACATGATATCAAAAGGTTCTTGTGTTGTATCTTTTGTGTCCTTTTTCTTAGTCTGTTCTGATTTCTTCCGCAGATGATCTGCGGAAGTTATGTTCTTTTCTCCTGATCCTCTTTTTGCTGACTTTTCTTTATTTAGTTTATTGAATGCAAGTATGCCTTCATTTAATTGCTCAATCCTTGTATGGATTGTCTTTAGCAGATTTCTTTGTTTTGGTGGATAGGGTAGTTTAAGTTCATTTAGTACCTTTGGAATTGAGTATTCTTTTAACACAGTTTTATCCTTACCCAACCCAGCATTATTAGTCTCAGCCTCTTCATCTAAGTCATCACAGTTGTCATAATCAATTTCTGACAGCTCAGAGTCTGATGAACTAGATTCAGATGACACAGTATTATTAAGTTTATCTGATGACTCAGGTATGAAGTGATTAGATAAACTGTTGGTCATTGACTCAGGTAAAGAATATAATTGTTGGTAACTGGTGGTGCAACTGCATGAAATCCCAATCCTGACTTGTTCTTAGACTCAATATGAGAGTTTAACAGTTTCTCATACTGTTGTGATGACAATTGGAATTTTTGCAGTTTCACCTCAGTAGATGCATGTTCTGACATAGATTTGGTTAAAGATGTAGTCAGATGCTCAACTTGTGCTTTTAGATTGTAATTTTCAGATACAAGTTTATCTAAATCCTTTTGTAAAGAATTCATTTTGACTTGATAAAGTTTGTGTTCTCTAACATGAGATTCATTTAAGAGTAAGGTTTCTTTTACTTTATCAGGCAATTGTTGAGCATGTGTTCTATATCTTTCTACTTCATCTATGCAAGAAGGGGAACACAACCTTTCTCTTACCTCAGTGGCCATTGGAGGGACTTTGTTTTCCATATTAGCCATCAAAGCTTGGTTTTCAGCAAGTACTTCCTTCTCATACATGCTCCAATCACAAGTACCATCCTGCAAAATAATTAAACCAGTTTCTTTAGTGTTAGAGATACCTGTTGTATTATTTGGTGGGGATGCATTGGTTAATAGTGGTTGTGTGATACTCCTTTGACTAGGCTGTCTTGAGTCAGTTGACTGCTATTGGCTGTTATTGCACTCCCTTAAAAGTGTCCAAACAGATTGCACTTAAAGCATCTCACTTTGGACTTATCTACACCAATTTTTGTTGTTCTTCCTCTAACAGACAATCCTTTGTTTCTTTTCATGTACATCTTGGCTCTATAGGCAATCATTACCCTTTGCCATTGCAGATCCATCTCTTCCACTTTATCAGGATGAAGTTCTTCTAGATCTTGTTGACAAAAATGAGCAGGAGTCAAGGTGCTTCCTAGATAAGCCTGAAAGCTTGAGCTAAAAGCTGCAAAGGTAGCTTTCTGTTCTTCAGTCTCCAAAACCACAGTAATTGGTTCTATTTGATTGTTATTCTTCTTGCTTTTGGATTCATCAGCCTTTCCTTTTGTCTGTTTGTGTTGATTGCTTTGAGTTCTTGATTTTGAAGGCTTTGCTGCGTAGAAACTTGTTTATCCTTCCTGTTCACCTTCATCACTGGAGTTGTCTTCATCTTCATTACAGATGAATGCACTGCCAGTATTCTTCAGTTCTTTGAATTGATAAGGTGCTATAGGTGCTTTCACACTTTTGTTTCTTGTCTTTTCATCCAGCTCCAATACTTCTACTTTTGCCACTAGAGTGTCTAGACCTATTGTTTTTAGATCAATAGTATTTTTAAACATGGACACAGTCTGGGTCCAATTTTCAGGCAAAGAATGAAGCATCTTTTTATTCAATTCTTCATTGCTGTACTTAAGTTCAAGGATGTTCATCTCTATAAGAAGTTGCATGAATCTATGCAATTGTTGAGGGACTGACTCACCCGGAATATGATGGAATGTTTCATATTGTGCACGGAGAGTATCCTTCTTTATGCTTCTAATCTCGTCACTGCCTTCACACAGAGTGTGCAGGATTTTTCATAACGAGTTAGCTATTGTGTATGATTCACACCTGATCAAGAGTTCTTCAGGCAAAGCCATAGTAAGCATACTATAAGCTTTGATGTCAATCTTGACTCTCTTGGCATCATTAGGTGATAGATTCTTTAAACTAATAGGTTGATTATTATCCTTATAATCCGCTCCTAAGGCAGGTGGGATATATGGTCCTTCGGTAATCGAAGCCCATAAGTCAGAATCTGTGTAATTAACATGATTCCTGAATCGGATTTTCCAGGTTTTAAAATCAGATTTGTTTTCCAGTTTAGGAGGTTGATAAGCACCAACAACTAAATTACTCATGATAATTAATTTTATTTAGAAAGCAATAATTTTGTTTTAGCAGTAATCGATTAAACAAATCAAAGCTGATAGATCAATTGATCTGGATCAATGAGCACCAAGCTCTGATACCACCTTTGAATCCAAGGATCGTTTAGAAATTATCAGAATTGATTTGAACAAGTATTGATTGCGGAATTATCAATACTTGGTGTTTAATCTATTAATAATACTAAAATTAACCAATCAAACAAATAGAATAAGAATAATCAAACCGATAGAACTCAATAATATTGATCGTAATGCTTTTTTGTTGCTATTGATGTTGCTGATCTTGAATACAATGATTCAGATAATGATTACTGATGATTCTAATGATTCTCAACTGTTGTTATGTATGATTTATGTTGTTGATCTCGTATATATAAATAGAGATCTAATTCTAATCTATTGCTAGCTATTTTGTTGCTATAATTAAGCTAATTAAACTTATCCAAATCCTTGCCATGTTTATAGGCTTAGGAATTTGAGATTTACAACGAATCTAATATGAATAAAGTTGTTGATGTGACGTGGAATATTCGCTTGAATAATATGTCTTCCGTCGCCATTAATGTTGTTGTTCTGCCACATTGACTTGTTGACTTGATGTTGACTTCTGGTTAGTTGGTCTTCCGCAGCAATTTACTCTTCCGCAGATAGTCTATCTTCCGCAACAACTGTTGTACAGTACCTGTTCTTGTGCTTCCGCAGGAGTTCTTGTCTTCCGCAGCAACCCCTCCTTCAGTAGCTTGTTCTTTTCTTGTTCTGCTGAAGTTGTTTTTCCGCAGGAGATCTACGGATGTACACTTCAGTTATGTTCCTCAGAACATCTACGGAAGAACACTTTATTCATCCGCAGTTGTTCCAACACTTAGTCAATTTTTCAAATTGACACAGTTTAATGTTTCCTGCACATTCACACATACATTCTGAAATATATTATATCATCGATGAATATATTATGAAGTGCAAATTAAATGTTATTTAATTCATAAACACAATTATAATCAAATATATTCATTTTATATCATCAAGAACAATAATTACAATAATGATTACAAGAGTGATTTTTATCATCTAAACCTATACAAGAGATCTATCCCTAACAATATATATATATATATATATATATATATATATATATATATATATATATATATATATATATATACATATATATATATATTAAATTACATAAACAGTCCATTTAAGTTACATTATTAGTCATTGTAAAGTGAAAAGATGAAAATACCCTTAGATTTAACAGAAAAGTTAACATTTGTTAGTCTTAATGCAAATTCTCGTTACAAAATTGAAAACACAATACCCCAACCTGTAACAAAAAGCTCTTAGTATTCAAATTTATTATTTTGGATAAACCACATGTACTATTTATATAAATAACTCTTAAATATATAAAGATTCTCATTATTGGTATAGTAAAGAAGTTAAAAAATTTTCTTTATATTACGTTAACAAAATGCGAAATGATAAGTATTACCTTGTATTTTCAACTATTAGTATTTTAAATATTTTGTTTTGTTTAATATAGCGCTTAGGTGTAACTTTTTATTAAATAATGTTTTTTACGTTAAAACGTTACTTTCACTTTAGATTTCTGATTATATAACAAAAGATAAGTTTTTCGAAGAGCTATAGAAACAAGATAAATGATCCCTCAATAATTCAAACATATAATTATCACCCACCATCACCAACTACTCCACTGAACCATATAAATTTAAACCGACAGACTCGATATGGGTTGATTCAAATATGACTCCATCGATTTTAACGGTGTATGTCTAACTTATTAACTTCATTTTGTGATTGTTCTAACATGTCACAATCTTGCACTTATTCAGTGTTAGTTATATAAAATGTAACATTAAGAAAAGAAGTTATTATATATAAGTTTACGCCGTTTAAACTTTGTAATTAAAAAAATATTAAAACTTAAGACATATAAGATCATTTTCAACGCGGTGAACAGAGGGGGATGCGTTCATCCTCCGCGTGAGAAGGCTTCACGTGTGGCCCTCCCTCTCTCCTCCTTCTCACTTTTCTCGTCTGACCCCACCTGTAGAGAGGAATTACTTCCTACACATCTCTCTCTCATCTCCACATCGTCCACAATCTCATTAACCTCACATGCAGGGGCGGACCAACGTTTTAGGTTGGGGTTCACCCGTACTCCATGAAAAAATATATAATAGTCTATATACGATCAGATCCCGACTAACACGAATGTAATTTTGACAACGACCCCATGAAATGTTAAGACCTACCCTCACTAAATGTTAACATCGACCCCGAGAAAAATTATTTTTAGATTTCAATTCTTAGTAATATAAACCTATTGTAAACAAATTAACAAATATAAAACTGTTAACTTGCTTAGGTCAACCCCATTTTAAATAAAGTAATTTGATAATTCAAGTTCAAACTAAACAATCAACTATTACACTCATTTAACTATCAACTTGCAACTCAATTAGTTTAATAACATAACCCACTTAATTTGTAATTCAAATAATAATAAAAAAAAAATTGTTCATTGTTTCCATTGTGTAACCTGAATCGAGTCAAACTGGATAGTAAAAAATTAATATTTAGCTATGCACAATGATCGTTAGAATTTTCAGACTCTATGAAAAGAATTCTTGGGCCTACCACCGCTCTCATGGCATGTTATCAGAGATTATTCATAAATGGCATAATTTTTTATAGCATATCTGTTTTATAAATGTGATTTTTTGATACAACAATTATAAATATGAATTTTTGTAATATAACAATAATAACGCCAGCAAAATATCCTACTAAAGCTATGAAAACCAATAATGCAAAACTTGAGATAAATTCTACAAGACGTTGCTACACCAAGTTTACATAAATAAATATTCAGAGTTTGACATCTATATTCACTTTATTCTTATATTTAAACACGTTCTATGTATATATTTATACACCAATATAAAATACGACAAGCTACATCTCATCCACGCTACATGCTTAAGAAACAATAAAGTTATATACTTTTTGAAATATTGTAACTGGTTTTTACCATATACAACCAACTTTTTACTAGAAACTAAAAAAACATGACTGTACTTTACAAGAATATTCGATTTTGGACAAAAACATCTAAAGCGTTAGATTATGTTTGTCCGTCACCAATAATTCTTGCTAGTATATTTGTGTTCTTCCATTTCGTAAACGAATATCATACTAAATCATACAATATATCAAAATAACTCTTTTTCTAAAAAAGATTTTTGAGTAACTATATGTTAATTTTACCCTAGAAGCCTTCATAGTAGCCTCCATATGTGATATGGGCTGTGGTCAAAGGGACCCCTCTCACTGCTGACATTGCTTCATTTGCATGATGAACCACTTGCTTTATCCTCTGTAATATTGAAAATAATCAGTGTTGCAATATAAAACAATCATTGAATAAGACCAAAAAACATAACTATTTTGTAAAAATAATATTAATTGTTAAAAATGAAGAATTAAAGAGTTTTAAGCCCTACTATTTGTTAAAAACATGATTAATTTCCTTTAAATATTAAGCATGTTGAGGAGGACATAGGCTCGGTTTTCTTGGACCGATCCATCTTCAAAAGAAATCGATCGTGACTCATGAGCCATCATCACAAAAGCCTCAAAGATATATAATCTTAAAATCTGAAAATAGATGATCCCTATAAGGGTCTAGGGATCATCAGCCTAAACGATCTATTAAATCATAATATCAAATAACTCATTTAGTTTTGTATGATTTGAAATACACGTGGTATTTAGCCATTTTCGCGCTTAATTTCGTTCATATGAAAGGGCAAAATGAGAATCAACATGTTTTTTAAGAAGAAATGCAAATAAAATATTGAATATTGATATGTAAAAATGAAATAATTTAAAAAATAGATTGTATCAAACCTTGTCATCAGAGTATAGTTGGATCCTAAGCCTTTTATTTTGTTTGTGCCTTTGAACATTTCCAAAAAGGATGATACAAATGGTGGCAGCAGCCATACCAAGAGAGCAAAAGGAACCAATCCCATTGAAACCCCATTTCCAAACATTCATATTTTCATTCCTTTGTTCCTTGATCACCTTCTCATCAGTCTGATCAATCACCACTTTTGATGGTGATGAACCATTGAATATATGATCATCACTTTTATCCTCAAATTGAAACATATCTGTTTCAATATAAGGCAAGCTGATTCTCCGAGAACCTGATCTCGGAGAATCCATTTTCATTTCGACAAATTCATTTTCTTTTTTAAAGAAAACCTGAAAGATCGGATCTTGATCCGGTTCAGGAGTACTTTTAAGCTCTCCGTCGATCAAAAGTGGGAGTTTGGTAATCTCCTTGACCTCTTCATGGTGATCACAAAATTGATGATCATCCATATGAATTGGGAAAGGGATCAACTTCTTTGGCGATCTTTGATCATCTTCACATGAGGAATCGACGAATTCTTGGGATTTTTGTGACGAATCAAAGTAATCCATTTTAAAAAGATTCTTGGGGCTCCTCACAAACTTTCTTGAAAAGAACTTCTTCCCTCCATCATCATGGACTTCAAGAAGCCCATCATATGGTATGTTCACCCATCCCTCATCTTCAAGATCCATCTTTTTGCATCAAAGTTGAGATCTTTTGGTTAGTGTGAAGAAAAGATGCAAGAACTAATTGGGTTTTAAACAAAATTATTGAATTATTGAGGTGCCTAGCTCTCCATGGAGTGTAGTGAAGAGTTTCACTTGGAACAAGCAAGATAATTGGGATCTTTTCTTTTTTTCCTAATACTTGACAAATTAGGAGTTGGTCCTATAGGGCCCACATGATGTGAACTATATTTATTTCAAATTTAGTTGATATGTGTCTTAAGATATTTTCTTGTATGCTTTCCAAAATAAGAAGTGATTTTATATTTTTATAAATTTATAAGTTAAGTTTGATTTTACTCGTTCAGTTTTATTGAAAATTATCTTTTCCCTCCAAAATATTAAAAATATCAATTTTACCTTCAAAAATTTCATAATTTATTTCAATTTTAATCCGAAAGTTTCATTATTTGTTTTAATTTTATCCAAAATAATGAAATTTTTGGAGCAAAATTAAAACAAAATATGAAACTTTTGGAGCTAAATTAATACTTTTAATATTTTAGAGGAAAATGATTACTTTAATCAAACGTTAGGAAGCAAAATTAAAATTAACTTTAAATTTATTAATAATACTTTTTCCCAAGAAAAAAATGGGTAAAATTAGTAAAGTCTAGATTTCAAATAATTTATAAATTACATCGGATGTTTGTTCATTTATTTGTAAAGATCGTTAACACGATATGGCTAAAGAATTTCATTATTCTATTGTTAGTTGGATAGAGAATATATTCTTATAATTGTATCGAAGAAGAAAAAGATTGGGTGTGAATTTTTCAGTTTTTCTTTTTCCACTTTTATAACGATTTGTTAATGTTAATGATAAATATATATGGAGTGGGTGTTGATCCAGCTACAAAGTTGTGATGTTGATCATATAGAGTAAGATAAATAATGTAACATTTTACGGATAAAAAAATAAAAATATACTAAAATGGCTTTATTAAGTTGTTTTTATTTATGGAATCTAAATCTGTTGCAAAATGGCTTAGATAAACACAGTAACAGTCGACAACAGAATTAAAATACAAACACTAAATATGTTTATCGAGAGCCACACATAAAAAACTCTTTAAGCCTCTATTTAATACTAAACATATATTACTTCTATCCTAGCTTGCTCAAATAATATATTATATAAATAAATAAATAACCAAATTCAACTCTTAGTCCAATAAAACTAAACCAAACAATTAATAAAAATAATAACAATGATTATAATAATAATAATAATAATAATAATAATAATAATAAATAATAATAATAATAATAACAACAACAATAATAACAACAACAATAATAATAATAATAATAATAACAATAATAATAATAATAATAATAATAATAATAATAATAATAATAATAATAATAATAATAATAATAATAATTACTATCTCATTTATTTAATCAAAATTAAAATTCAATTTTTACGTAGCTTTGATTAGAGAGAATGGATTATGGTTACATCATTGTCTTATATATTATGATTAAAGTGATAAATACACATGTTAATACAGTTATCACAATTTCTCTATTTAAAACTATGAATCGAACATGGTCCTAATTCGACACAATCTGGTGTGTAGAATGAAATTGATTTGTTTATCTGAAAATAATTAAAAAAGTTCAGCCTTCTGTTGGAAATTTTTTAATTTTTGAATAAATCAATCGGCTTAACTAATGAAAAGAAAATCAGCCGTAAGCATTAATTATTTTCTTTATGTACTAAAAACATGTTTGCTTTATTTTGTAATGAAAATGTTAATTTTATTTAAATAATTCAATTTTCCAAAATCCACAAGAGCTTCCCAAACTTCACGTGTTATGTCAAGTGTGGTCCTTTCTACAATTAGGTAAGCTACAAATATATTAGAGTAAGTTATGCGAATGGTCCCGGTGGTCTAGACCAAATTATGGATTTGCTCCTTAAACTTTTAGATTTTATTGATATAGTCTCTAACTAGCATGTTTACTTTCATATATAGTCCCTAAACTTAATGATGTTAATTTAGTCGGTTTGATTCAAGGATGTTTTAGTCATTTGAATTTTAATAAATTATCAAATTAAAACACAAATTAAAACCCACTGTACCGGTTCGTCCCCCTCATTCTCCCAAATCCCACGTGTCAACAAACTCTAAAAACATTCACAGTAGGTTTTTTATTTTTATATGAGTGTGTACCTATATTATGAGAAATGGTTATAAGTGGAAAAAAAAATATAATTGTTCATTTTTATATTTGAGAAAACATAGAAACTTTATAATTTTTTTAATATTTTTGAAATTGGTTGTGAGTGAAAAAGAAAGAAAAGATAATGATAAAGATATAAAAGAAAATATTGTTTAACTAAAAACAAAGAAAAATTAATGATTTTAATGTAAATATAGAGATAGAAGATGAAACTAATGTTTTCAAGTTGGATAAGTAGCCTTCTCAATGCAATATATTTTTCCCGAATAATACAAATCAAAGTAAAAGATTCACATGGTTAGCGACGAAGATTTTGTAGTTGTTAAAAAAAAACAGAGTAAACCTAGAAATTTTGTCTATATATGACCTAACGTTTCTTTTTAAAATTTTGGCGGCAAGAACCGAAAACCCTTCAAAAATCTAAGGGTTCTCCTTCTTTTCTGTGATAATTTGTGTTTTAAGAGCATTTACAGTGGATCATTTATCTTTATTCATATAATTACATTAAAAATTACTATTTTTTCTCTCTTTTTTAATTAAATAATACTTTTTATACCCTTATCATTACTTTTTTATTTCTCTTCCACTCACAAGCACTTTCAAAAATATTAGAAAATTTATAGGGATTAAACAATGATTATTCAAATATACCAATCAACAATAACAATTTATCTCTCCTTCACTCATAATCACTCAAAACCATTTTATATAATATAGAAAACACACTCATATTTTTTTAAAGATTCCACTATAAATGCTCCAAATCCTCTATTTTTGTTCTTTTTTTAATTTCTTTTACCTCATTCATCCGAAGAATAAGAAGTCACAAAAAAACAATTACTTAAGAAGGAATTTTCCTTCTTTCATATGCGATAAAGAATCCAATACAAAACCAGCTAAGAGCATTCACACCAAGTTTTTGTTTTTATCCTTATAATTACATTAAAAATCATTATTTTTTTTATTTTTTTCAATTAAATAATATTTTTTTATATCTTTATCATTACTTTTTTATCTTTCCTCCACTCACAATCACTTTAAAAGATATTAAAAAATTTATAAAGGATGAATAGTATTTGCTTAAATTTACAGATAAACAGTAATGATTTCTCTCACTTCCACTTACAACCGCTAAGAACCATTCTATATAATTTGAAGACATTACTCATAAAATTTTAAGGAACCTACTATGAATGCGCTAATTCGACCAATTATGAAACAAATGAACAACACCAATGCTAATGATCAAGTTTCTAAGAGCTTGTTTGGCGATATCTGAACCAGTAAGTGCTAGGTCTGACTAGATAAGAGACTCTGAGTCAGTAAATGCTAGTCAATAAGTGTTGTTTGGTTGGATATCTGAATAACAGTGAGAAATGACAGAACAGCACCTTGCGAGACGCTTTGATTGATCAGAAATGGAATCTGAAACTACCCTTCGTCGTGAAAGAACTGTAAGGGATCTGTCGTTTGCGTCAAACCCAACAACACGGTGGATGGGCTGCGGTGGCAATCGCCGGCAAGGAGATGGGGCTGCAGGGAGAGGCCGACAAGGGTGACGCCGCTGAGGGGAGAGGAGGCTATGGTGAGAGGGTCTATGGTGATGGATGTCGTGAGGAGGCTGCCAAAGAAGGGGTAGCGCCCGCAAGAAGATGTCGCAAGGAGGCTGCCGACGAGAGGGGCTTCCGGCGATCGGAGGCTATCGGCGATGGGTGAGATTAGAGTCAGAAGGTTGTTAGGTTCATGATGGAGATGGCGGTTGAAGATGAGAGGGTTTTGATAAGAGGGGAAGGGTAAACATGTAAACTTTTTTCATTCAGAATCTTCCTATCTCTTAACCATTAAAAACTGAATGAAACCATTAAAAGCTAAATGAAACCATTAAGAGGTGGTGTTTTTGTAAATCAAACACTCCAACCTCTTACCGATTCAGAGGTAATATCATATCTTAATGGTTGCATTAAGATGCTACCAAATAGTCCTTAAGTTGTTACTGTGAACATATTGATTGATTAAAGTAACGCTGGATTTTGAAGGTAAGTAAGCAGGGACGAGAAGAGGGGGGAGTAAAAGGATTTTAGTTTTCATTTTTATGTTTTAATTATAAGGTAAAAAGTAAATTTTAATGTTTAGGACTATGAATAAAAGTAAACATGATTGTTAGGAACATATTATAAACTATTGTATTTGGAATTACTATGAAGAGTGATTTACCACATTATATGCACAAGGTACAACTGTTTTTTTTTTTTCGGCCCTCCTTTCGCGTCTTCACCCCATTATCGGTGACCTCCTCATCTTTTATCGCCAAACGCCTCAAAACTCCGGGCGATCATTCAATATGCGCTCTATTGACTTTCTTCTTAGTTTGTAACATCTAATGTTTAGAGACTAAATTCATAATTTGACTCTAACAACAGAGATCATTTCTGTAATTTAGTCGATACATTATGAACTCCCCGATGGAGCGAGTTAGACCACTCGTGTAACTTGTAGAAGGGGTTATGCCTATGCATGGCTGCGCCTTAAACAAATTTATTTCAACATTTGATTATACCTGAAGTGATATACATTAGTCCTTTCTTTTTCCTTCATTTTCGTAGTCTTTGTTACTTTTACTAATTAATGTATTTAACTTTTAATATATAATTTTAGTACTAACCACGTCTTACTTGTGTTCCATCAGACTCACTTACTTTAAAAGGTTTTTAGGTTTAGTTTTATCGTGACATCCAGACCAAGTTTTTCAGACCCATATTAACATATACATTTGATCATTTAGCTTACTAAATTATTACGAGGACCAAAAGAATCCAAATCGTTTCATTTTTTTATTAGGGGTTCATATTTTTTAAAAATTGTATGATTTTTACATACACATGCGTATTCTGTATACAAAATATAACCTGTTCATATATATTTTAATTTATAATATTTAATATATAAACACATAATGAAATTAATCTACTCATATATATTTTTCTATTATAGGGGAGACAAGTAGGAAACAATCACGATTGCATTTACGTCGCTTTCTTTTATTTTTTATTTATTTAAGACTGGAAAATAATTGTTTTATTTTTATTCTTTGTTTTATGTCCTGCCTAGATCTCTCGTGTAGTCGTGTGTGTACATTACATGAAGAGTAAGTGAAGTCTAATTGTAATTTTGACAATTGTTGTAGATTTGTAGACTTAAATGTCCGAAGACAGAATAGTGAATAAGATTGTGCACGTAACGCAAGCGTATAATAAAGACATAATTGATTTTTCATCATGTCATTAAGTGGTAGGTTCGTGGCAAAATACTCTACAACGACATACGTGGTCCAAAATACTACACACTTCTTAGTCTCCTACCCATATTAGGCCACGTGAGTCAACATGTGCAAGCCTATGTCTACATGTGATTTTGAATGCGAAACGAAAGAAAAGAAAAGAAAAGAAAACTCTTACCATCAAAGTCATATATTGATTTCATTTATCACAGGGGTGGGACGGTGAAGAAGAAACTCACTTATAGGCATTCTTTGCACCTACCCGAAGGTTAGAGGCGGATCCAGAGAACTTCCTTACTTTAGCATCTGAAATGAAATAGAAAAAAAACTTGTAAATGATAGCATAGAATTAACAAAATTTCGATGGATTAAACGAATAACAGAAGAAAAAAATGTTAAAACTAGCCCAACTTAAAATGTGCATGATATGAAAGAAAAAGCATTAACAATCCACACTCTTGGACCTAAATTCCCCCATAGTGCGCCTCAATTAACTTGAGTTTTGATTATTGCAATTAGGACTTTTACGATATTAAAATTACATGTTTTTAGTTTATTTAAACTTTTTAAGTCAATCGTTGCGTTTGAATAACCAATCGATTTGAAAAATACGTTTAAATAAGGCAAACAAATTTAGAAAGAATTTTAATTAGTTGAACGGTTTAAAAAACCATTTAAATAAAACATCTGAAAAACGAAAAGATTTTAAAAGACATTTAAGTAAGACGAACGATTAAAAAATAAATTTAAAAAGATGACGATTATAAAAAAAATAAGTTAAAAAGCCGAAAGATTTTAAAGCCGAACGGTTTGAAGATGAATGATTTTAAAAATTGTTTAAAAAAGCCAACCTTTTAAAATTATTTTTAAAAACCAATTGTTTAAAGAATGATGTTTAAAAAACCAAATGGTTTAAAAATCCTTAAAAACGTTTTTTAGTAATCAAATTATCGGTTTAAAATCCAAACGGTTTAAAAAATATATTTTAAAACTTTAAAAAATAAAAAACTTTTATACATACACACACATATTAGTTAAATAGTTAAATAATTTTAAAATGTTGGTTTAAAAAGGAAGCTTTTTAATAAACAAATATTAAAAAAAGTTCAAATAAAAGAACGGGATAAAATTACGTTTAAATAAGCCGAATAATTAAAAATATGTATAAATAAAAAAAATTAAAAAAGAAGCTTAATAGAATTGAACGATTAAAAAAAACGTTTAAATTAAATAACAATTAAAAAGACTTTGCGGTTTAAATAAAAGAACGTTTAAGTAAGCTTAACAGTTAAATAAAAAGTATAATAAGCAAAACGTTTTAAATTTTCCGTTAGATAAGATGAGGTTTAATACAAACTTTAAAACCTAGCGATTTAAAAACTTTGAAAAATAAAAATAAAAACATTTCGTGTATATATGTATAAATTATATCATATATATATATATATATATATATCTATATATATATATATATATAATATATATATATATAATATTATATATATATATAAATATTACTATAATATAATATAATATATATATATATATAATAAATATAATATAATATCATAGAATCTATATATATATATATATATATATATATATATTATATGTGTGTGTGTGTGTGTGTGTGTGAGAGAGTAAATTACGTTTTTGGTCCCTGAGGCTATTAAAAATAATCATTAGTCCAATGGTATTTTGATCATTTATTAGAAACTAACTGAAAATCTAACTCTGTAGTCTATTTGCTGAAAGAGTTATAAAATACAAACCATATGCTGATTGTTAAAAAAATTCATTTTGGACTCAATGGTTTAAAATGACCAAACCACAGGGACCAAAATAGTAATTTACTCAAATTAAAAATTACAGACCAAAAAGATACAGGAGTCTAATGATTGATATGTATTAGAAAGGGAGGAATTACATATATTTATTTAAACTTGTAAAATTCATATTTTCACAAAAACACAAATTTTTAATGCATAATATACAATGTTCTTCAAAAATAATTTAAGATTATATATAATTTACAAGTTTAGAAGGGATATATGAAATACACATTTGACGTGCAAGTGTGCAACCATGTAGTTTGTTATTGACCTAACGAAGAGTCTCAAATGGATGGAGAGTATTCTTAAATGGAAAACAGTCCTAACTGAAGAAAAGCATGATGTGGTTAATCGAAAAAGAAAGCTACTTATTAGCAAAATATAGGCCATGTGTTCTAAGAATTCAGTTGAAAATAAGACCTGTAAGACATGAACCGTGAGGCGAGAGGCAACTAGTATGTGCCTCGACTCATCAGGCGTAGTGACCCCTGAAACAACGTGTATTGACCTCTAGAGAGACGCGAAGTGGTTGATTCGCCTGAGGCACACTTTGGTTGGTTGTAACAAATATTAAACTTCTGTTGGGATGAAAGAATTTGACCTGATTACTGTGTCGAATCTCACTGGGTTTATGTGATTCTTGCAATATCGTCATGGTGGGTAGTTTCTGACAGATAAACAGGGTGATGGAAGTATTTGGGGGAGGAGATTGGTCCCAGCAGCACCATGCTAGTAGTGTTTGATTGATGATCGATAATGATCTCAAGTTTCCGATAATAACTTTAAAATGTATAGAAATAGAACAGGAGAGTATATACAAGACATGCTTCTTTAGGTAATATTTGGATCTCATAACATGATTAAGAAGTAACTGCATGTTGTACAAAGTGTAATGGAACCTGATTGCTAGCTTTACACTGAAGATTGAAGCCCAATAACACCTGTTAGATAGCAATGTGAAAAAAACATCAGCGTTAAAGTCAATAAGATTCATCAATAAGGATAAATGATGACCAGTTTATCTGAATCATCTGTGAAGATAATTAGTTAGGTTAAACTGAAGGATTTTAGAAGCTATCGGGCTTCGTTTTCGAATTGTTAGTATTAGTTGAAGATGCAAATTAGTAAATTACCGCAACCAACTCTAGCACCCGCATTTCCTGTTGTCTTGCTAAGTTCATGATTACCTGTAGCACGAAGATCACAACATATTACTAAATGGATGGTTGGTAAAATGAATTACTATTAGTCAAATTCCTAAAATACCTGTAAATAGCTTCAATGTGTCTTATGATGATGTCATGAAATAGGTAATTTTAGCTTTAAAACGTACAATACGAGAAATAAAAGTGAAATCTTGCATAAACCATGAGTTGTTACCTCTCCCAAGATCATCACTGTCAGCATGGATAACAACGGCCCTCCCCAATATTGAATGCTGCCCGCTTAATGGAATCTGAATAACATATCATTTGATCCAAAAAGAATACTTTTAAGTTCCCAAAGTAACGTTGAGGTTTTCGATTATGCGAGAAAGAAACAATTTTATTATTGTCCCAAATTAATATATCTTCATGTCATGTGCGTTACAAGATACATACATTTCTATCTTCGATTGATACCTCAGCAACCCCTGCAAGATGAATAAAGATTCCTAAATTGTATAGTTTTGAAACTAAATAGCAACACTCGAATCGTCTACACCATATATTGATCATCCATTTTCCATTTCAAGGATCCCAATAACCATCCATTAATGAGACTGTAATCATATCCTTATATTCAAGTATAAATGAAACCAACAAGACGAAAATCTCAAATGATCGTAGACGAATCAAGCCTAAATTCAACAGTTTTAGGGCAATGGATCACGAACCATCTTGGCCAGCAACAATGTTACCCAAATCACCCGCGTGGCGCACAACATCCCAAGGAGCTCCATGATCTTTGTTCAATGGATTGAAATGAGGACCTAAAGTTTAGATCAAAATGAAAAACATACAACAAAATCTCGCATCACAATCACCAATCAAAATGATCAATTTCATAATATATCTCTCAAAAGTGAAACTCAAACTTTCTGAAGTATAAGTGGTGTCGTAGATGTAAGCATACCAGTTGAGTTGCAGCCATTGGTGGTATCACCAAGAGCATGAATATGAAACCCATGGAGACCTGGTTTAAGCCCTGTTATCTTACCTCTCACTCGAGTTACCCCTGTTTTCAAACCACAAATTCATCAACTAATAAGCAACAATCGAACTGCAAAACCATTAAATTAGCGAAATTTAACTAACAGTAAAGCATTTTCCTACGAGTTTGTTGTTAATTAAACATGAAATTGGGTGCTTGAAGAACACAAACTAACACACACACACACACACAAACAGAGTGAAATAAGAGATGAGAAAGAGACCATTGGGTTCCTGCATAAACTGAAGAGATCCTTTGACGGAGCTGTCGCCGCCGGTGATGACTGCCACCGCCTTCAAACCACCCATTCTCCGCCGGTGATGACTCCGGTGGCTCTTATCTGATTGCTTTAGCGTTTGTGGATTTCCACCGTATGAAGCTTCATTATCATCGCTATAGCAAATTGTTGAAGTCGATTTGCAATAAAGACACTTGTACTTTGAAGTATTGCATAATCAACCACTCTTTTTTGTGATTGTATTTTAGGCACTTTTCTTTGTGCAAATCTACTAATTTTCTCAACTAGGATTGTGGACGGACCAACTTTGTTCATGTATATTCGTTTAACTTTTATCATACAAAAGAAAGGTTCACGAATACAAATCTCCTAGCTTTCATCAAACCACAAATTAATCAACTAAAAGCCTTAGATATACATTTTCAACAATTTCTTTTAATTATCATATACAAACTGAAACTCTGTAAGATCCTTGTCTACTAAATAAATGGCTTTAAAAGAAATTTCAGTTAATTTCATCTTGTATATAGGATTGACAACACCACTAAAATTAAAATCAACAAAGCATATGAATTTTAATACGTTCATTTTCTTTTTCATTTGAGTCATGCATTTCATGCGGTCAAAGCTATAAAACTCATAGCTCCTTTCGACACATATAAGATATATATTAGATGTTGGATGCTCAAAGCCTATATTAAAAAAAGAAAGAAAAAGGAAATCTCTCAAAAAAACACGCAAAATCTACGATTTTAGATACTTGAGGACGATGCGAAATGAGATGAAGAGAGTAAGAGTCTCGATTTAGGGTTGAGACATGAGATGACGAGGGATTTCTAGCTCAATAGTGAAAAATAAAAATTAAAAAGTAATAAATACTTGTTATAAACTATCATAAATAAATGAACATAAAGGAGCACACATCATTGAACAAATATGAACAAACCTAAACTAACAAATTACCAAATGTTTACAAACACAATTAAACGAATGTTGCTCTTGTTCGTTTTTATTCATTTGATTTAATTAATGACGGAACTTTTGGTTCATGTTCATCGATTTACTAAACAAGAGGATGCAAACAAACATCCCATAGAACGACCCGCAGTTAGCTAAACATTCAGCTCATTTACAAATCTAAATGCCACATGAACTTGCATTTGCAAGATTCAAACCCACATCATATTTGTGATAAGCAATCGTCAATGCCACTAAACCACTAGTCTACTTGCAACTAAAATTATATGTTACATATATTATATTTTTTTCGTAACACATCAATGTTATACAAAGGACAAATTAATTGAGGTGGTGACGGTAACAAACTAACAATGGAGGGGCAAACACAAACATAGAAATTTTGGTGGCAACGAGAATAACGAATCAGTGGGATCCCACATCAACCGCTTAACCGTCGAATTCCCTTTTTATTCGTTACAATTTTGATGTTATTAATCTTTCACCATTCTTCTTCATTACAATCGATGCATTTTGTTCTGTAAAGCAATATCAACAGCAATTATGCGAGAGATCGTGAGCATACACATCGGTCAGGCCGGCATTCAGGTGGGCAATGCATGCTGGGAGCTCTATTGTCTCGAGCACGGCATTCAGAACGACGGATTCTTGCAAGGAAGGTATGTATGTATGTATGTATGTATGTTTACATCTTCCGTAATTGATTGGTTGATTGTTGTTTTCAATCGGGGACGAAGGGATTATCGATTGCTTTTAGGGTTTGTATTGATTGTAATTGATATGTGATGTGATCCCTAATCATTAGTATGTGTGCAAATGAAATACTGGCCGGTCCGTAGATTTGCGATGAGTGCGACAAGTAAAAATGAGGCTTTTAAATTAGAAACTTACTAGAGAGGTGCCCACAGTGGTACGATAGTGAACACAATATGTAAATTTTTATTAGAATAAAAAGAAAACTGTAACAATACAATACTCAAATTTAAAAAAAAAAACAAAATGCATGTTTTTTTGGCATAGTTTTTTTGTTCAATGTATGAAAAATTTATAGTCATTTCAAAATCGTGTGGAAAGTTGGTTTACATGTATGTTGACAATTATTTAGTTTCCAGTTTTAATAATTTAGTTTTAAAGTATTTACCATATGTTTTAAACGTTGTAATTACTTTTAACTCTTGAAATTATTTAATGTTACCTTTTTGTCATCTTTATATGTATTATAATATAGTATAGATATATGACAGAGACGAAATGCAAGGGCCGGGGTGCTAAGTGGTTAGGTACAAATCGAAGTTGATTTAGTGTATTCGATGGTCGAGTGGGTTAAATTTGTGCAAACAAAAATAAAATAGGATTTTAATTTATTAAACTTAATTTAGTTAGTTAGGTTAAACAACCCTATATAGAACATGTTGTTTAGTTTTAAGATGTTTATTAATTTATTGCCCCTTTGGCACATATAATTACCAATAAGTTTATACCTTTTTTAAATTATGTTAACTAAACGAAAAATAATTTAGGCCCCCTGAAAGTTTGGGCCATGTGAATTAAATTTTAATGGGTATGATATGAATTATGAAGTGGTATTTTGCATTTGAATTGATCATAAGCTGTTTTGATGTGTTTGCAGTGATGCTGGTGCAGGCTCTGTAGATGATTCTTTCAGCACCTTTTTCAGTGAAACCAGCTCCGGAAAGCATGTTCCCAGGGCTGTATTTGTGGATCTGGAACCTACTGTCATCGATGAAATCAGGACCGGAAGCTACAGGCAACTCTTTCATCCTGAGCAACTCATATCTGGCAAAGAGGATGCAGCTAATAACTTTGCTAGAGGACATTATACAGGTAATCAAAAATACATGTAAGTTTTTAACATATAGATCAATCTTGTTTAGAACCTTACTGTGAGATGATATTGAGTATGTTATGTAGGTTATTGTTTATAGCAATACAAAGATGATGTTATTAGCTTAACATATATTTTGAGTGTTGTGATAAAGATGTATGTGTTGTTTCACAGTCGGAAAAGAAATTGTCGATCTGTGTCTTGATCGTGTGAGAAAGTTAGCTGACAACTGTACCGGATTGCAAGGATTTATGGTTTTCAATGCTGTTGGTGGTGGCACTGGTTCGGGATTAGGATCATTGCTTTTAGAACGTTTGTCTGTCGATTATGGGAAAAAGCCCAAACTTGGCTTCAGTATCTTTCCGTCTCCACAGGTTATTTTATAAAAATATTAAACAGAATAGCACATTGATTACAACTGATTATCACATACTTTATAGTAACCATGTGTTTCAGAATCTTGTTTTATGTATTTGAACATTTACATGATAAATTTTGTTATGGAATTGAAGGTGTCAACTGCGGTTGTGGAGCCTTACAACAGTGTGCTATCAACTCATTCCCTTTTAGAACACACAGATGTGGTGGTGTTGCTAGACAATGAAGCCATATATGACATATGCAAAAGGGCTTTAGACATCGAAAGGCCGACTTACAGAAACTTAAACCGTTTAATATCTCAAACCATCTCGTCTTTAACCACTTCCTTGAGGTTTGATGGAGCCATTAATGTAGATATAAACGAGTTCCAAACAAACCTGGTCCCCTACCCTCGTATCCACTTCATGCTTTCATCTTATGCACCTGTGATCTCTGCTGCACGGGCTTTCCATGAGCAGAGCTCGATTGCAGAGATCACAAGTGCTGTGTTTGAGCCAGCTAATATGATGGCCAAGTGTGACCCGAGACATGGAAAGTATATGGCTTGTTGTTTAATGTACCGTGGGGATGCTATTCCAAAGGATGTCAATACTGCTGTCGGTTCTATGAAGACCAAACGAACCGTACAATTTGTTGATTGGTATGTTGATTCATTCAGACTTTATTCTTGCATAGGGAACCCCGTTGAGTAGATGTGACAATGTTGAACTATGAATGGGTTGGATCTGGTTATGTGTTTCTCTTTAACGGGTCAACTGGGTAAGCTACGTAAGAAAATAATGTACTTTAGATGGATGTGTACTTTGAGTAAAAGAATAATTTTTAACCATAAAAGCCAATAAGTATTTCAAAAGTTCTAATAAAGGTAACCACCTTTCAACAAAATTTGGTTTTGGTATGTGTTTCGGTCAAAATGATAACGTGGTAGCAGATGTGTTGATAACTTTGACCATGTTGACCTTTATTAAGGATTAGGTTAAATCGAAAATTCCTAGAGTTCAGTGATTTTCTATATGTGAAAAGAAAATTTGTCGCATGAAATGGAATTCCGCCTAATCTATGTCGCGTGTTCTGCAAAAAGAAATTACTATTAAATTATATAGTTTGTGTGCTAATACTTGACACATTAATTACTACCAACCCGTCTAACCCGACCATTTTGCCACCTTTAATATTGAGCAAGAATGATATGATCATCCCCCCCCCTCTTTACAGGTGTCCTACTGGTTTCAAGTGTGGAATAAGCTACCAACCACCCACAGTGGTACCTGGGGGTGATCTTGCTAAGACAAAACGCGCAGTCTGCATGATAAGCAACAACACAGCTGTTTCTGAGGTCTTCAATAGGATTGACCACAAGTTTGACCTGATGTACGCGAAGCGTGCATTTGTGCACTGGTATGTGGGTGAAGGCATGGAAGAAGGTGAATTCTCAGAAGCTCGTGAAGATCTTGCTGCTCTTGAAAAAGATTATGAGGAAGTTGGTCAAGATGCTGAAGAGGAACAGGAAGAAGAAGAAGAGTAGTTGGTAAGTTTTTCTTAAAACTTTCAACCTTAAATTTGATAATAATATTAATCTCCAAATGCCATTGAAGATATCCTATTCATCACAGTACATAGTTGTTTCCATTCCATTTATTAGATTTTTAACATTTTGCGTTAATCCTTAGGAATAATCAATGTGGAAAATAGTTAAATATAGGTTTACGTGTCACATACGCAAGAGCATTGAGACAAGCCATTGCACCAAACTCTAGAAACTTCCAAAGTGAGAGAGATTGATCTTTTGTGTTATCTAAACGTGTTGTTTTCAATGAAAACATTCCTAGAGATGTTTAGTCTTGATCTTTCAGCCTTAAAAACTAGACATTAAGATATGTAGTTTTCATAGCAGCCAACTGATCTGTCCCTAAATGATATTAAAAGCAACCTTAATATTTTCAAACCCAAACTATTTAAACCTGATGCACTTAGCTGTATCGTTCTAATGGATTCTATGTGACTCTAGATGATAAGCAGAAACAGTATTAAACCGGTAGTAGTTTCATATTTCAGTTAATTTAAAGGTGTTTCATTGTTAATTCATCAGAAAGTTGGCATAATTAAAGAACTAATAAAAATGTTATTTGGACCCAACAGGCATTACTTAATAAACAAGAGAAACAAAATATTTCAAACTAAAACATCAGTGTATGATTGCAGATTAAATAAAGTGACAACGGGAACCTTCCACAAAAGTCAAATGAACAACTTGATATTTTTGCTTCTTACATATTAGCAGTAGCAAGAACATCTACATCAGTTCATCTCTCATAAAGTTCCTTGTTTTTATAAAAATTGCAATTAAATCTAAAAATATAAAAATTAACAAAACAAAGAACATAAAGGAGGTAGATCCCATATTCCTTCATTAGGATCATTAACAGTTTCAATATATTCTTGAACCCCGTTCATGGCGTATAACGATGCTGATATCTGTCTTTCCACTTTCATCCTCTCAAATTCAGAAAGTTCCATTCCCGAATTAGGCAACTCAAACGCTGCTTGATCAACTTTACCTCCAAAACCCCATGAAATATCACATGCTTCAGAAGAACAGCTGCTCAAATCCGGCTTATAAGCATCATCAAATAACTGAGAAACATTTTCTTCTACTTTACCAGAAGAAAGTGAATCCCCACTCCCACCACTAGTACTCAAACTACTATTACTACTACTGCTACTGCTACCGCTACCACTGTTGCTAATATTTGTGCTATTAGGAACATTAACTGTACTTGGAACTGAGGGAATTGAAGACTCTTCATTCCTTTTCTTTGCCATTTTCTTGGTGTTGAGTAGGTTTCTTATCCGGTAAGCAAGTGGGGAGTTATGAGAGACATGGGTTATGAAATTGGTTCGAGTATTTGAACCACGAAGAAGGCAAGCCGCCTCATCATAGGCTCGAGCCGCATCTTCAGCAGTCTCAAAAGTCCCTAGCCACATCCTGATCTTTTGTGTTGTGTCTTTGATCTCAGCAACCCATCTCCCTGAAGGCCTTTGTCTCACCCCTATAAACTTGCTATTGTTGTTTCCATTGCCATTTTTACCTCTTCCTTTGCTCGGTTTTGGGACCGACACTCTATTGCCTCCTCTTGGCTGCTGTTGGAAATGGATTTCCATAGGCATTATAACTGAATTAGTTATAGTCAGAGAGATAATATGAACTCAAAAGTGTTCTTCTATCTTCTTGTTGTGCTTCCTATATGATACTATATATATACATACATATGTGTGTGTGTGTGTGTGTGTGTAGAATTTATGTATAGGTCTACTTGTGAATTCTGAGGTTTCTATGCATTGGCTTATAGTGTTTGTTGTTTTCTGATTGAACATTCTTTTATTCTCCCATGAAGACAAAACTATTCCTAACTAAAACAATCAAGTTGCAATTTTTATATAATCATTCCATTATGTCAATTGACTGATTTACCCTTTAATATGGCCTAGATTAGCTGTCAATTGAAGGTATGCATTTTATCTCTAGAGGGCAAATATGACAAATGACCTCAAAATGTTCTTAGGTGGACTTGGTCATATGACACCAAGCTATGGTGGGAAATGCCTATATGTGTGGGAACTAAACTATTATTAAGTTATGAACATTAACATTTTGAGCCCCTAAGTTTTCTATGTTTTCAATTTCAACCTATGTTGTATGCTATTTTAACAAAAATACACCAGAAATACGAAAGTATTCATATATTGTTTTCTTTTAGGTGCCCATTTGAGCATACAGGATCTGAAGCTTTGCTGGGAATGAAGCTCGGTTCATGTGGCGGGCTTCGAATAAATTCATTAAAAGCTTTGGTCTTTAGTTTGTACGTATTTGTATAAGGTTTTTTATTATTGATTCGTTCATAGTGTATGTAAAAATAAAAAGATTAAATCAATTAAAGATCTAAAAAATGTAATTCAAATTTCTGAAAAACTATATTATAGTGTCGTATACCATGTTCATGAATTTTTAACTTTGATCCTTTTTTGAAATACGTCTTACTATTTTCTATAACAAGGGGCCAAAATGAAAATAAGAAAAATGAAGGGGGTGTTTAGAAGTTTAAGAAAATCTAATGGGTCGAAATAAAAAAGTCAATGGCCTAAAATGCTGCCACGTGGAGCCAAATTAGCAATCATGTAAATGACCCCAAATACTATGTTTAATAAAGAAAATGACAAAAACAAAAAGGAAAGTTTTCTTTAAATATTCAAACTTGTCGTAAACGTTGCGTTTGTTCGATTCAAATTTCCAAGTCATATAAGAAAAAGAGGGTTAACAACACAAAAAAGTCAATAAAGAGTTTGAACAACTAGAAAATTTTATACTATTTATGTGAATGGGACCGATTGAAATTCGTTGATAGTATCTTTATAAATTTTAAAGCTTTTGATTGTAAACTTTAAGCCAGATTTCATGACAAGTGAAATTATGGAGTGCTTGACCCTCATCATGAAAGGATAACGTAGTGGATTTATGGTAAGAAAAATGATTATTGCGTCCAAATACGTGTTTAGTGTATGTTTAGAATTTAGACAGAGACATGATAACACTAAATAAAAAAAGATGAGAGATTAAAAAATGGTTAAGTGATATATGATTTATTAGGTATATATTCTATTGATATTTAGATAAATAGATACATTTTAGATCTTGTATAAAAAAGACTCGTCTAAAATCAATACAGAAAGATTACACCAGTAATAATTCATTTTTAAAGGTCGTGATTATATTTTAGTTGAGACCAACTTATCATTAAAGAATCGGATATATGTTCGACCTAACCAACATATGATGATGAAAATTTGCGTCTTGCATCACGTAAATAGTTTGTTTGCTCACTTTAGCTTGTGATTTATGGCCTTTGATTGCACACATAAGCTCAACCAAATGGCTCGATATGAAATAAGGTCATCTCTATGACGTTTAGTGCATGTCCTATCAAAATTGCATTTGTTTTGTGCTTGGTATGCTAAGCACATATACACTAACATTATCAAGAAACAATAAAAGTAGTGATTAAGATCGGGACTATAACCGGCCTTGGTTGATTAGATACTCCTGAATAGTCTAGTTGAATCGGGCATATAACTTAGTAGAGTAGATTCAATTTATTCGAAAGAATAAATGTAACACTTTAACATAACATGGTTGATGTGTCACATTTACATAAATTAAAGATTGATAATGTAAATACGGAAAATTTGCAAGTCAGTCTATGTAATACTACGATATAATTTTATAAGTTGCAAGCTAATAGATAGACACCATAGTTTTAATCACTAAGGGAGCGTTTAGTATGCAGGAATTCAATGGAATTTAATGAAATTAGAATCTGAATTCCATTGGTCATTGTGTTTGGTTGGTAGAAATTCGTTGGAACTTGAATTCCATTCTCAACGTGTTTAGTTGAGAAAGAAATTGGAATTTGAATTAATTCCATCAAATTCCTTCAAATGAAAGATTTCAAAATCCTTCCAAATATTGAAGAATTTCAAATTCCACCGACCCCCGCCTCCAACACTAACCGCCACCTACCACCCCGCCCACTGCCAACCGACACTACCGACGACCCTTGTCGTCGCCGCCCCCAACCGCGCGCCTACCCCGACCGCCGCCCGCCGCCAACCCCCGCCCTCGCCCGCCGCCGCCACCGCCCCTGATCGCCGCCGACCCCGACCGCCGCCAACGCCACACAACGCCGACGCTGACACCCCTAACCGTCGATTGTCGTCGACCGCCGCTGCCGAACCGCGTCGTTTTAGATGCGCTCGACAGAGACTGCCGGTTCTCAACGACGGGCGTTATCGGTTGGTGGCGACGGTGGGGCACGGTCGGTTTTTGGCAACGGGTGCAGTTGATGGTCACGGTCGATTGTCGGGAGTGACGGTGGCGGCGATCGGTGGTATGTAGCGGTGGTGATCAATGGTCATGGAGGTGGTGGCGGTTTACAACGGGTGATAAATTCAAATTTCTTTATAAGTGTTTTGTCACTAGAAATGCATTTGAAATTTAAATTCCATTTATAGATTCAAATTTCATTAAATTCTAAATCCTTTGAAAACAATTGGATTCCAAATACAATTCCAATTTCAATTCTAATTCCAACAAACTCTGCGAACCAAACGCCCCCTAATTTCATCCTCTATTTACCTTTTAAGTTCTCTAAGATGAATACTCTTCATAGTTTCCCAAGATAGGCTAAATGGCTTGTCACGAAAAAGAAAAGTGATTGAACCTAATTCCTAGTGAATGAATATTACAAGAGAAGATAATACACAAGTCAAAAGAATTTATTTAATACAATACTAAGGGTGTTTAAACTTTAAATTAATTATTATTTGAAAACAAAGTTTTATAAGTAAACCTTGTTTTTCTTGTTTTAAGACAGTTCATTACTTTTATCTAAAAGAATTAAGTTTCGAAAAGTTCCGTATGAAAGTTTAGTGTATTAAAACATTATACGAAGACAGAAATTTTAGTAGTACAACCATTTAAAGATATAATTAATACTACTAAGAATAAGTGTAACACTATAACATGGTAAGAATAATGAAAACTTATACATAAGCCATTATATGCTACAACTTTTATAGGTTACAAATTAATAAATAGGAAACTCTAATTAACATGACCTATGAACACGAACCCTGACCAAAATACCTACGCTCAAACAAGCCAAGTTTTGCTCCGCAAGCTTCTACACTAGTTCAAAACAACATCAAAACGTATGAGCTAAAGATATGAGGAAATTGCACAGGTTGATCGCATGCTTAAGGCTTAAGCTAGCCGTATACTCATTGTAACAGTTGTTGTCGTTAACTTGAAAACTAAATCGTTTAAATTTTAATGTTAAAAGTGATTAATGCAGAACACAAAATCCCTTTAATATGGTTTGAATCACTTGTCCGTTTTTCATTTGATATAAGTCATAAATGTAGAACTACAACAAAGAGATGCCACAAAGCACGAAACACCCAATCTCAAATTAATAAATTGTTATTTTCTGTTTTATTACAAACCCAAATGATCAACACACTTATACCAGCATTATTAAACCAACAATAACCCTAACAGGATGGGGAAAATACATATATTTATTAAAAGTTTAGCCCTAACTAGCCCTTATCAAGTCTTTACCTTTTAAACAGATAACATTGAAGAACAACATTTACATATATAAAATGGAAATTAAATAAATCTTCATATGAAGCATAAGAGTGATGTTTGGAATAGGGATTGCTTATCTACTATTTTTTTGTACTAAGACTTCTGGAATAAGAATGCTTAACCCGATTTAGAATAGCTTATTTAGTGTACAACTGACTATAAATAGCTTAAATAAATAATCTTAAACAAGTTCAAAATATCTTATTAATGAAAAAAACACATAAAAATAATAAAATTATATTAATAAGCACTCCCAAACACCTTTATAGTTAGTGCTGATCATGTAAGTTAGGATTAGACTGACACACTTAAACCTGATTTGAAAAAACTATTAAATTTAACTCAATGAATAGCACGAACGTATCTTTTATCTGAGTTCAAGCCTTTGTAAGCTCACTCATTCACTCGCCCGAGCCCTTACAAAATTAATATATTCAATCCATATAATATTATTAATATTTAATCTAGATAATAAAAAAATAAGCCAACCTCACACGTCAAGACAGCTCTTCTAATAGTTATTTCTTTAGAATAAAAAACAAAAACAAGTCAACTCAACTCGAGATACATTCAAACGAGTACAAGCTATATATTTCAGCTTGGTAGAGAGATTACAAACCAAGCCAATTTGTAAACTTTCAAGCTCAAACCTGAGTTAAATTTAGATAGGTTCAGCAAGCTTGTTAAAAACTCTATTGTAAATATGATTTTCATAGAAAACTGTTGTAAACCAAAACCAAACTGGCTTAGAAAATGACATTATCTTCAGGTTCTAGTTCAATTACATTTTAACATTATATCTCCTTATAATCAATATGATTTCTTGCAAACAAAGACATAAATAGTATGTTCAATGATAAGGGTCAAGATTGCATCATGATCTCCAGAAAATGAAGTTAGACCAAATAAAAAAACAGCAAAATTTATCCACAAAACTTCAATCTCTTCAAAACTCCAAACATTTATATTACAAACTCAATCTCATTATGCAAGACCAATCCAAGACCACAAAACTCAAAAACTTGGCATCTTTCCGGACAAAATTACAAAATTACCGACACGTTCCAAATGTTCATAACATGTATATGCACATCCTACACCTATTTGCACAATTTTTCTCAACTTCTTTTCACAAATCCAAAATGCACGCAAAACTGAATTTCAAGTATATATGGTGAGGAGAAAGGCAGATAATACACACATCAAACGAATTAATAAAGATATGATTGTATGAAACCTTTAGGACGAGAGAATGGACTGAAGAGCAAGCTGTTGTTGAGGTTGTAAAGATGATAAGGTTGATGCCATTGCAGCTGGTGGTAATGTTTGCTGAAGCTGCCTCAGAAGATTGATCATTCGGGTAACTGTTTCTTCAGAGGCCAGATCTTTACCAGCAGAAAGAACCTAAATCAAGAAATTAGAGAAAATTAAAGGATGAAGATGAAAATAAAATTATTAAATATAATGGTTGAGTGTAGGAACGTACATCTGCAAATACTGCAACTATCTTTGGAAGGTACTGATGGTTAAGCCCTAACAGTTCTCCGTCGGACCTAGATGCATAAACCTCTCAATTAATGAGAGAGTAATAGAAAAAGAATGGCACAGTTCAATACACCATTTCTTGATGTTGCAGTTTCAACAAAAAGAAAGGCACAGTTCAATACACCATTTCTTGATGTTGCAGTTTCAACTTGTTGGATCGATTTGGTTGATTGAGTCGTGCTTAATCTCAAACAAATCAAATTGAATTATAGCTAGCATGAATATATCAAACAGATTAAAAGTTGTACCAGGTAAAATAAAGTAGTTTTTTTTATCATATTCAATACAATACTTATTTAAGAAGAATTTAATGGACAAAAAACGTTGGCCCATTTTCGGCTCAAACTCATTATCCAACACAACTGACCCCTTTTGCCACCTCTAGTCAGGTTTTGTATGTTGTAAACAAATACCCCTCTTTTGAAACTCCAGACATTACCTTTCCACCATTGAGCAAAGTTGATCATGCACAACTTTAGCCTCAATCAAGTCACCTTTTATTGGCAAGCAGTTTAACCATGCTGGAACAATCTGAGCACATAAAATAGGATTTTATATCATTAGAAATCTCATTTTGTTGTCCAATAAAATCATACTACACAAAAAAACATCACGTTTAAAAACATATTAAGTGATTGTTATAGTGAAAGTAAAATGCAACTATTAACAGATATGAGAAGACCATGAGTATCTAAAGACTAACAAAACAATTGTTTTCTAAAGATTTTAACAAAATTAGAGGGACTTGCAGCTATTAATGTGATATGAAGTGGATAAAAACTAAATCACCTGAGCAGCATTGATACTATCACGGTGAAATTGGCAAATCTTGCCAAGAGCTGAAACAGCATTGTCATAGGCCATTACATTATCTGGATGTAATGCATCAGGGCGCCTTATGACAGCATCCAATCTAGAAAGAGCCTCTATAAAAATGGCAAAAAATGCATAATTGATGTTAAACGAAGTGCAAAATAAGGAAAAACTAAATAGGAAGAAAAAACACCTACCACCAACAAATGGTCTGAATGCACCTCCACCATACTCCGCACATATGCCAACCCCGTAAACAGCAGCCTGACAGGTATAAAAACGTTTATAATTAGATAAACCAATAAAATGATAATCATAGCTACCATGACAAAATCATGCATACCTGGCGGACATCAGTGCTTGTATCATTGCATGCTTCCAATACAAATGGTAGGAAAGTACCATAATATCTGTAACAAGTAATAATATAATGTATATTAGTAAAACGGAGAACATCAATAATACTGAAGTAACTAGGGGCAAAACTTTCAACCCATTTACTTATAAACCAGACTATTTAGGTTGTTTTTTTCTCTAACAGGTTACACATGACTAATATAAAAATTATCTAAAAAACAAAACAAGTCAAATGAGTCAAAAGTTGCCCACGTGTATTATTCATGTGTATGCCATCTAAATCATTTCATTAGATTATTAGAATAATATAAAAAAATTTATCGGACGTGTTTGTAAGTTTTGAACCGGGTCCATTCACTAATTACCCAACCTGCCTATTTTGGCACCTTTAGGAGTAACCAAAGCCAAAGAATGAAAACCTACTTTATGGCTGCATCTCCACAATGCTCAGCAACATCATCAAATATGCAAATGGCTATTCTTTTCTCCTCAGCTGTCCTATCCTTAACCTATGGTACATCAAGCTTATGTTAATATTAATGCCATGCATCCAAGCAACATTTGTATAAAGAATGTTTTGGAAATGATTATAAGGGTATGATGGAACTCACCCACATAGGCATCAAGTACGGCAGTAGTTCATCAAAGAGAGGCAGGAAAGGAGCCTTAAAGGTCTTAAGAAGAGTACCCAAACAATCACCAACCTAGATTTAAAGAAGAGGAAAAAAATTATGAAACATAATAAATAGGCATAAAAGGGTGAAGTCATAATCAGTGAGCACCAATAACATACTTGATCAAAAAGTTCTTCCTCTTGTTCATTTTCTTCTTTGAGCATCTCCCCCTCTTCTGCATCAAAGTCCTCTGCTTTGACTCTTTCGGCTCTCTCATTTATTCTAGTTGCGCTGGCTGTAATCACCTGTTTTAGCTCTTCCACAATGCTTCTAACTTGGCTTTCATCTAAAAGGGGTCCACAAATCTGAAGCAAAAAAAGAACAAAAATTCAGAATTATCTCATGACCTTTACAAACAAATGGAAGTCTAATTTTAGCATATGATGAATCACACCTGTATGCACTCCTTTATTGCCTCCAGCATGTTGGAGCAAATTTCAGTTTCTGGTTCCTGATAGCCATAATTTAACATATAGAGATTTGTTAAGTTCCACTTTTCTGTTCAAATTGAAGCTATTGTAATGTATAAAAAAACAACACATCGTAGGGGTACCAAAAAAAACAACCTAGTAAAAGCATCTACTAACGTTGGCATGAGTTAGAATAACATAATTTAGCGTTAGACGTTGAGTAAAAAAATAGGCAAGTATTTCAATAATCAAAATAGTTATTTCCATTATTTTGCAAGAAAACAATGTTTGGGTTCTATCAGTATGAGATAAAGTTGAATATAACCTTGTGTAAAGCATCCACTAAGGCTGGTATGATATAGTCAGACAACTGCTTTACATATGATTCATTTCGACCCTGAGATTGACCTTTCTCGACAGCTAATTTTGCTGAACGGAGAAGCTCCGGCATAGCTACAAGTCAAAGAGAAGTTAATGTTTACAACACAAAAACTGACTAAGGTTAAGCTTATAAAGGTATGTTCATACCTGAAACTGCAGCCTTCCTAACTTCTTCATGAAAGTAAAATTTAAGAAGTGGTACTAGTGTTGGAGCAACCTGATTGAAATTGATCAATTGACCATTAAAAAGTCTATTTGTTATATAGAAAAATGCATAAAAAGACCATCAAGTAAGATAAATTTTACCTGATCAATCCAAGGGAAAAATCCTTCCTTTAACTCGTCAGCATAGCAACACAGCATGTTGCATGCTGTAGCTTTCTCCTCAAGGACACTTGTCTTAATCCCTATTCTCTTATCTCCAAGTGTGATAGTCTCAATGCTGTAATTTGAACAATGTAAACTTATAAAGATCCAAGGGCGATGACAAATAATGAGAGATCATGTGACAGATGAACAATGTTTTAATCAGATATCAGACCTTTCATCATCAGATTCATCAATCTCAGCATCTGAATCAGCAGACGTTATTGTAACGTCAGGTTTAAGTTTTGTGCAGAATGAAGCAACGGTGGCATCACAACATTCATGTAAGGAAGAAAATCTTGCCCTAAGCACTTGCAAAGTCTTGCCCATGCCTGCAACAGAAAAGTTCAACTATCAATACAAAAAGTTATGTGTTACAAGAAAATTTACAAAAAATGAAAAAGGAAAAAATCTTACTTGCAACATGTAGCTTATTGTAGGGTCATCGGTCTCCAGTTGAGAACCTTGCAGTGACATGAGGACATCCATAACCTTGAACCAAATAATAAAATTATTAGTCTTAAACAAGAAATATAAGTTTGCGTGTGTTTGTGCCGGTGTGTATGCATGTATGTATGATATATGCATGTGCTTGACTTAGCTCCCCCTGGCACCGGGTCCAACGAGGGGCCGAATCACTTCACGATCTGATCTACGTACGTAAAACAAATACAAGAAAGAACAGATGAACTATACCTGCTTGGCATCATCCTTGAACTTATCTTTTCCAACAGCCATTCCAACCAAACTAATACACTCCATAGATTTAGCACGGAGCATGCGATTAGTTTTGTCATTTGCATTCATGAGTATGGCTTTCAAATAAGGCATAACTGCATCATAATACTTTTGAAAATGCTCCTGCCAAATACATACTGTGTGAGAACCAAATTCACAAGATAATAAGCAAGCTACAAAGAGAAAATGAATATGTCTAGTACCTGAGACGAGTCAGCAACAGATGCCAAAGCAGTCAAAGCCCCCTCCTGCACCATCTGGTTAGCATTCTGCATATAAAATTAATATTCAATAGTTAGTCTCCATTGAAGAACTTTTTAGCATGTTAGTACAATCAATAATCATATATTAACTATTTGATTAAAGTGAAATATGTGTAGAAAGTTTGCCAATCAAGGCACAATGACGTGCCTGTAACAATACAAGTAATTTTCCTACAATCCCATCCAGATATGGATTTAGAAGTTCCGGTGTACAATTTTCACTGAAATTGAGAACTGCTGAAGCAGCATGTGCCTGCAAAACATACATATGATGATACATACATCAAATCATTCTCTGGTGTAAAATAAAACATAAACACTTTATCCAAACAGTCAACTAATTCTTGTGTTTTATAAGGAAGTGTGCGAGAATGATTTACATGATTCATGGCACATTAACGTAATCAACTCATACATACTGAACAATAAAAGTCCTATAAGTAATATACTCACCTGCACCCGTGGATTGTGGAAATCATCCATTGCTGAAGCTAATGCTGGCAGCACAAGATGATGGTATTATTTTGCAAGTCTGGTCCCAAGTCTGTAGATAGCTGACCAATTGCATTAATAGCCGCCCATCTAGCCCGAGGGTGAGGATCATGAAATGAGTTCAAGACCATGGAGACAACTTGCTCTAAATTCTTTGTCATAACCTATATCAAAACAAAACAAAAACAACTTAAAGTGTCTTAGTTAATGACACAATAAAGTTTACAAAGGATGCCTACATCAATATCAATAGAACAGTTAACATGTACTAAATGTCTATGAGTATCAAACCAATTAAGAAGCACCCTCACAGCTATACCTTTAAAATTAGGTTCAAACACAAACCAAAAAACAACCATTAAAAAGCAATACCTTTGAGCAACCTTCGGCAATTTGAGCTATTGCAATGAGTGCAGCATGGTGCTTTTGCCATTCAGGAGCAGCTAAATAAGCGGGCAAAATCTCCGAAACAACAGGGACAATGGTATTTCCACCCAGAGAAATCGAAAGCCTATCCAAGTACTCTTGACCAGCACTATAATTACTACTCTCACCCGCATCCTCATGTTCAACCTCAGCACTATGCCAAGCAGGATCATCTTCAACATCCAACAACATCTTCATCAGTATCTCAAACAATCTCTTGATAAACTGTGGCAACTTCCTAATCATTCCCGGCGCCCTCTCCCTCGCTTCAGCCAAAGTAATAACAAACTCAAGCGCCAAATGCTTAGTCCCTTCTTCCAGAGTCTCAGCTTCCGCAATTTGCAACATCGCCCCCACAACTTCAGTTATCTGCTTCCTCAAAAACCTAGGCTCAGTCCCTGCCAACTCAATCAACAACTCCAACGCGTCCTGCGCCGTTGACTCTTCGCCAGAGTTCAACGCCTCGGTCAAGGTCTGCATCATCAAAGCAGCAGATCATGAAACCTATCCCTATCCGAAGCCTTCTCCAAACACTGAATGAAATTAATCGAAGCGTTTAACGCCGCGATACGCACATCGGGGTCTATCCCCGTGCCCAAACACCCTAAAAACACAGCATGTAACGTCTCCAAATGCGGAACCAACGTTTCACCGATATACTGAGCCAATTGTGCGAAAATCAACAGCGCACTTTCCCTATGCCTAGGGTTACCAGAACTAACACACTGAAACATAAACGGCAAAAGCTCCGGCCATCCGTTTTCCGGTAGAACCAAAGACGCAAGCTCCGAAACAGTATCACAGAGCTTTTTAACAATCGATTTGGTTGATTCTCTACTTACAGACTCAAGCAACGTCGATTTGAGCGTCAATTGCGTCGTCGGTGAGAGCGAAGGGTACAACGTCGTCGACTGAGCCTCATCGTCTCCGGCGACGGTGAGGATGCGGCGGAGGAGGACGGCGGACATGGCGCGAGCTTCGGGGTGAGGGGAGGAGTGGAGGAGTTGCGAGAGCTTGAGGATGAGAGTGTCGGGATGGTGTTGTTTGCAGAGGTTGAAGAGAGTTTCGGCCTGTGAGCGTTGGTCGTTGCCGGCGGACATGAGGTGGGAGATTAGGGTTTCGAATTGGGAGGTGTCGGGGCCGAGGACGGCGGCGACTTGGTGGTCGATGGGGTGGAGGTTGCCGGAGGACGCCATGGACGCGGTGGTTGTGGTGGTGGTGATTGGTTTCTCCGGCGGCGGTTTCTCCCTCCAAAGAGTGGTGGTTTTTGAAGAGATGGAGGGAAGAGGGTTTTAGCCTTTTAGGCTTTTAGAGTGGATACATGTAGGGGGGTGTTTGGATATGGGGATAGTGATATTTTTATATTTTTTTATTTTTTTAGTTTTTATTAAGCATCTGCTGGTATTGAAAAACAATCAAACGCTCCCTTAGAGCATTACATGTATCTTTACCTGTTAATATTAATATTATATATGAAATTAACCGATTTCGTGTTTAAATTTAATATAGAGTAAATTTTTTTTTTTATTTCTGATGTTTTGTTGAATTTATCATTTCAATCCAAAAAAATTTTTTTGTTATTTCAGTTACTGTAGTTTACCAAATGTTATCATTTTCATCCACTCCACTAACTCCGTTAAATATGAGGATATTTTAGTTTTTTTTAACACCAAAATTATCCAATTAAAACAAATTAATTAATTAATATTCAACTAAAATAGAAGAAAAATATGAAGCGACTAATGAAACCGGACGCTTCAATTTAAAAGCTTTGATTAACACTAATTTATGTTGTTCGATTGAAGTTTGCTATGAGAAATCGTTGAATCTTTGTCACATTTTGTTAGAGTGTCGTTGTTCATTGATTTGTACAATACTTCACAGCAGGATCACGTCAATTCGGAGAACACCATCATAATTAGAGTTCAATCGAAATTTTTAAATCGAAGCGTCCGGTCTCACTAGTCGCTTCATATTTTTTTAGCTTTAATTGGTTAATTTTTTTAATTGGATAATTAGGGTGTTGAAAAATAATAAAATACCCTCATATTTAACGGAGATATTAACGAGTTAATTTAGAGTGGATGAAAATGACAACATTTGGTAAACCACAGTGACTGAAATGACAAAAAAAAAAATTTTTGGATTGAAATGACAAATTAAAAAAAACGTTAGGGACGGAAATTGCATTTTACTCTTAAGATATTTTCAAACTTTGAGTAATTTGTTAATTGAGTTTTAATGGGTCTTTCTTAGGTATGTCAAGATTATTGTGTTAAAAACTATATATTAAATAAGACTTTTTATAAACTGTTGACATTTTTTGTTTCATTAAATATGTCACTTTTTTGGTTTCACTTAACATGTGATCTTATTAACCTGAATAGCATACTCAGTGCCATGCCCTTTTGTAATGTTTTAGGATCCGGGTTTCTGACCGGACAAAATGAATTGTGTTGGTTTGTAACATGTTTTAAAGTTTTTGTAATAACATTAGTGATAAATAACGGGTGAAATATGACTATAAAAATACACTTTATAACAATAGTTTATTTCTTGACATTGTTTTAACTTTTGATTATTCCGTTTGATATATATACGTTCAAGCAATATAACTAAAGTAAAAGAGTTGAATGCTTCATATTTTGTGTAAACCAAAATCAAGTCTTTAGTTAAATATTTATTTCAATAGCCTTAAAAGACCTTTTATTTAGTTAACAAACATCCTTAATATAACCTCATTTTGTAACATATATACCAAAATATAAAACAAAAGCCTTAAGGATATATCTTCATCTTCATACTCTAATATAAGAGTAACTTGAGATGACATGTGACAACATTACAATCATTCTTATCAAAATTTTTCCGTCTCTCTCTCATATTAAATAATTACCTTAATTATTAATATATTATTTAATACTTTTTTAGATTTAATAAATTAAGAAAGAAATCTATTCATTAATGTTATTTCTAAATAAATAATTTTTTATTAAATAATATTTTTTCTAAAGCATAAAACTTTTTTAAAAATACTAAATATTTTAAAATTGGTATTTTTTAAAAACCAAAAATAATCAAATTTGGGAGTTATAATAAGAAAATTGTTAAAAATGACATTTTTATACGGTTTGTTTTAGAACAAAATGTTTATTTTTTTTGAAAAAAAATTAAAAATAAAATTTTAAAAAGTTGTTATCACTGTTTATTATTTTTAGTCATTTCACATATGTAATTTCAGTCATATCATATCTTAGAATATCATTTTATAATTATTAATTTTTATTATATTAATATTTTATTTATTCAACTCATGTAACACACGGGTTTACCAAAGCTAGTTATAAATATTTAAGTTAAATGACGAAGAAATACACTACAAACTTCATAATATTGATATTAAGTTAACATCAGTAAAAACAAAATTCAAATATTATTTAATTCGATATAAGTATACATATCATATTATAATAAAAAACTGGAAGAACTACCAACCTAAAAAACTCTAGTTAAATAGGTGCATTTGTTATTTTTTAGATAGCAATTACGTGTTTTATATTTTAAGACATGTAATCTCCTTTTTTTCACCGATCTAATATGTATTCGTTGCTCCTACTTGAAAATAGTTTCATTTTAATTGAGATCACTAGTAAAAAAATTCCATAAGTACATTTTCGTCGCAAATGCATAGGATGGTAAAGTTTGCCACATATTCTTTATATAAATTTTTTGTGAGAAAAATACTCGTGGGAAATAATCAGCATTAATGCTAATGTAAAAATAATAAAATTATGTCTTGCTACTCTTTTGGAACGAAAATGTTTATTAATTAGATTATATTTAACTTTAGTTTCAATTATGTCGTAGTTCTGCTACGTTTTGTAACCAAACCTGTGGTTTTTAAAGTTATCATTTTATTATAAAAAAAATATTGAAATGTAGGATTTCGGGTTTCCTGGGAAATGGGTCTCAAAGGTGTCAAAATTTGAGACATCAAAATTATGTGTCACAAATTGCCATAGCAAACATAGACTTTTTTATTTAGGGAATGTAATGTTTTTTACTGGAAACCTTTGTTTGTTAACTTTAAAACATTTTCCTCAATATGAACATCACTGGTTTTATGAGTCTAGGTTACACGTCGTTGAATTAAAATAATCCCATATCAAAAAAAAAAAAAAAAGGAAAGAAAGAAACAAGAAGAATAAATAGTCGGTTTAATATATTAAATAGAGTAAATTACTATTTTGGCCTCTGGGTTTAGGGTCATTTAACTCTACCAGCCCAAAAATAAATATCTTGACATATCAACCCCTAACGTTTGATTTATAAACTGTTTTGGCCCCTGACACTAACTCTGTTAACTTATTTCTTTTAAGTGTAAGGGCATTTTGGTTATTTTCACCTTAATAACTGTTTATGTAAATTTTAAAAATTTAAGGTTATTTATGCATATTTTTAAAATTACAAGTACAACCACCACCCACCCCCACCACCACCTAAAACAACCACAACTCGATGGCATCAATCATAACATAAGTGGTGTGTAAATCTAATAACTCCACTTGACAAACTAATAACAATGAGAGTTGACCTCATATCCTCAACCGGAGCCACCATGAACAACCACCGTCGTCGCCACCTTGGATACCCTAGATGTAGATCTGTTGGGTTACCGAGGGGACGCCTTTGGTCGTGGATGACGCCGTGCACGATTTTCGCTGGTTTTGGCGACCCAATCAAACACCTCTTGGGGTCACGAAGGGGTTACCGGCGGTGATAGTCGCCGGTGACTGGCGGTGGGAGTCGACGAGAACATATGATTTTGTTTTCCGATGATTTTGGTGATTGTAGATGTAAGTCGATTGTTGTGGCGGTGATGGTGGTCTGTCGCGCATCCGAGATGGTTGTAGGGTGGAACGGGGCGGTGGCGGGGGAGGTGATGCATGTGGTGGATAAAGAAAATAACGGCGTGAAGAAATATGATAAAGAAACTGATTGTTGGCATGTGGTGATTGAAGGGTTGGAACTTCTGAAAGGGGTGGAGGAGATGGCAGCCGACGGTGGAAAAATTGGTGTTGTTGCGAGTGGAGGTGGGTGTATCACGGTGGTGGCGGTGCCAAATCCCTAAACTAATAAAAGATGTAGATCTGTTAGGTTGTGTGGTGGTGGTTGTTTTAGGTGGTGGGTGGTGGTTGTGTTAGGTGGTGGTGTGGTGGTTGTATTGTTATTTTAAAAATGTACATAAATAACCTTAAAGCTTTAAAATTTACACAAACAGTTCTTAAGATAAAAATGACCAAAATACCCTTACACTTAACAGAAAAAAATTAATTGAGTTAGTACAAAAGGCCAAACAGTTAAGGAATAAAACGTTAGAAGCTGATATGTCTAAAAAAATTTTTTGGGCTGATATGATTAAATGATTTTAACCCCAAAAACCAAAATAGTAATTTACTCTATTAAATAATTATATGAGATGGGACGTTGAGAATAAAAGGCATAAAATATTGTAAATGTTGTTACATCAATCCATCTCAGAGAATGATAATTTCCCATGTTTTAAGCCCACTTGAGTTTAGGTAATGATTATTATTTTTTTATTAATAATTTATTAAAGAGTAAATTACCATTTGCATCCCTGACGTTTGTGCATTTTAATCACTTGCATCCATGTAGTTTTAAAATTGTCATCTGCCCCCTGATGTTTCATTTTATTTCCATTTGAGTCTTTGTCATTTTATTTTTATTTTCATTTGAGTCCAGATGACTGACACCGTTAGTTTTCCAATTAAAATTATTGTTAAAAACACTAAATTACCCCTCATCATCATCGTTACAACTGCCCGTCATCACCTTCATAGCCCTCATCACCACCACCACCACAGTCCCCAACACCACCATGACAGCCACCCATCACAACCTTCGCAGGCACCCATCACCAACATCGCAGCCACCCCATCACCGCTATCGTAGTCCCTATCACCACCACCGTAGTCCCCATGAACACCACCGTAGCCCCCATCACCACCACGCAGCCCCATCACCACCGCCGCAGCCCCATCACCACCACCGCAGCCCCATCACCACCACCACAGCCCCCATCACCACCACCGTATCCACCCATCACCACCACCGCAACCCCCATCACCACCACCGCAGCCACTCATTACCACCTTCCAGCCACTCATCACCATCACCACCACAACCACCAATCACCACCTTCACAACCACCCATCACCACCTTTATAGCCACCCATCACCATCACCACTACAGCCACCCATCATCGTAGCCACCCATCACCACTACCGCAACCCCCATCACCAACACCACCACAGACACCCATCACCACGACCGTAGCCACTATCACCACCACTACAGCCCCCAATCACTACCACCGAAACCCCTATCTCCACCACCATAGCCGCCCATCACTACTAGATCTTCGATTTTTGCCCAAACACCCTTAGTCGCCACCGTGTTTCACCCTTCCACCACTAGATCAGCTTTTCTAGAACACCAATTTCACATCTTGGTGGTTGCGGATTATCGATCACACGCACACAGAAAAGAAAAGAGAACAGAAGAGAAGAGAAGAGATAGAGGTGGTGGTGGTTCTTTTGGCCGTGGAGGTGACGGTGGTGGTGCAACGACGTCGACGGTGGTGCGGCGATGTCGGTGGTTGCAGGGGCGGGTGGGAGAGAGAAAAGATAGAAGGGTGGGGTGGGATATGGGTATTTTATTTAATTAATAAAAGTATTTTTGTCATTTTATACAAATTATTGAAAAAATCTAACAACGTTAGTGTGTTGGACTCAAATGAAAATACAAATGAAACGTCAAGGGGCGGGTGGTAAATTTGAAACTGCAAGAATGCAAGTGATTAAAATAGGCAAATATCAGGGATGCAAATGTTAATTTACTCTTTATTAAATAATTATTATAACCCATATAAAAAGTTAAACAAAATCATTAGATGAAACGATCAAACGAAACATGAAAAACTACCATTAGTTTTGGTGAATATAATCTTACAAGTATTTTCTACTAAAGCATGATTTTATTGTTACAAATCTCGGAAGCTACTTAAAGGGCATGTCATGTAACATGTATGGTTTATATAGTCCATACAAAGAAGAGCTGGTTTATACGTTATTGATAATCTATCAAATTATATCGTTTAACAAGACAATATAAATATCAGAAGTAACCTTTTTAAAAAATCTTGACATATTGCGCCGTGATTGTACAATTAAGGTTCGTGTGATTCGTTTATGGATGCAACCAATGTATAACAATCCGATAGAAACTTACTCTATGGAGTTTATTGTGGTTGAGGATGATGTATTGTTCAACTAAAAATTATTATCTTATTTTTTTAATATTTATCTTATAACATATATCATTTATATATACTTAATTTTTATATCTATAATAAAGAGAAACACTTTAAAAAAGATGTTTTTTTAAGTTTGAGAAATTGTTGACTGGATCTAGTTAAAGATTTGTATACAAATAAGATTTAGAGATTGTAAACATTAATATTATTTTTCTGTGTATTTAATTCTTTTATGTAATTTACATGTATACATATTTATTTAATCTATCTTTACATGTATATAAATTACAGGCTTATTAATAGTAATTGATAATTTATATTTATAAATTTGTATTTCTTTTAATTTTTTCAACTCATGTAATAAAAGGTGGTTAGGCTAGTTTTACATATATGAGTTATAAAAAAAACAATAATTATATGATATTTACAAAACATGTATATAAAACTAGACGTAAGCAAATAATAGTCATGCTTATAAGAGCCATGCTTATAAGAATTAAATGTTAGGGTTCTCATTTATTCATAATTACAACCGTCTTCATGGGTTTTCCTTTACATGGATATCTAGTGTTGCCCTTAAACCACATATTTTTTATTAGAATTAAACTTTGGGGTTATCAATCTTACATGGCAACTATCTTTATAGGGTCTTTTTCTACATGGATTTGTAGGACGTTGCCCCTAAACCACGTATGACATACGTAGTCATGTTTGACTATTTGTGTCTTGTATGTGCTTTATTTTTTCCTAGTTGTACGTCTGCTCTAATCTACATGTTCTCGTACTCACATAGGTCTACGAAGTTCACAATAATATTTATCTAAAATTAATGTTTTTAATATTTTATATATATATATATATATATATATATATATAAATATAGATATAGATATAAATATAGATATAGATACAACTCATGGCTGATTCCTGTAATTTTCGTGCAAAGCGTACGAAATTATCAGGCGTGACACATGTTTTTTGAGGTAGGGGTAGTTTCGTCCGCACCATAATTACGCATAAAAGATACTTGATTACGCAAGTTATATATTATTACGCAAAGTAAAATTACTCACGTTATAATAAATTACGCAAGTTGTATTTATAATTATGCAAGTTATATGATAATTACGCAAGCTATGTTCATAACTACGCAGTTAATAATCACGCAAGTTATACGACAACACATAGACGTTTTTACAAAATTTGTTGATTTTTTTTAAAAAAGTATAACAATATTATACTCAATTTAAAGAGAATAAAATACTTGATTTTATGGTGTAATTTTTTCAAAAAAATAACGTCGTATAAAAAAGTTATACACGTTTAAAAAAACTGAAAAAATTAATAATTGTAGGCTATTTTCGAATTTACTCTCCAGACATCATTCTATGCGTTATTATATAACGTTTAATCTGAACCGTCTATCTTCTAAATCAATAGTTAGAATTACTTCGCACACTTCGTATGATTTTTTAACTTTGTATTGTAAACTTTCTCTTTAATATATTGTTATTATTATTATTATTATTATTATTATTATTATTATTTCAAGCCTTTTAAAAGTTAATTATCATTATCATTATAAAATAAATCAGGCTTCCAAACAAAGAGTTATAATCAAATGGGAACTCCATGGAGGGAAAACACAACAAAATGGCGGGAAATGGGCCCATGAGAATATATAAGAGGGGTCCATGATTTGAGATTTAGTGGTGCCTATTTGCATCATTGCAACCCTTCTTTTGACTCGTTCCACCCTGTCTCTAGTCTCTATTTGTATTGCAATATATTTTCATACCACTTTTATGATGTTAAGGTGAGATTGGTTGGCCAACCACACCCACCTACCCAATATTAAATCATATGACAAATATAAAATTGTTATAAAAACAAAAGAAAAAACAACCTTTGTATATTGCCATCAAGTGGAGGTTTTCTTTGTGTATTTTCAAACTTCTAAACTATAATAACAATAGCTATAAGTTGTTAACTAGTACATAAGAAAGTAACAGGGATTCCCACAATATAATTGTTATTTCGGTCATACACTAAAAATGCTTATAATACTAATATAGTTATAACATAAAATGACCTAATGTGTATATATCATATAGTTAAATATATATCAAAAATCAACTAAGGTGGGGTTATAGATAAATGATAGTTAATATAAATATGGATTGTGGCATTGATACGTGTCATTTTGTTATTTTAAAAGAGATGACACTTTGGTCATTGTGTTAAATACGTCAGCTTATTGTGTCAAATATCAGTTCATCCTGTCATATATTTTTTATCATTTATATGTATTTATTATGTTGTTTTATATTTTAGGTTATTTTGTATTATTTTGTCATTATTTTTTATAGATTATATAAATTTGTTATATATCATTTTGCTTTAGAAGTAAATAATAACGTTATTTCACCAATTTAGTTTTCAAAACTCATAATGTTTTGTTATTGTTTTGTATAGATTATATAAATTTGTAATATACCATTGTGTTTTTCACAATTAGAAGTATAAAATGATTTATTTTACCAATATGTTCTTCAAAACTCATAGTGTTCAAGATAATATAATGATGATCAAAAAACACAATGAGACGTTTTTATAATTGTGTTTTTTGTTTTATATCATGTTATGTTATTTTTTTTATTTTTTTAATGTATTAGATTAATTAGTTGTTAACATTGTGTTTTACTTACTAAAAATTAGTTGTTAACATTGTGTTTTATTTACTAAAAATACATAATAATATTATTCCACCATTATATATTTTTATATTTTATTATTATAGAAAAACAAAATAGTATTAATGAAAACACAACAACTAACAAAAAGGACACAATGAAATGCACTAAAGACATAATTACGAACAGAAAATCATATGAGCTAGAAAACGTAAAAAGTTTTATTATCTTTTTATATAACAATACTATACTCGTTTAAAGATAAAAAATGTTCGTTTTTATGGTATAATTTAATAAAAAATAACTTCGTAAATAAAAGTTATAAAAAATAACATCGTAAATAAAAGTTATAAACTATATTTACATCATAGTGTTGAAGAAATATTCTAAACTTTCTTAAGTTGCGTAAGCGTGACGAGCTTATTCTTGGTCTACTCACGAGCGTGGTGGACTCCCTATTAGTCACTGCGTTCAACTAAATGTATTTCAAATTTATATTACAAGTACTCCATTCTAGAGGTGCACATTTCGGGTTTTGGGCCGTACCCGGTTCCGGGTACAAACCGAGTTGGGCCCAATCGGGTTTTTTTGTATCCGGGTATTGGTGAACCCGGGTACGGACCCGGGTCGGGTTCACATTCGGACAAACCCTACCCGATATACCCGGTTAGGGTAGGGTCGGGTCCGGGTCGGGTCTAAAACCGGGTACAATTTGAGTTTTGTTAAAAAATACAAGTGTTTAGGAGCATGGGCACCTATGCGCCTTAACAGTGTTCATGCGCCTGAAATTACACTTGTGATTTTTTAAAATTCTTTTAATCAATAAAAAATGAATAAATAAAATAACATAAATTAATTGTCATGTATTTCTATAATAATATTAAAACAACTTAAAAATACATAAAATGAATCAATAAAAAATACCATAAAACTTTTATTTAAGTTATCGTCTAATTTTATTTTCTACGAGATGCTTGATCAAATGTTAATTCTTCATCGGATATGCCAGAAGATACTCATTCTTCTACCTCTTCATCGTGTACTTTAGATTCGAGTGTAATTTCGTCTTCGAGGCTTGTTTGGTCTTGTATACGATCTATTGCGTCTAAGTGATCCTTTAAACAAATGCACATCTCCATTGCTTCCGGAGTTAGTCTTGTTCTCCGTAATGATATTACCCTGCCACTAAGAGAAAAAGCAGATTCCGAAGCTACCGTAGAAGCTTGGACGCTTAGTAGTAGCATAGTAGAAAAGCCAAAATAAAATAATCCGTTCCACTGTATCTACCGAGCTCACTTGTTGGGGTGTTACCTCTTTGTCGTTTAGCCGTCACATCCCGGATAACATTCAACATAGTTAAAAGTGGGTCTTTAACCGAGGTACTAGCACTTGAGGTTGACTCGCTTGACATGGTTATGTTTACGTTAGGCCCATATCTATTTAAATAAAAATTATAAATTGTTTTCAAACTTTCATTAAAATCTACTTTTGTCTCGTTTGAAAAATAAGGGTTTTCGTCATGCATATCCAAATTGTCATTTATCTCATCTATCAAACATTCAACCCCCGCAACATTTAAAAACGGATTTAAAGCGGCGGCACACGTAAAAACGGGTGGTAACTCCTTAAAATATTTTTTAAACTTTTCTTTCATTGGTTATATCATTTGACTAAACATATTATTTTTATTTTGAAAATTTTTAAAATTTAGAGCCATAAAATATAATTCTTGAAGCACCGAATAACTAGTGGAATAATAAACCCCCGATAATTTTATTGTTGAGTTTTTAAACACCTCAAGAAACTCGGATAGACGTTGAACATTTTTCCAACCCTCATCCGGAAATGGGTCGGCTTCACCATTATCCGAAAGACTATTATGAAAAGCTTTCAAAGTGCCCTTTTGTTTTAAAGCACAATCAAACATATGACAAGTCGAATTCCACCGAGTAGGTACATTCCAATTAGGACCTAAAAATATAGATTCCGTATCCTTACAAAGTTGTTTATAATCTTGCGTTTTTTGCGTTTCGGACTTGGGTACTCAACCATATCAACCCACACCTATTTATACTAACTTATAGGGCAAAAATAGCCAAAAAAACGGTCACAATTCGAAGGTAATGGCTATATAGCCGTTAAAAAAGGCTAGTTTTTCAAAAAGAAAAAAAAAACGGTAATTCCCGGGTTGTTCCCGGGTTGGACCCGGGTACAATCAGGTCGGGTATTGTCCGGGTCGGGTCGGGTTCGGTTCGGGTTCTAACAAAAAATAAAAAACTATACCCGGTTCCAACCCTACGGTTTTTTCCGGGTCCAAACCGGGTACACCCTATACCGGATCGTACCCATACCCGGGTCCGGGTCGGGTCCACCGAATCGGGTCCGTACCCGGGTATTTTGCCCATCTCTACTGCATTCTACCACATTATTTTCTTTTGTTTTTAATCAATCTTATACTTTCTTAATAATATTATATATAATTAATGGTAATGATCATATAATTATTAAAATACTAGTCACACTCAATAAAATATTACACATTGTCTAGGTGACGTATTCATAGACTCACTTTTTTTTATCACACTCACAGTGATATTACACAAATCCTTGATACAACATATTGTTGTCTTAATTGGGAACTAACTGGTTTCACATGTGATGGTCGCGAAGAAAAGCACCCATAAGGGTATTTAACAACTTTGTGAGAGGGAAGTGAAAAGTTGTCATGTCACCTTACATTCACCTAAATTCCGGGCGGTGCCTAGTGAGATAGGACGAAGCAACCCACCGACCACCAAACTAGATTCACGAGCATTGGAGGAAAAGTTGGTACGAAAATGTGTGTGTGGGTGGGGGGGGGGGGGGGGGGGGGGGGAGGATAAGATGGTTACACATGTCAATTTTGTTAATAAAAAACAATTACATTCACTATACCATTACACCATCTAGCGAGTGTAGGTGTGACCACAAGCCTTATCCAGAAGGTGTTTACGGGAATAAACTTTTAGCTCATACTAGCATACCATTACACATGCCATAAAGCGTTGGGTATATTGGTAAATTTTGTATATTTGATATAAACAGAATATCTAAGTTGGTAACATATAATACCCGTGTCTCAAAGTTCATCCAACAATTTACGGTTATCCAACTATTATATTTCATACCTAATAACCATAGACGACCCTCATGACCCAAGCATCGTCCCTAAACCCACTCACAAATTCATTTTAGGTTTAAATAGAGGATGATCATGGAGATGGAGATGGTGGCTGAGAGGAAGACAAAGGTGGAGGTGATTGTCAGGAGGGCGTAAACGCTGTAAGATATGATGAAGGTCGACAGAGATGGACAGAGATGGTTATTGAAAGGATAAAGAAAGATGTTGATTATCTTTTAAAGATAGCAAAGACTAACCACAGACATCATTTGCACGCGACATCATCAAGTTTATATGTCCATTTTTTATATTAAAATAGGTACATGCACAACTTTAGGAAAGATGGAAGTATGTTGCCATTTAATTTAATAAACATAGCAATTAGCGTTTACTGCATACATTGAAGTATCCGAGTAATTATCATCATAGATCATAGACGCTACTTTAATGTTGTTTAAGGTGATATACTGATATGGTGCTAAAACATCATAATTATACCAAAGGACAAGAGAAGATGAACAAATTAACATGAAAACCAACCTCTTGGTATGATTTTGTCAAATAAAGTTAGTTTTTTTTTGCAAGACTAACTCACACATCTATTAAATATAGTTCAAATATAGAGTATTTTAGACAATATTTTCACAATGAGACTTGAATCTTGAGCATAAAATAAAAACACCGTGATATTATAAGATTGCAAGCAATTTATAGTTAGATGTTAGCCCATCCAACCTTTACTGGAATTATGTTTGAGATAAGCACATTTAGTCCTTGAGTTCCATTTAAAATCAAATAACCTTAACAAACTAGACTTAAACATTTTGACTTTTTTAACTTATTAGTCGTTAAATGACATAGAAACTTTGTAATTTTTTTTCATCGTAATATAATGATAATCTTGTTGTTTTGTGACATTGAGATCATGGATTCAAAAAGTAAAAAACAACCATTTACGGAAAAATATAGGGTAGACTATGTATATCAGAAAGGGATCCGGTCTTTCACCGAACCCTACTTACAGCAGGAGATAAATCAAACACCAGATACTTTTTTTTATAATAAAATGAAATTTAAATCAATTTATTAAAATAAAAACTCATGAAAAAAATATTTCCTTATAGTATTATATATACTCAACCCGAAGTTGCATATAATTACAACGTGTGTGACTATAATTTACACATGAATCATTTCTAAAAAAATGCCAGTAAAGTGTTTGCGGTTAACCCAGTCATATTTGTTTAACCCTTTTACCAAACCCTTTAACCGACCTATGTTGCCACCTCTATTTGCTTCCCCGATATATAATTTTCTCCTACAAAAGAGCTTTTCTTGTTTCCTGAAAAGCATATATGCATTTACCCTTCAGGTTTACAAAGAAGGAAGATAAAGAGCGATGCATTACTCTTTGATGTTTATCAAGGGCGGTCAAGATAAAGCAACTTCATTCAAGAAGACGTACAAATTATTTCAACATGCGAATATATGTAAAAGAAACTAAGGGCGTTCATAAATTGTTAAAACCTACCAAACCAAAGCAACTCACACGATTTGGGATTTACAAGATTCAATTTTGACGGTTTGACAGTCTTGTTTATGATTTAAAACATTTGACACCAAGCGTATAAAATATAAAGTATAAACAATAATAAACCGTATAGCTTGTTTGACATGTTTTATTTATTAATTTTTTCCTTTCTCGGGAATATGCAGTTGGGTACCATTTTTATAATTTAAAAGTGTTGATGAAAACCAACAGTTCAAATCAAAAAAATGGTTCAAACCACCTAATTCAAACATTAAACTTCAAACTGCAGATTCAGCAGACCCTCGCTTTCAAATTAATATCCAGAATTATTGTCAAAAGTGGCTGATCTGGACAATTGAACACCCAAAACTAGTGACAGTGCAGATTTGGGAAGAGAAAAGTTACCTGATTCAAAGTGAATCATGTAGAGATCTCATGTAGTTACAAGTACATCATTCACATATAGCTTTGTATATATAGGACTGATGCTAAATTGCTGTCTAGTTTTCACAACTTTTATGCTTAATTGCACACTCTATTGCCTATTTAATGTAGAAATTGTTGACCTGAACTGATGCATGACAAACTTCCCATGCTTTAAGCAGCAAACAGAACATCAGCACGATTTAAAAAAAGAACCTGAGTTATTTACAGTAGATAGATACTTCAAAATACTTAACTAACTACAATCTGAATTTGTTTAAATTGAAAAGGAGTCTTAGGACTATGTTTGTATCGGAAGCTCAGACATGCTGTCCCATGTGAATATATATGTTTGTATAGGAAGCTCAGATATGCTGTCCCATGTGAATATATATTTTTACTGGCCGAAGTAGTTGAAAATGTTGGCTTGGCTAAGCAGCTTTAAGTCAGACTAATTGTGAAGGTAGCGCAAAAACAGTTGATAAGCAGCTTTAATCAGTTTATGTTAGAACATTAACACCCTTAAAATTTGCAAGACCGAAACAGAGCTAGGTGCCTAGGTTTCTAAAATAACATATTCAGATGGAAAATAGCATGCTGTAATAATCCATTAAGCAACATTCAGAAAGCAAAATCCATGTGTTTCTAGCGATGCATCATGAGCAACAAACTGTACTACTTTCATTTGTCTTGTAACTTCATATTTCATTCAGAATCCATTGAGATATAATCAGACTAACCTACAAGAACTACCCGTTCTTCCCTCAGCAAAGGCCAGAATCAAAAGAAACTAAATGATGACTTTGAGGGGCTCTAGAGAGTAAACGATCACTCTCCGTCGGCAACTATGTTCCCATCTTCATCACCATTTTCACGTGCTTCTCCGTTCTCCGTTACAGGCTCTTCGGTTTTGCTCTTTTTGGCTTCCTTTGCTTTGGAAGAATCAGATTTTCTTTTAGCATTCTTTTGCTTGAACTCTGGAATCGTGAACAAGAAAATGTTAGCATAAAGGTCACCGCCCTCGGGTTACACAGCAACTTTAAAGCTTTATTCAGATTTATGGCATCCTATTAGCTACAACATTAAAAAATAAATCAAGAACAAGAGATTGCATAGAGTCATAGAAATGGTTGACCTTCAAGAGATGCTCTTAGTGGTGCAATAAATTCTGGAAACTCAATCTCTTCAAGTGCCTTGAATACGTCTTCAGCATTGATCGTTTGCCTCTTCGATTCCTTGCATATGTCATTTGCCCTATGAAGATCACAATGAAACTAGATTAAAACATCACACATTCACACCAACTTAAAACCATACATTAGAGTGGCATCTGCAACTTATTTTAACAGATTGAATGATCAAAAAAACAACTGTGACATTAAAAATTAGCCTGTTTGAACCAAAGAATCATAGATGAATCTCCTTTACCAATCACGTAGCATGTATGCGAGAACATGTCTTCACTAGAATTATTCGTAGTCCGGTCCAGCCGGCTTTGACAAAAGTTTTAGGCTGAAACGCTAATTACAGTTTCAGAAAACAACAAAACCAACCAGCCAAGTTGAATAGGTTGGCCAGGCATTGGTTTTACTGGTATAACGATTTGGGTTTGGCATTTTAAATCGGCCTATTTTCAAAAGTATTAAAATTGTAAATTGATAAAGATAGTTCATGACCATAAAACATGTAAATATTTACATACTTCAAATATGAAACAATTATATAAATAGTAAAGGTTAAACAACCCTTTAAGTTTAACACAGCCGGTTCCAGTTTCAAACTGGACAACCAGTTAAACTATCAGACAGCGAAAACTCAACCACAAACCAATTCGTTTGCATCTCAGGTTCTCCGAGACGGGCAAAGGAATCAACTTGCTTATTATGTTCAGATGGTTTTAACGGTTTTTGAACACTAATACTTTTCCCATAATATTTTTACAGAGAAACTCGACTCAAGTACACGAGCACAGCAAATCACAGAATTAAACAGCAAACATTCAAAGATACAACAAGAACGCTCCCTCACACTTCAACTTTGGATCTCAAACTCTACAATCAGAACACTTATAGCACCTCAAATCTACAATAAGTGCAAATCATAAAAAAACTTCGAATTCAATCTGTTAAATCAATCATGTCAAAAGCGAAGGGGATGGAGGAGCAATTACTAACGTAGCGGAAAGGTAATGGATGAAGATTCGAGAACTCTCGGCGAAGGCGGAGATAGAATCCTTTAGAACTTGAAAGTCACCACCGTCTTGTGATAGTTGAGACAGTTTATCCTTTATCAGCCTCCTCACTATCGCCTTCGGCAGCTCCTCCGCATCTGCCACCACTTTCTCCGCTACTGTCGCCGTCGCCGTCGCCGTCGTGGGAGCCTCCATGATTCTTAGGTGTAAGTTCTTCTTCTTCTCGATCTAAGTAATTTGCATCGTCTTTTGATTTGTGAATCTAGGGTTTCTTTCCCGCCATTGTTTGGAAAAGGGGATTTTATATAGTTGCATGTTTAGGATTGCTCATTTCTTTTCAACTTTTTAAGTTAAAAAAAGTGTTTGAAAAATACAAAATAACTTTTCAAACTGATTTTTTATATACGGTAAAAATGAGATTTTGAAAAGTAAAGAGTGCGTTATTTATTGACTTTTGAAAACTTCTTTTGATCTAATTTTCTATTATACTCTTCTATTAACTCCTATTAACTCTCACCGTTTTTAAAAATATGTCTTTTTGATCATTTTATAACATTTTAGTTTATAAGCTAATCCAATTTTTTTTTAAAAAATTCATTTTAAAAAATTATAAGTTAATAAATCATTTTTATCAAAAGTATTTTTCAATCAAAATAAGCAATCCCAAACATAACCATAGACTCAAAACATACATCAAAAAGTTAAATCACATACTTACAGATCGAACAATCAAGGACCCACACACACTCATAAGTCAATCATACAAAAAATAAATAAATAAATAACACTGTGCACCTATATCTTGTATCCAGAACGCACATAAACCATTTATTCGAGAAGCAAGGGAAAGGATGAAGTGTAACGGGGATACCGTACGGTCCTTGAAGCTAGGACAGTGACAGAAGACAACAACGAGAATATCAAAACGGATTGACATGGTTTGTTGATGGTCATTGTCTCATCGCCATTGTTCTTGTTGTGCAAATTTAACTTACCTTCTATAAATTATCACATAAATTCCGATTCAATTATCAACACCGGTTTTTCATGTTTTCTATCATGCTTTGTATGTTGTGTTACTTGCTAAGTCGTCTGAAATGAAGTGATAAAAAACAGGAAAAAACCTAAGCAAATTTGTAGTTACTTATCGACCAACCTGAACTTTTTTAGATCACTAATTCAACTACAACTACTTGTTGTTGCACGTGGCATTCACTTTTAGGTGTTTGCATTTACACGGGCAGCAAAAGGTAGCTTAGAACGTTGTTAACAAACATTGGTTGGTTTATATACGTAAGAGAGCTGATCCATTAGATTAAGCTTTTCAACAGGTCAAAGGCTGATCCATTAGATTAAGCTTTCCAACGGATCTTTGACCTGTGAAAGAAATAAAAGAATGATTAGAACAAAACAAACCTCATTATAGAATAAGAGTAAAGAACCCAAATAGTGAAAGTAAAGGCATTTTGATGTTATTTACTTTAAAAAGAAAGTAATTATAAGCAAATAAATGTAAGTGCATAGACAAAGAGATCGTTTGGTGGATATTGCTCAACATCAACACCCCTTTTTTGTCAAAACCATAATGGCACGACACCACCACCAACAATCGCCGTAGCCCTTACCCACCTAACGAAAGGTAAATATGATAGCCATCCGACATTTAATAAAAGTCGAGAGTTCCTATAGTACACTGGCACAGTTCAAGTTACTTAAAAGTAATAGAATCAAACTTCTTATAGGCATCCATGTTCTCCTTAGCAAACTCTTAACACAATTGTATCAAGTAGTTGACATTCATGCAGTGACCAACAATTCAGAATCTGCTTATTAATAAGTAGAGCCAAAAATTAACGAAATTAACGAATGAAGTCCTAAAAGTGCCAACCAGAAGATGCAACAAATTTATAATTACTGATTATAGCTCGGTTTGACTTTATAAGTCAAATTCAAAAGTTATCATGCCAAAATCAATAAGAAATGCCTAGCTATTGAGCATAAAATTAATCGTCATGTAAAGGAATCAAAACCAAAACAATCAATTGCTATAAAGAGGCTCAAACCTACTCTAATATCAAAGCAAGAGATTCAAAATACCATGGAAATAACATATGTAGATGTCAATCAAGAGGATACGAAAATGAAAACCGGGGAGCAAAAACTATCATGAAAGATGTTGGAAATAACAGCCAACATCGGAGAATCAAACATGCAGGAAATAACAATCAACAATACCCAGGAAATAACAATCAGCAATACCTCAAATTTCTTATAGCGGACCTCAAAATAAGCCACTGAATTCCTGTTATTATGTTCAAACTTCCTCTGCAAATGGCCACTTCGCTAAACAAAGAACACCAGAAGAGATCCAGATGCCTAAGGAGTAAGCCATACACCTAAAAGCTTCGCCTTAGCAATAGGACGTGGTTATTCAAAAAAAAAAAAATACAACAAAACATAAGGAATCATGTGGAAATGACAACGACAATAGAAAAAGCAAAAACCCTACAAAAGAATTAAACCTATGTCAACGCAAACCATGTCGATGGTGGACCTATACTTCAGATCCCCAAACCACCGTAAACTTGTTGCACCGTCACTGCTCTCTGCTTTCCTTCCCTTGTTGTTTGTGGGAGTAAATCATGTCACCATCAGTGACCAGTGTTCTGTCCAGATTCGAACACCGCGGCCATCGATCTGGTCTCTTTTCTTCTAGTCCTTGCTGATCTGCCATCGATGTTCTAAACAATGATCGGACACAGATCCTGTCATCCCGTTAACATTGCGCGTTCAACAACCTTTAAAGAACCAATAATGGGAGGTGTACTTTGCTGCTGACCAAAGGCTCAGAACATGTGACCAGTAGCAGCTGCAAAGCGAAACCAATGCCACATCAAACCACGAACTACAGTTTCATCAAGGCTTTCGGCATACATCTACAGCAGCATGGTAAACAAATCAACATAACTAACCAAAAACACAACAATACATGTCAATAAATGAACACACCTTGCCATAAACGATAACATAATGTTTGATCATGGCTCAGAATGGATGCTCGGTTACGGCTGCATGCACAAATTGGCTGCCAAGCCAGGGCAACCGAAAGCATTTTTGAAATATCATCACGGCCAAAAATCATCAACATTATCAATATCAGGCAAACAGTAGCGTCATGGAACAGTTAGGTGAACCCAGTCTCATAATGAGTCTCACATGATAACACCTTTACAATCATCATCGACAACATGATCAAGAAAGTCTCAGGTGAGCACAGGCTCATCATCATCGATGTGCTGAAACATACCCCACAGTTTATATTACTAATCAAACACCAAAACAAACCAGATATGAAACCCTAGTAGAGGTGTTTGCACAACCATAATCATCACTTGTAACTGCCCACAACCAACTACAACACCAGATCTGAAAACCCTAAAAAGGAATCGAAGAAGCAAAGAGGGTGAAAGGCTGGAATCAGGAGGTGGGGTAAAGGTGGTTGGACCACCATAATCGTCACATGCAACCGCAGAAACAACTCTACCTCAACCACGAAGGGGATGCAGAGAGGCAATCAGGGGCAAAGTTACCATCAATACCATCACACAAATCCACACGCATATATTTTCTAGAACTAGAATTTCCTATCAAATTGCATATAGAAGTATTCATAATACATCTTATGTAGATTTAGGGATAAATGTGTTTATAGAATGTCACGAAGTTTCATAAGCACTTCCATTTCATAATATATAGTTAAATTTTAGTCGGCCCAACCCAAAACCTAACTTAACTCGTTACCCATTTGATAAGTAAAATAAGCCCAAAACAAATATGGCCCAAAACAGCTTCTTTGATTTCCACCTGTCAAATTCCCCAATTGATCACAAATTCACAATTAAACCCAAAACCTCGTCCACCTTCTCGATCCATCTCAAACTCACCTGTAAGTATCTCTTCTGCAACAATTTTTGAGCATTTATTCATGTATGCTGTTGTATATGTTGTTCTATTAGTTAGGTTTTTGAAAATTTGATACAGATTCATGATTCTAATCCACCGTCTGAACGATTGAATCTGTATGAGTGCTTCAGTTTGTTAGGTAGGTTTGATTCGAACAGTTTTATTACGAATTTGTGGATCATATGCATGTGTTTTTCTGTGTTGAGCTCTAACGGTCTCGAAGTAGCTGTGGCTTTGTGTTGTTCTAGTCTTTGATATACTGGCATGCACCAATAGAGACACCATTATCAGTTGCATAGAAATCGGAGATGAGCATTTAGTTGAGTGAAAACGTATGTATGTTATAATGTAGAATGTCTAGAATGGCTGTCCATACTCCACAATTACTACTCCCCTTCAGGATTTCTATGTAGATCTATCATCTATGTGGTTGAGGATTGAAATCTAGGCAGTGCGTTAGAGGACTGTAGGTGGATGTTATGATATTATGATCAGAGCTTTATTTGTCATAAAGTTAAATTAAGTAAGCTAATTGATTTTTGTATATGTAATTTAGAGTTCATTACATTACTTTGGATAGCTAAACCAAATAAATTTTTGACTAGATGTTGCACAGTTAGACCTGCGTATTTTGGTTATACGAAGAGCAAATGGGTATTTACCAACAATAGAAACTTTGTTGAGTACTTGAGGTTTATCTTTATATTTTGGTAAATTATTTATAAACCTCAGGATAACGGGTTGCAGTGTTGTAAAAATCGCTAGGCGCCAGTCGAGCGGTGAGGTGGGGACTAGGGATTAATCGGGATTAATCGGATCGGATTTTTTATATGTAATTTTTTATAACTAATATATATAGCATAGTTCAAACATAAATAGTTAAACTTAAACATAGAAAATTAAGCTTAAACATAGCAAATTGAGACTCAAATATTGACATATTAGTTCAAATAGAAGATCAAGTAGTTCAAAATTCATCATCTAGTAATCTAGTTCAAAATCCATCATCATCTTGTCCATATTGTTCAATGATTTGAACACCATCCGACTCGTATTCAACCTCCTCATCTACTTCTTCGTCATCTGACTCAAACTCTTCATCATAAAGTTCTCTTGAGGCACTTGTCTTCACACTTGTCCTAGAACTTGTTCGATTAGACAATACTTCATCAAGACCCGCGGCATCACTAACTACTTCCCAAGGTAGCCCCGGCTCAAGTTCTTCATCTACACCATCAACAATCCATTCTTTACCCCCGTTACCATCCTCCGCTAATGTTCACCTCGGCTCTTAAAGATTCGTCACTGTCTTGTTTAGCTTTTTTTTTTGTTTTTGCTCTCACCAAGAGCATTTCGAACCCTCAGTTGATCATCTTTTGTTGCTTTTTTACAAATTGTAACATTTCCCGCTATGCCCGCTATATGTTGCTTTAACCTATAAACTCCTCCGGACATAACTTTATTACACAAAATACATTGAACTTTATCTAACTTGCTTGCATCCACTAATTTCCCATACTCCCATCCAATATCATCCGAGTTTCGTTTCAAATTTTGACTAGCAGTTGATTCCATTGATGCCATCTAATATAAAAATCGTATTGCTAATGATTTAAATGTTATTCAAACATAAAAAGATTTAAATGTTATTCAAACATAACTCAACACTCAACATACATAGTAACATACCGGTTCAAACTTCAAACATATAAAACATACAAAAAGAGCTGCTGGAGCATAAGAACATACAAGTTACCATACATACATGATACATAAGAACATACATACATGATACATAAGAACATACAACTATACAAGTTACCAACACTCAACAATCAACATACATACATGATACATAAGAACATACAACATACTGGTTCGATGACACCCTCAACCCTCAATCATCTATTTCAGATTTTTAGGAATTCAAGGTAAAGAAATTAGAAACTAAGAACATATCAACATAGAACACAGTAACACACCTGTTCGATACTTCGATCGACAGCCGGACAGTCTTTTTCCTCGATGGTCGGCTGTGGACGCCGAGTGTGGACCAGTGGACGCCGAACGCCCCCAATCTTCTTCCTCGATGGTTTAGATCGACGATTTCTTCTTCAATTTGGTGATAAGTTTCGGTTTGGTGATGACGGCTAGGTTTAATTCGACGATTTGTTGGGTTTTTAAAGTGGTGACCTGTTGACCGATTTGGTCCGATGTGCTCCTATTTGCCCCGATTTGCTCCGATTTGCTCCGCCTTTTTCCGACTTGGACCGATTCCCGATTATTGTCTCCGATTACATGAAATCGCAAAGGTCTACCTCCGATTTCCGATTACTAGCCGATTAATCGGCGCCTAGAACCGATTTTCCCAACACTGACGGGTTGGAGTAACATGTATATTAGTTACCAGTTTATACAATAACCTATTACCTATGTAGATATGTGGTGTCAGGAACCCTTATACTGATTAGTGATTAATATAATAATATACGAAATTTCCCAGTTATGTCATGTGAGCATGAAATGGATGTTGGATTATATACTTAATTGGCAATTCTCAATGAGATGTATGTTTTGCTTGTCCAATGGAAGTCAAGAGCAAAACTGCAGGTCTAAAGACATCAAATGATTACATTATAGTACAACTCTTCTTCTTGCTTCGACTTTTTTGTTTCTTCATATGCTTTCATAAGTTGTTGCAATTTACTTATTTCTAGACCATTCTTGCATGAAGAAAAATGAACACACTCGACAAGTGTTTTATATATTGATTAACCTTGCAATATAATATAAAGACATAACTATAACATGCATTGTAATATCATACTAGATTGTAAAGATTTTCTTATCTAAACATCTGATGGACAATGATGATCATTATGAAGTTGAAGGTGAAAGCAACTAAAGACAACAATGGCAACACGACATGCATTTAGATATGTCTCACGCAGGTTCTCAAGCAGTGGCAAAATACTTAGTGAGGAAGAAAAGGCTGCAGAGAATGTCTACATCAAGGTAAACTATAAGAAAATACTCGTACAACTTTATACTAAAATTTAAAGAGGTCAGTGAATTTAGAGATTCCGTGTGTGTAATATACATTACTAAATTTTACATGTTGCATTTGATTGATTTTTTCATAAATAGTAGATCTCAGTGAATATATAGTGTTATAATATGGTGCTCGTTATCATTTCTGTTTGTATACATAAAGAGTAGCTTGTATTCTTGTACTTATGCGAGAAAGATTTTCTTTAAACTTCTATATTGTACTATTTTTTCTAAGGCATATAGTGTAGATATTTGAAACGTCTCATTTTAACCATTCATTGTATTGCAGTCAAAATATAAAAGAAAATTTGAACTTTAGAAACAATTGAGAATAAAGTTGAAAAGGAGTAAATTGACTGGCATTATCATTTAGTAGGATCTTGTAATATATTACCACTTGCACTATGTATCTTTCTGTTATCATGTGGGTTTTAAATTAATTTCAATCCCATGTTTATGGCAACACACTTTTATGCTTATTATCTTTGTGTGTGCTGCACGAACTCTCATTATGTCATTTTTGTTTTTCTGATTTTTTATCTTTTTTTTTTTTGTCTTGTCTCTATAGAAAGTCGAGCAAGAGAAGCTGGAAAAGCTTGCGCGCAAGGTTGCTACCCTTTAATGCATCTAATCTTCAAAATTTTGAGGCGGCCGTTATAAAAATTGTGTGATCTTTATTTCTTAAATAAGACACTTAAAAAAGAAAATGCTAAAATGGGTCAGACGGGTCAAACATGTCAAAAGTTTGTTCAGAGTGTATTTAAAATGCATAGAACCTTAAACCCACTTTATCTAGTCACACTTAACACGTTAAGTTTCTATTTATTTAAAAAAATGTTTTTGGTCAACCTACGAAATTTGGCATGTTTTGACTTGAACCCGTCACCCAACCCACCTGACCAACCCATTTTTTGCTTCTGCTTAACATACTCCCTTTCAAGTTTTAAATCCTTGGACATCAATGATTTAACAGGGTCAAAAAGCTGATGGTCCAACAGCAACCTCAGGTGGTTCTGGTTCAGGTTCAAGTTCAGGTTCGTCAACTGCATCATCAACCTCCACAGGTGGAGTGTCAAATGATAAGTACAAGAACTATGCAGTTGTAGCTGGTGTGTTGACTGGTCTTGGTGCTCTTGGATGGTACCTTAAGTCAAAGGACAAGAAAACCGAGGACCTTCATGATTAAAGGCTCGTGTGGAAATGCGAGATATAGTTACTTGAACTGTTTTCCAGTCCCTCTTGAACTGTTGTGCTGGTTTAATATGAAAAATAAGAGTTACCAGTGTGTATGGAGCTGATCCAAGCGTGTAATCACACCCAATTATGATCTTTTTTCTTCCAAAACCGTGCTTTCTTTGCTTATATGTTTGTTTGTGTTGCATTACGTTCGTGTAGATGGCGCAAAATGGGCGAGATGGGGTTGGGTAACATGTCAAAATGTGACAGGATCGGTAGTACAAATGTGTGGGTTAGGTTGACTTAAGATATGGTTTTTCTTAAAAATTTTAATTAATTATTTATAGATGACTAATTGACTAGTGTTTTAAGTATGATTTTTTTTATTTAAAAAAAGTTTATTTTCTAAAACGTAGTGGCGATTTTAATAGACACCGTGAGAAAAGGTACGAAATATCTGGATTTTGTAACTTGATTGGGTCGCTTGTATTTATGTAAAAAATTGATGTATTTTAGAATAAGCCGCAAGATTGCACTAAAAATTTCGTTTGGTAATCCAACAAAACCATTTTTAGGATTAAGATGGAGATGTGAAAAATAAAGTTTGCTAGATGATTTATTATATCTATCTTAATAATTCTTTACAATTTTTGATACATGTTAATCTCAGATTCATCCTCTCATTTATTTTTCCGTCTTAAACTATTTATTTCATTTTAAAAAATCAAATAATTAATTTTTAATTTTTTTTTCTCTTTCTATTATAAATCTAAGTTATTGTTGAATAAATAATATTAAAAAAATTATTTTTTCATTAAATAAAAGCTAAGCATTTTGATTAAAAAATACACTTTTTCAAAAATAATTTTTTCTAAAACTATGTTTTTTTTCTAAACAAAAGCTAAGTATTTAAATAACGAAATATTGATAAAAATAAAATTTTTACAAAAGCAATAAAAATGTTACATCTTATATCAAAATAATATTTTATAGTTACTAACTCTTTATTAATAACTATTTAGTATTTCTTTTAATCAACTTGTGTAATACACGGGGTTATACCTTAGTACACTTATATATAGATTTCTATTTGTGTGAAATTCATTTGTGTATGTGATATAAAACACATCGTTCAAGTTTCCTTAAAATATAATTACTCATGACTAGATAGTTTGATATGTATGTGTACATCTATATTTGCATTTAAATAGTTTTATTGCGTTATATATGAACTCACAAGTGCTAAAACTCTTCATTTATTACTATGAATAAAATGAAAAGTATAGTTGTCAAAGATTAAATATTTCTATCGTTAATTTCTTTACCTTGTCTCATCTCTTATTCTCGTAACAAGTTTAGTATTTATTTGTTTGTTTATTTGTCTAATATTTTAACATGACTATTAAATTACAATATTGTTATGTCATACCTTTAAACTAATATGCTTAATTTTATGTGTTAATGTATTATGAACAAACAAATCTATGTTATCCACAAGACCTTTCCATTTTTAATGTTTTGAGTGTCTTATTTAGTCATCTGAGATAATTAAGTATCATTGTCTCTGTTAAATCTATTTTTATTCTAACATATTTTCATACACTGTTAAGGTGCGATTGGTTGGTAAACCACACCCCTCGACTCGATGTAAAATCATACAAAAAATAAACAATTATTAGAAAACCAAAAGAAAAAAAAATCAACTTTCGTAATTGCCATCAAGTGGGGTCAATGTCGTAGCCTCGCAAGCAAATCCATGTTATCCACAAGAATTCCACATGGCAAGACATGCATCAAACTACAGATCTATTTTATCTAAATAATATCCACGTGGCAAGATGCTATTGAACATCCAAATAACACATGCAATCCAATGGCACTTGAATCTATCCCCCCTCACAACATATCATCACACCCACCATCGATCCTTCAATCTCGATCAAAAGAGAACTTGATTAACAATGGCCGCTGCTGCACCCTCAACCATCGTCGGCTTGGCCACTTCCTCCCTCTCATCACCCAACCGCACGCGGTCCACCTTAAACTCAGGTTCATCATATCATTTATCAATCGATTGATTCAAATGCTTCTATTCTTTTGTAATCATGGGCGAAGCTTTTGAAATGTTTTTCGCTTATAAGTGAAAATTTATGTGTATTTTGGTCACGCTTGATGTAGGGATAGGAAAAATAATTACGGGTTTAGTGACTTTCAGCCCACTGATATATTTGTTCAAGCTCCGTCACTGTTTGTAATCATACCAGCTACATTTGATCACCTTTCAAACTTTAGAATACCGTTTTCTATCGAAGTTTAAGTAATCTCATGTAATTTTACGCTTGCATTTCAGCCTTTTTGAAATCCCAAACAACTGCAAGGAACCCTTTAAGGGTTTCACAAGCTTCAGGTGGCAAGTATACATGGTAATTATATAACAACCTCTTAGTTATTTTTAGGTTATGCTAAACGTACCATATCTCGTTGTTTCTAGTGAAAGTACCAATTTTCTAAGTCAATCAATCATTTGATCTCTCTGCTTTTATTCAATATGGTATGTTTAGCATACATATCATATGTTTAGCATATCCTTTTATTTTGTTATATGTGTGTGTATAAAGTCGATCTGTTGTTAAATGTTGACAGTTTTGAAAGAGACTGGCTACGCAAAGACTTGAATGTGATAGGGTTCGGGTTGATCGGGTGGCTCGCACCATCGAGCATACCGGCAATTAACGGTGACAGTTTGACCGGACTCTTCTTCAGCAGCATTGGAACCGAGCTCGCTCACTTCCCCACCCCTCCTGCCCTCACATCCCCCTTCTGGTAAGTTTGTTTCTTGGATAAATTTATGATTTATTGTAAATGAGGGGGTGATTGTGGGCATATAAGAAAGATAGAGGGTTGAAATTTTATTATTTTGTTTTCTTGGTGATTGGTAGGTTGTGGTTGGTGACGTGGCATTTGGGACTCTTCATATGTTTGACTTTTGGGCAGATTGGGTTCAAAGGAAGGACTGAAGATTATTTCGAGAAGTAAAGTGCATTTGTTTGAAAGTTTCTGTTTCGGTCCCTGATCTTTGTTGTTTGTGTCTAAATACCACTTCTTAAATCCTTGTAATTTTCTTTATGGTGTAATATATCTCTAGTTATTCTAATGCTAAACTTATTCCAACATTTATCATTTTAAAAAAAGTAAATGCAAACGAACGATTTTGGGGAAAAATAATTCAAACTTCCAAAACCGAACCATTAAACCTCAAACTGCAGGTTCAGCAGACCCCCACTTTCGATATATATCCATAATATTGCCAAAAACGGCTGATGTGGACCGTTGAACACCCAAAACTAGTGATTGTGTAGATTTTGAGAAGAGAAAAGTGTACTGTTACAAGTATTATTTAGAGAGCTCATGTAGTTACAAGTATATCATTCACACATAGCTCTGTATAATAAAGATTGATGCTAAATTGTTATCTAACTTTTACAACTTTTATGTTTGAAAGCACGCTTTATGCTTGTTTAGTATAGAATTTATTGCCTTGAGCCCATGCGTATCAAACTTTCCATGCTTTAAGTAGCGAGAAACAAAATATGCTCGATTAAAATAAATGTCCTGAATTATTTACAATAGATAGATATTTAAAAATCCTTATCTTTCTATAATTTGAATTTCTTTGTTTTGAATTGGAGATTATGTTTGCATAAGGAGCACATATATGGTGTCCCACGTGAATAAATATCCTTTACTGGTCAAAGCAATTTAGAACATTGGCTTGTTCAAGCAACTAACTACTTGGAGCCAAAGGTCGGGTCACCAGCATTATCTGTGTTCGCGGGCGTGGGTGTTCTTTCGTAATTGGGTTTATCCGGGTGACCGTGCTTATAGTATTCGTTGACCATTTAAAAAAAAATTAAAATTGAAATGTTAGTGGCAAAATAGTTAATTAACCTGCTTTAAGCGGTTAATGTTAGAATATGAACACACTTAAAATGAGCAAGACAGAAACATAGCTAGGTTTGTTAAATTACATATTCAGATGGAAAATAGCATGTTGGAATGATCCACTTAGCAACATTCAGAAAGCAAAATTTATGTGTTTCTAGTGATGGAAAATAACATGCTTAGAATTCTCCCCCTACCTCTAAAACCATCTCTCTCTGCAACCAATTTCACCACTACCATCTTCCTCCCCCTTCTCCTCCTTCACCACCACAACCACCATGTCTCACCACCTCAACCAAAATCCATCTCTCAACACCTCCACCACCATTTAAGAGGACGAGCGGTGATGGTGGGTGAGACACCGAAGAGGTGTGGTGGCAACAAAATGAAAAATCCGGCCGCACCACCACTACTTGAAATTCGCTAGCAACTCTCTCTCTCTCTCTCTCTCTCTCAGGATTCCAGCATTACCGTCACCTCCGATGACCACCGCTTAACAACAAACCTTATACCCAAAAAGTGCCCACTACATCTATTTACACAGTATAATACAACAACATTATCATTCCAGATTTCCACCTAGTACCAATACTAACATAGATGACTAAATAAAATAATTGTACCTAAGGAATATAAATGAATCAGCAACAACTAATCTCGTAATAGTAACAAAAGTAATCCATCATGTTGTAAGCAGATGCCATTGTGGTTAATGTCTAAAGATACGCTTAAATTGCCGCTTAGATTCTCCTTGTCTGAAAGATTTACCATCAACATAGAATCAGATGTGGATTAACTGCTACGTACATGTTTCCTTATACCCAAGCCTCTAACATATCAACAACATGATACAATATGATAACATTATCTATAAAAGAGTTAAATGCGTTTTACGTCCCCGAGGTTTCATAAAAATTGACATTTGAATCCAAAAGTTTAAAATGTTACTATTTGCATCCAAAGGTTTCACTAAAATTGCCATTTGAATCCATTTGGCTACACCTAACTAACACGGTTAACTTTTTCCATTAAGTTTCCAACATGAGAGTTATTTTAATCAAAAATTACAAAATAAAAAACCAACTCACGTGAGAGTTTTTATAAGTTAACTTCTTTTGATAATTGCAGTTATGATTTAATTCTATAATAGTCTTTTATTGTTTTGTCTTGTTAATGTATTTTGATTTAGTAATCGTGTTACTTTTGCCCGTTTTATTAAACATAAATTTATTTGGTTTAAAGCTTAATTATGGTTAGGATGATTTTGATGTTTTATGGTTATTATTCATAGGCTGTTATTGTTATATTATTAATTGTTTTTATACTTTTATGATAATATGTCTTTATGGTTTATGATTCAAATAATTTATATTATATGACTTGTTTGTTTATATATATATATATATATATATATATATATATATATATATATATATATATATATATATATATATATATATATATATATTTGTTATGTGTGTTTTGTAAAGTTATAAATGAATCACTTTTTGTTAGTTATACTTAATTATATTTTATTTTATATAATAGGGTTATTGGATTTTAATAATCCTAAATTTTATTTATTAGCCGAGACTAATCCCGATTCGGGAAATGTTTACGGACACGCCCAACTTTGAGCTTACTTTCCTCTAAAGATCTCTTAGTAATGGATCGTTGGAGAAAAATAAGCTTAAAATTGGAAGTGTCTGTAAACATTTTCTGATTTGGGATTAATCCTGGCCAATAAATAAAAGTTAAGATTATTAAAATCTAATAACTGTATATAATATGATGTTTAGAGATGTCTTTCTTGATGAAATGAAAAAAATGTTGACCTATCATTTTTGGTAAATTAAAATCGCAATGGTGATTACCAAATGAGACCGAACGCCTAAAACTTATCAAGTAGAGCTGATTTTTTATTTTGTAATTGTTTTGACTAAAATACTTATAATTTAATATACTTAACGGAAAAACTTAACGGCGTTAATTAGGAGTAGTTAAGTGGATTCAAATGGCAATTTTTGTGAAACTTTTGAATGCAAATGGTAAATTTTAAACTTTTGGATTCAAATAGCAATTTATATAAAACCTCAGAGATATAAAATACATTTAACTCTCTATAAAATAACCTGTAATTTTTCCTGTTAGAACGTGCAAGCTACAATCACAAAAATGGATCTTACAATATGGCCCTTCTGATCTAACCAGTTACATTGAGAAGATACACCAGTTATAAAATTGTTGACAATTCCACCGGCAGAAGCTTCTTTTATAATGTTTTCTTTTAATTTTTGGCAGCAGTCAAGATTCTACCAACAAAAGCTTCTTGAAAAATTTAGGGTTGATAGGTTTCAAGAATTCATATGCTTAACCAAGGTGCATGACAACTTGAAAGCAAATTCTAAACTTGTGGATTGTAATTTAGCCAAATTTAGAAACTTTAATAAATCTTTGATGTGGGAATCAAGCCCGAAGTGTAATAAAAGACACCGAGATTATTACAAAGCAAAATATTAAACATATATAAGTGAACATTTAAAATTATCAACATATACCTGTGCAACTTAAACGCGTGCTACCTCATTATCAGCTAGTCACAATATTAGATCAATTTGTGAAGCTATAAACATGGCCTGCAAACACATAATTATATAGAATGGTAATCGATGAAATTTGGTTATACTGGTCCTCTATACTGTAGCTTTCTTCGGCATTTAGAAACACAAAACTACCAAGAATTCAAAATTATATTGGTCACATTAGATTTAGTCCATTACAAGTACTACATTTAAAAAAAAATTATTATTAACGAATTTATCATGATATACAAATTTTATAAATTTAAAGCTAAAGAAGATAAACGATTTCACTAACCGCGGAGAACACGAACCAATGCACCTCAACGATGTTTATAGAATTGCACACATCTTCTTTTATTATAGTGTCTCATTTAATGTTTAATTATTGTTTATAGACACCCTTCTGCTCTGAATCTTCCCCAGAAGCACACAACTTAAAACTGAGGCCTGAGTACATACAAAAATCTTAGAAAACATATATTTAATTCTACAAAAAATATAAATTTGGAAAGGGTAGCATGGATAATATTAATGGACTATTTTCTCAATGAACTGAACAGAAATGATTGAATGCAAAGGTAGTATGGTGGTCGTATTTTAATCAAGCAAATGGCTAACCTTAAAACCCTTGCCAGTGTTGCAATCATATTGACGATTATCGCTCCACACCACCCATAGACACCGCTAGCTGTCGCTGCAACTCCACCATATGTCAAGACCGAAATAATATGAATCTTATACTATAAAGTCATTCCTCAAAGTCATGAAGAATTTATCCTAATTGTTCAAACATGTGTTGATTCCACTCAATGGTTAACGAATGAACCTGACCTCATTAGCAGGAGGCCATTTGTAATCACTGATATCCAAAGTCTATTTTAAACAACCACCATATGTGTATTTCTAGTCTTGTATGCTATCATATATGGAATACCTGCAATAGAGATATATTTAAAGCATTTAAAAAAAAGAGAGCCCTTAGAAATTAAAATCATCTTGGTTTTGTTAATTATAAATAAAAAAACCAAGAAAGATTACTATTTGCTAACCTTTTAGGCTCACTTGACTGCTTCTTGAGGCCATTGGCTTCAAGTTACTCAATACTGAAATTATTTGAATTGAAGGAGGAGATCTGCTATACAATAAATATAACAAAGCAACAAACAGATTCATTACCTAAAATTTCATGTGGATTAAACAAAAGTTGTAAAAAAAGTTTCTTTATGTGAAAGAAAAATGGATGACAATGTAAAAATTCACTTAAAATGTTTGTAGGTTGAAAGAATAATACACAGAATAAGAAACTTAAACGTTTAACATATATATTTTTTTATTGCTTATAGATGGATTTACTAATAAAAAATTCACTTACAGAGCCAAATGGTGCATTAACCGACTTGGTTAAAACTAAAATCAATCGATTATAAAAATATAAAACCAAATATATCGGTTATATATTCATTTTTAGCCCATAACCGAACCAAACTAATTTGTGCTCATCGTGTAAAACCATTAAGATTAGGTTTGTAATTCTTGTTTTTTAATCATGTTACTGAGTTTAAACAAATATCCTATTTAATCCTAATTAGAACTGCCGCTACACTAACATATTCATATTTCAACTTCTAACTTTTGTTACATCCTGGTGCATATAAACTACTTGAAACATAGTAAGCCATGGAAACATAATCAGGCATGTTGGAAATTCAGAACCAAAAGTCTGGCTTCACAGAGAAATATGTCAACCACAATCTAAATCATACTGAAAGCATCCCTTAATCAAATCCACAACGATCAAACAAAACTAGAGTAAGATTGTTTTGTTACATGCTTTGATTGCTTATAACAATCAACGCTAACGCTTGAATTATAAAACTTTTAAAAAAATTCACAAACAATTGAGGTTGAAAGCTAATAATCTCTTGACATTTGATATCTGATGAATGAATCAACTTTTTAATGAAGCTCAGGCCTAAAATCTAATGAATAGAGTCACATTGAATGACAAAATAGTGTTTAGAATCAAAACATGTTATCACTTACCCATGACGAAGGTAGCAAAAACACCAAAACGCCCTAAATCGAAACCAAGAGGTCAGAATCTTCATCGATCTAGTGAAATTGTGGTAAATGGTTGTGAAATCAGGTTCATCTTTTTGGATCACAAGAGAGAGAGAAAGAAAAAACGGTGGATAAGGTTTTTGAAATGTGAGATCAGATGAATCTAGAAATCCTTTTGTTGGCATTGAATGGTAGTGCGTAAAGGCCATGAAAACGCCTTCAGAATGGAGGCGGGAGGCGAAACGGACGTCCAGTGAAGTGAGGAGGCTCGCGAGGTTCGAAAACCGATTGGAGGGAAAAGCAACAGGCCATGGTTCATGTAATAGAGATAGAGATTAACAAAAAGGTATTATGTATTAATATTTGAAACATAAATGTATCATGTTATACTAGAAACCTATAAGTTTAGTGAGATTTCAATTCTTACTAATAGACCTAAAAGTTCTAAAATGGTCATTTAGCGTTGTTTTTTTTCTTCTTTTGTGTGTTCAGTTTGTTTGTTTATTATTGTTCATTTATATTCATTTATTATTGTTCATTTGTGTTCATTTATGTTCGTGAAGTGTTCATTTAGTTTTTTAACTAACGAACATAAACGAACATGAACATTTTTATTTTTTTAATAAATGAACATAAACAAAAAATCGTATTCAATTATGTATTCGTGTTTGTGTTCGTGTTCTTGTTCGGTAAAAGTTAAATGAACGAACACGAACATACTAATGCTCGTGTTCGTTCTGTTCATTTACAGACCTAAAATCAACAACTTAAAATCAAATGGAGGTTTTTCAGATTTGGTAAGGGTAATTTAGTCAATATATGAAATTTAATAGAAAAAAGATTATATGCAATTTTAGATTTGGGTTGGGTAAATATACAATTTAGTAGGATTGCAAAGGGATATATACAATTATACCCCAATAAAAAAAGGGAATGGTTTAAGTTGTCACTAGTTCAAATGGTTTCTCACTCATTAAGTTTGAGTTTTATAAATTACAGCTTTAAATGAGTCGACCTCGAACCCTTATAAGTCAAAACGAGCCAAACTAGAACAATGGTGAGCTTAAGCTCGACTCAACTCGACTTCTTTACACCTCTATACCATCTTTCAAGCTCCACTGCTGTAAATGACAAGATACGTCTGCTTCAGTTCCAAGGAAGAGGGAATACATGCTGAGCACTTTTGTTTAACACCACACAACATATAATAATGAAATTCTAGTTCCTTAACTTTTTATCACCACCCACCCCACACAGACCCCACCTGTGAATCTTTTATCTAGGAGACTTTAGCTATGTTCCTACTTGTTTTCATTTGTATATTTGTGTTGTTCACTCTTCAACATATCTTTAATAATCACAATATATCTTTGTACCCTGATAAGCTTCGAGAACCAAGTTTCATGGAGAAAAAATACTCGGTCCAATCGAAAACTAGCTTTAACATTGATGAAACCACTAGCAATGGTTACTTTTCCACAAAGCATCATCAATGCAATGATGTCATGAATGCAGAAAGTTTATCCATGTGCACAGAAGGCCTCGGGTTCGAGAGCTTTGATGATGTGGAAAACTCGAAAGATGAACGAGATATCAATGATCATCATGAGTGTTTTGATCATGATACTGGAAAGCATGAAGTATCAGAGATTATGCTCAGCGAGTCGAAGAGGTCAAGGATCAAAGGAATGGAGTTCCCTCCACCGATTTCTTCTATCGGATTTAATGGGAAGCCTTGGGTATCCCTTAAATCTTATCGTAGCAATGGTAGATTCTTTCTTAAGGAGGTGAGGATCCCGACCCAAGAACTCTTGAGCTCGTGTCGTGAAGATGGGAGGTTGAAGTTGCAGTTTATTCAGTCTGATGATGAAGCGTTATATGAAGAAGAAAAAGAAGAAGAAGAAGATGATGATGATAATGATGATGGTAAACACCTCAAGGTTGATCTTGATGGTGATTATGCATGCTACTACAAGAAAACCTGAGGTTACCATCATCTCACTATAGATGGAAAGCTTGTTTTTGTGAATAATCACATGTTTTTGAGGTTTTTCGTGTAAACTGGTGAAACATTATCATCGCTACTTGCATTGTTTTTGCATTTGACGCAGAGTGGAAGCACAAAATATAATACATTTATGAATCAATTTTCAAGCTTACACTTTCATTGGAGAATTTAATACGACAATTAGGAAATTAACTGTTACAACTAATAAAGATTAGAATTAGTGAGATCGTACTCGTGATTTGCTTATTAATTAAAATTTAAAAAAATTCTTTAAATTGATCAATCTTATAGACGTTGTTTTTTACGCGTCTTCTACAAGATTGCCAATTTGGGACTGTAATTAGGTTATGTATCGTTATGTATCCCTCGTCACTACTTCTAACCATCCACGACTCACCGGATTTGGTTCAGTTTCATCCACAAGAATGAAGAATTTGAGTGGCAAAATGGACCGTTTTTTATACCAGTGGCAACTGAGCTTGCTTGTTAGAAACTAGTGGTCCAGTGTAGGTTTTAGAATACTAAGGGAATATTCCATTGTGCATTATAAAAGCTTTTGGACCAATTTTGAAAGTTATTGATTGAAAGGGAAATAAGATGGTCCATTGCTTAACAACATTATTGGATATTGGTGTTCAGGGCCGGTCCTGAGAATTCTCAAGGGACTTTTGGTTCGGGGCGAGAACAAAAAACGGACCCCTATACTACAACATATAAAAAAGTCTAAACCTAATAACTTATGTTTAAAATTTTATAATACGATGATAATTTTTATAACAATAAACGAAACAAAAGTATTATAACAAAATGATTTAATTTACTTAACTAAGCGAACCATGAGGCTCTCCTAGCGTTTTTGAAAGCAAAGTTCTCAATTAAGTCTTCATAATTCATATTTTTCAATACACCGCTTTCAATAGTTATCAATTTCAATTCGTTAAGTCTTTATTGTGCTAATTTATTTAAAATGCTAATGGACTATTCGATAAAGTTTAATGGACTAAAATAATCACAATGTTATTCGGTTTGTTAATGAATTAATTAATATATTATAGTTTTCTTATTTAAAAAAATACATATATATAATATAAAAAATTTAAAAAATTTTGGGCCCCAGAGGAGATCGGGCCCTAGGCGGTCGCCCCCCCCCCCACCCACCACCACCACCACCAAGGGCCGCCCCTGTTGGTGTTGGTGTTATAGTGGTGGCAGTGGCTATTAGCTGATGATGAACACTGTTTAATTGATGTAATTGGATCGAACAACACAACACCAACAATGAACACTAACTGATTTTGTGACTAAACCACAATCACAACTAACGGAAACCAAACTAACCTTATTTGATTCTAAGTTTTACCATACCAAGCAAATATTTATCTAGAATCTTGATATAAAATAATTTCATTTCTTCTTCAAGACTCCTTAGCTTGAATTGCACCCTCCAAGGTTGCTTATTCCATAAGTTTCAAGATCACATGTGAACCCTAGGATTATCCCCTTCAAGTATAAAAGTTCAGATCGTTTTTCTTCCTTTTTCGCGAGTACATATGAAACAAAATAAAACATTTACAAGAATTATGCAATAGCCTGAAAAACCAAGACTTATAAGAACGATTCTTGCATTTGCTACATTGAAGAATAGTTTTTTGGCGAGTGTTCAATCAAAGATGTAATGGATCGTTTTCAAAAGATGAAAACATGTCAAGAAAAAATATAACATGTAATTCTTCTATTTCATTTACAATGATATTATATATTTTCTGGTTTTTTATTAAGTGTATTTATAATATGACAATGATACCTTTTTTCACTCACAATAACATTATACTTTTAGGGCTTTCACATTATTATTATTACTCTATTTAAATTACAACCTAAATGAACAGTTGTATGTACTTGCCCATCAGCCACATCGATTGTTTATTTTGAGTATTACTTGCAACAAATTTGAGTTGCACAAATTCATGTTTTCTGCAGAATTCTTAAATTTATGGTCTATAAATTCGTCTTACAATTGTCATCTTTCTGTGGTTTCTAATCTATGTTCTTTTGTTCCCATACAGATTTGGGATATAACCTTGGACTTGACTTTGGAGTTGTAGACAAATGAGTAAGCTAGAATTGTAATTTGGGAAAGAATTTAGCAGTTACACTTTTGATCCTTCAGAAAATTATTCTTACATACTGATTTTCTTTGACTTAAATCTAACATTCTGCAGTTAACTTTACATATATCGTCAGTCGTCACATATTTATTTCAATATATCTGTTTTGATGTGTGTTTTCCTGTTTTGTTTTTTTTTCTATCTTAATTTGGGAGGTTGCAGTTATGTGTTAATTTCATGGTGTGGTCTATGATAAACTTAGAATCTATGAAAAGGTTCTAAAGCAGGTAAATACTTGACCCATAAACCCATATACTTGATGTTTAAATGTTGATAAAAGGAATTACCTAACATAGAATTGGCTTAAAGTTCTTTGCTATTCAATGCATTTAGCTTAGACATCAGACCATGATTAGTTTTAATTCATATAAGATTCAAGATGTGCACATAAGGAACATGAACTTAAATTTCCAGGAAATAAATTAAAACGACAAAGAAAGTTACTTGATGGATTGTGAGAAGAACAAGTCTTCTTTCTTCAAGCTTCACTCGGACTTGATTCAGCTCATTCACAAGAATGTTTTTCAAAAGGTACATTCTTTTTGTGGCGACTTTTACTTTATTATGCACTAGATAAGCTCTTTTTCATTTATATAGAATGGTGCTTTGTTCTCGCCACATCTGTTAGGCCTTAGGAATTTAAGGTATGCAATCCCAAATGCTGCCTAAGGTTTGAACTTTGAAGTAAGTAGCTTTATAGAGGAGTCTTTAACATCAAGGTTAACTGTTTTCTGTATATTCACAAATGCATGCTACCATGACAACCATAGAGTTCTTGATGCCCAAAGCTATTGTGGTTATATCTCTCTTCTCGTATCAATAGTATACGTGGTCGAAATCTATAGACAATGACCAATTTTAAGGATTATGCTTAGAGGCTGATGCAACCAGAGAGAAACCAAAGAGCTCTCAGCATTCACATGTGAAGTACTAGTAAAGTACTTTGGAAGATTGGATATAACTTAGTGAATAATACTAAGTATCAAATCTTTCAAAGCCGAAAGACCAATTCTTCCGAAGCCAAAGATGAAGTCTTCCGAAGCTTCAAAGACAAAGTCTTCTGAAGCCGAGACTGATTTCTTTCAAAGACAGAAAAGGCATTTCTTCTCTGACATGCTTTTGTCAAAAGCTGAAACAACTTTCCGCTGCCATCTCTGAAGACTGACCAACTAGCATGAGTTGGTGAAAAGTCCATGCTTTTGTCAACTGTAGATTAAGGTGTTGAGTTTGTAACTTTCCAACTATGTACTTTTATCCTTTTTGTATTAGATAAGGATGTGAGCTATAGCATGTCATAGTCACTAGTCAAAAGGCAAATCTGCCTTTTGACTCTACATTGATCTTGTTATCTAGAATAGTATTTCTAGCTGGCATTCAAGGTATGGCCGGCTGTAGGATGTAGTATAAAGTATCTTAAGTACTTGTATCTTTTGATAGGCTTTGTAATATTCGTAAGAACTTGAGATCAATATACATCATTCTTGAAAACCATACTTGAGTGTTCTTGTTCTTGTAAGAACTTGAGAGCAATACACATTATTCTTGAAAACCATACTTGAGTGTTCTTGTTCTTGTTCTGTTCTTTTACTTGTGTTTATTGTTTCATCTAAGCCGGTTCCCTATTTGATCTGCTAAGTGTTCTAACTCTCCTAACCTTGTAAAACTATTGTATTGAACCCCTTCACCGGTCCTGCAATTGGTATCAGAGCGTTTCAGGCTCTTGATTGTAAGATCTCACCATCTTAGATCTCTTCAGTTTCACAAAACACTTATCAGCTTAAATGGCAGCTATCTCAATGGCTGATATGGAAACCAATACCATGACTAAGTCTCCATTGATCACTCCTGATGGTTTTGATACTTGATGCTAACATATGAAAGGGTTCATCAAGTCTCAAGACAATAAGATGTGGAGATCTGTCTTTGAAGGACCTCATATCCCAAGTACCTCTTCACCCACTACTGGAGGTGGGATGATTCCAAAGTAAATGGATTATTCTGAGAAAGACTGGAAGAGAATTGATGTAGATGAGAAGGCCATGACCGCTCTCCAAACTGCTCTTCCAAACTCTATCTACAGAGGCTTCAAAAAGTGCAAAATTGCTAAGCAGCTCTGGAATGCACTTAAGCTTATGTATGAGAGGTTTAAGGAAGCCAAGAAAAACAAGAAAGATCTCATGAAGCAGTAGTTTGAGAACTTAACCTACAAGACAAGTGAAACATGACTCAACAATACTTCAGATATGTTGAGATTGTGGATACTCTAATGGATGTTGAAGTAAAACTTGAGAATAGGGACATTTTAAGAAAGTTCATGTTCTCTCTTCCCAAACAATGGACTCACTATTGTGTGGCCATTAAGAGAACTAAAAACCTCACTACCCTTACTCTCACAAAGCTGTATGGTATCCTTGGTGGCTACCAGATGGAGATAAACATGCAAAATCCATAAAGCAGCTCTTCCAGCAATCAACAGAGTTCAGCTCTTCATGTGGTTGAAAAAAATATTAGAGACCACAACATTATCTCATCTGCTTCCCTGACAACTCACAAAAGGATCTTTTCATCACCTTCCTTGAGACACCAAGGGAGAGCTACATCCAAAAAATCCTATTCCAAGAGACAAGCTTTACTCAAGCCTTTGTGTTTGCTGATGAAAGTTATGGCAACTTTCTCTTCACTCTTGAAGACTTGGATTGTATCCATCCAGATGATCTCGAATATATGGCGATAGTTTAGCAAATGGCTCTTCTCACTCACAGAGCTAAGAAGTTCTACAAGAGAACCGGAAGGAAGTTTCCCAGCAATGTATCTAGTGGAAAGTTTGGGCTGGATAAAAGCAAAGTGAAGTGTTACAACTATAACCAAATGGGACACTTTGCTAGGGAGTGCAAGGCACCAAGAACAAATGGTGGCCAAGCACAATCCAGGCCAAACTACACTAAGGGTGCTCCCAGACCTGAGAAGCCAAGCCAACCAAAACAACAAGCTGTTGTTGCTGTTGAAGAAGGAGGCTTTGACTGGAGCTTCTAGGTAGAATATGTTTCTCCAAACCAAGCATCCATGAAGAAGCCAAGGTATTAGAACATCTTTGTACTCCTGAATGTATTGCTAAAGTAAATATGTATAGGTCCTATAACTTGGAAGTGAGATCTGACCTTGAGTCCTTGAACATCTTAAAAGCTAAATTCAAAAGAGCTAAAAAATGATTATAAACTTAAAATATAAGATTTAGAGAAAACAATTTCATCTCTTAAGCATGAACACACCAATTACATGACTCAAATCAAAGATGTCATTACCAAGTTAACTGAATGCCAGGCTGAGCTTGTGATCAGCAAAGCCAAGGCAGAGAAATGTGTTCTTGAATAGGAAACCTTTAAGAACATCATATCTTCATCCATGCATGCAAAGATTTTCTATCAGAACAGGTAGAGATTGGGTTCAAGTGAGATAGCTCCTTCTCATACATTGTTATCTGTAAGACCTCCAAGGTGTGAAACTTGTCAAGATGAGTTGCCCTTTATAGATCCCATCCAAGAAGAAGATAAAGATAAAGAGGAGATAGTGAAGGATGGATCTGAAGTGAGTGAAGAATATCATCCTAAGAAGGGTCACTATTCTCCTAGGGAGAAGAAAGAACCAAGATGACCAAGTCTGCTAGGAAGAACTTGATCAGGGCAGCCAAAAGAAGATCAAAGAAGGCCCAAGAGATCAAGACCACCTTCAACTCCAAGCAAAAGCAAGTTTTTATCTCTGCTGGATTTGAAGTGGTGAAGACTGAAGACTTAACTATGGACTCTAGTACTAGGTGTCCTAGTTTATGTCCAAATCATCCTGGTAAAGAGAAGAAGGCTAATAAAATATACACCACTGCTGCACAGCCTGAACCATCCAGTTCCAAGAGCAAGCCTCACCCTAAGAAGCCTGCAGTATCATTTATGAAGATGAAGAAGGAAGTGGAAAGAGATCAAGCTCATCCTCTTACTCAGGAGAAGAGTCTCAGAAGTATGCAAACCGAATGCATCATGTGTGGTAGTACTTCTTATTTGCTAAGGATTGCATCTACAATCCAAAAAGCACTATCTAGATGATCAAGAAGAAAACTTCTAAGAAGAAGAAGAAGAAGATAGCTTCAGAAGGAAAATATCTTCCTTTTGGAAGCTCCAAAGTAAAGAAGAAGATAAGTGAAAACTTACCTTCGGAAGAAAAATTGGCCTCGAAAGAAAAATTGGCCTCGAAAGAAAGGAATGCTTCCGAAGTACTAAAGTCTGTTGCAGTAGATGCAAAAAATTCCGAAGGTCCAGTCTCCAAAACTTTCAAAGTCATCAAAACTTTTGAAGTATTAAAGGACAAGTCTAGTCTTCCAACGATGGTGTGGAAGATAAAGGAAGGCCATATGACTGAAAGTTCTTCATCAACAATAGCAAATGATCCTCAAAGCTTGCATATAAGATCAATTACTATTGCATTATCTTCAGTTCACTTTGACAAACCCAAGACCAATAAGGCTTAGGTTTCCAAATGTAACTAACCATCTCTTTTTGTGTAGGAACAACTAAAGACCAAAGGAAATGTATGGATCATTGATAGTGGCTGTTCCAGGCACATGACAGGCAATGGCTTTTTGCTTTAAAACTTTGAAAGATTTGATGGAGGGCCAGTTGCTTTTGGAGGAGAATCAGGTGGTTACATCACTGGAAGGGGCAGAGTCACAAATGGTAAGCTCACTATTAAGAAGGTAAGCTATGTTAAGGAGCTTGGGTATAATCTCTTGAGTGTATTCCAATTTTGTGACCAGAGACATAACATGCTCTTTACTGAGCATGAGTGCATATTCTCAAGCCCGAGGTGGTCATTCCTCAAGAGCATATCTTACTTAGAGCCCCTATAAAAGGGAACATGTACAAGATGGACTTGCAGGAAACATCCCCATCAGGAGAAGTTTCTTGCTTTCTATCTAAAGCCAATAGTGATGAGTCTTTCCTCTGGCATAAAAGAATGTGCCATGTAATCTTTAAAAACATGATTAAATTAATTAAGAATGATTTGGTAACTGAATGACAAAGAAAGAGTTTACAAGTGGTGATCATTGTTGCATGCCTGAAAGGGAAGCAACATAAAGTGTCTCACAAGCCAAAGAAAAGAAACTCCATCACTACTCTCCTACACTTATTACATATGGATCTATTTGGCCCCACCAGTGTAATGAGTCTAGGAAGGACTTCTTATTGTTTGGTGATCACAGATGACTTCATAAGATACACTTGGGTCATTTTTCTTAGAACTAAGGATGAGACCCCTGAGATCTTGAAGAACTTCATTCTGAAAATTGAGAATCAATGTGATCACAAGGTTAAAATCATTAGATGTGATCAAGGAACTGAAGTCAAGAACCAAATCCTTGATGCGTTTTGTGATGAGAAAGGTATTACAAGACAATATGGTGCTCCCAGCACTCCTCAACAAAATGATGTTGTTGAGAGAAGAAACAGGACACTTATTAAAGCTGAAAGAACCATGTTATCTAATTCTAAACTACCCATCACCTTCTGGGCAGAGGCAGTCAACACTACCTGCTATATGCAGAATAGAGTTTTAGTAGTCAAGACTCATGGTAAGACTCCTTATGAACTACGGCATAAAAGGAGACCTTTCATTGGTATTCTCAAATCATTTGGATGTCCTTGCACCATCTTGAATACCAAAGATCAGATAGCCAAGTTTGCTGAGAAATAAGATGATGGACACTATATTGGATACTTTTCCCAAGTTAAGGCATATAGATTATACAATCTCAGAACTAGAGTAGTTGAGGAGTCAGCCAATGTGACCTTCAATGAGCACACACCTAGTATGAAAGGTTTTGGTCCTAATTGTTTGTTTGCTCTTGATTTAGTTACCAACTGTTTTAACAAATCTTATGAAGATGTTTCAGGATCTACATGTAGCTTATCAATAGGGGATCTTGATCCAAGATTTGAGCTGAGAAGACCAAGTCAGAAAACTACTTCAGCTGCAGTGGTAACAAACCCTGCAGTTGGAAATCCTGTTAGCACAACAATGACAAACTCTTCAGCTGATACATTTGAGATGCCTATAAATCTGATACATCTGAGATGCCTATAAATTCCAGCACAGAGGCACATAACTCAAATGAAGGAGTTTCCAATGTAGGAGGAGATGGTGGTGGTGATAGTGATCAAGAATTTCTTGATGCTGAGAACCACCCTATGGAAGACAACATCAATGATGTCACACACTTATTGGATCAAGTTTCTCTTGATAAGTGTGCTGATGTGGTGGGTGATACTCAATCACCAGATCTGAATTTCACCAATTTAGATCTCTCAAACTAACTTGCTATGATCTCTCAACTGAGAATCCACAAGTCACACCCCACCACAGACATCATTGGAGATGTTGAGATAGGGGTGAGAACAAGAGGACAAACCTATGACAAAAATATTTGTCTTCACTCTTGTTTCTTGTCCCAGATTGAGCCTAAGAAGATTGATGAAGCTCTAAAGGATAGAAGTTGGGTTGAAGCAATGTAGGAGGAGCTACTTCAATTCAAAAGGCAAAAGATTTAGAACCTATGTCCTCTTCCTCAAGGGAAGACCATAATACGTACTAAGTGGGTTTTTAGGAATAAGAGAGATGATAGAGGACTTGTCATCAAGAATAAGGCAATTGTTCAAGGGTACACACAAGAAGAGGGGATTGACTACACTGATGTTTTTGCTCCTGTAGCAAGACTTGAAGCTGTTAGGATATTCCTTGCTTTTGCTGCATCCAAGGATTTCAAGGTCTATGAACTTGATGTCAAGTGTGCCTTCTTATATGGGGTGATTGATGAGGAAGTGTATGTCAAAAAACCACCTGGCTTTGCAGATCCAGATTATCCTAATTATGTCTGCAAGCTTGACAAAGATCTCTATGGGCTGCATCAAGCTCCAAAAAAGTGGTATAAGACACTATCACAGTACCTTTGTCAGCATGGCTACAAGAGGGGTACTATTGATGGAACACTCTTCGTTAAAGAAACAGGGAATGACTTGATGCTGGTTCAAGTTTATGTAGATGACATCATCTTTGGGTCAACTAATCCAAGGCTCTGCAAAGACTTTGAGAAGCTAATGAAGAATAGATTTGAAATGAGTGCCATGGGGGAACTTAATTTCTTTCTAGGAATTCAAGTAAAGCAGGTTGATAATGGCATCTTCATAAACCAGTCAAAGTATGTACAAGACGTACTTACTAGATTTCATCTGACTGAGTGTAAGGTTGCAAAGACATCCATAGCTAGAAACCACTCCGTAGGACCTGATCTTGAGGGGGAGTGTGTTGATGAACATCTCTACAGGGCTATGAATGTTTGAGCTCATTGCTCAAGGTGATAACTTGGCAACAAAAGCAAATGTTGAACCCATACCTTCTATATCTGCACCACCCACACTGCCACAAATCACTCTCACCTACTCAAGAAGATCCAAACGAACCCCTTCATAAACTACTCAAGATGTGCAGGCCCCCATACACTCACCCATGCTGGAAGAAGTAGAAACTAGAGCTCTCACTTCTCTTGAGGAGCAGACCACTCCCATCATTTCTTTGATCAGTGCTAAGGTTCCTTATGCTCATTCTGATGAGCTCATTACCCCAGCCTTAAGCCTTCACCGTGAGTCTCAAAACTCTAGTGATCAACCTTCAGAAGAAAGCTACCATCCCCAGCCTTTAGATCTCAACCAACCAATCCCCAACCTAGAATTCTATAATGATAAAGATATGGGATTTAGTAAGTACCATAAGTCTCTCTTCTCCACCCCTGCTCAAGGAGAGATGAGTGCTCCTGAATCACCCACATTTAGCCCACATCATCCACCCCCCACTGAGGTGGACCTCCCTGAACCTGTTCAGGAAATTCATATGGAAGAGGCTCTCACTTCTGCAAGTGATTACATTACTAAGACCTCAACCATGACAACCCAGCCCATTAACACTTCTCTTGAAGCTGTCATGGTGCAGGGAAAATCCAACAACCAAGAACTCTATGTTGGTGATGAGGAAGAAGACTTTGGTTCTATTCTCTCATATCCCCATGATTCTTCTGATGAAAATGAGGGGAGTCTGCAACTAAAGGTGCAAAAACTGTTAAAAACATGCATCTATTTAGTTTCAAAGGTTAGTCACCTAGAATTTTAGGTGGCTACCTTACAAAGAAGGCTCAATGACCAGCAACTTGAGATCACTGATCTCAAGGGCAAGTTAGCTGAAAGACCTATCAGGAGAACTCAACCAGGTCCACAAGAACCTGTGGATGTGGTGAACCTAACTCTTAGCTCCCCTGTGTAAGAGGGTGATACTATACCAAAAAAGGGGAGAAAGTCCTACCTGCAATCACAGAACTTGGGAGTTCCTCCCAGAGTATGGACACTGAAGACTTACCACCCTTACTTGCAATTATCCATACTCAACAACCCCCTCAGGTCCACATTGATATGAATTCACTGATTCAAAGCCTGTTTAAGGAAGGTATACCAAGGGCAATGTCTACCCCATCTCACCCTGTTGAAAATCCAATAATGGGATGGAGGTATGATGCTGAAAGGAGAGCCCTGGTAATCTCTAGGTCTCAGGGACAACAAGAAGTGCTAAACTTTTACAACCTAAGATGCTATAAGAGCACCTATTTAGTTGACCTACTACTTGCCAACCCAGAAAAAAACAGGGAAACTGCAAGGTTGGCTGATAGGATTCAAGATAAGGTGCTTGAAGAGTTCAAGAAAAGAACCAAGCTATATAGACAGAGGCTAGCAGGCAAGAATGTTAGTCAACTGGATACTGAGGTAGACCCTAAGATTAGATTCAAAGGAGAAACCTTAGCTGAATGCCCAGTAGTTGAGCCAGTGAACCTTGAGACATGAACTGCTTCAACACCCATTACCCCCAATAAGTCACCAACTGGTGAAGGTGTCTCACAACCTCTCTCTAGCCTGAGCTCAAGTGCAACACCAAGCAATGAAGGCCAAAGCTCTCTCTACCCTGAGTCACACAGGCCTGTGAGCGACAAAGGGAAGAGGAATATAACCTCTGAGGAGATTGAGGAGGAAAGAGAAAGAAAGAGGAAGACAAGAAAAGAGAGTTTAAGTGAGACCCCTGGCTTTATGGAAGCTGTAATCAGGGCTACATCCAGGCCAAGCACTCAAGATGATGAGTTAAGGGCAGCCATATTGAACTATCTGGGTTCTAGGAACTATAATGTTGATGAACTCATCTCTCTCCCCTTGGAGAAATTGGATGAACTGGATAACATGAAAGTGTCAAAGGAGAGAAAAAAGGCTGAGTATGCAAAATTGCTCCTCAAAACCAGAGAAGAAAAAGACTCTACAAAGCTCCCGCTCTCTCTCCAGTTTAGGAAAATCCTAAGGCAGAGGCTGTGGCTACTGAGCAATAAACTTAGGTGGGTAGGGAACAAGACAGATAAAACATGATAACCTACCTGAGTGCCACAGGTCTCTATCAAGCAGCAGACCTTCTTCCCTTATCCTATGAATACATTGACTTTTAATACCTCAAGCAGCTTGAGCAACAAGTTATAAAAGAGTAAAAAGATGCTAAGAGGAAGATGAGGGAAGAGGCTATAAAGTCAAGAGCCACTATTAGAGCAAATCTGAAGAAGTCTGTTAATAGACAAAATATGGTGAGCTTCTTGAAGCTGTATGGATTCTCCGAAAGAAAACTTGGTCCAATGTCTCTATCCACCATGGATGAGCACATTAGAGTGATCAAACAGAAGATCAAAAGGGGTGAGCTGGTCATTTTCCACCAAGTCAGGCTGCACTTGAAGCTGAGATCAAGGTTGAACCCCAAGAGACAACACAACCTGGACCTAGTACTATATCACAGTCAGCTTCATCTTTTGATCCATAGTAGGGTCCTGATCCTTCTCCTTCTAAACCTGTAAAAGAAAAGGACCCAACTGAGAAGGACAAACAAGAACAATCTGGAACTATAGGCCAGCCTTCTCAGTTAAAGTACAGAAAGAGAAAAAGGATGGCCATAAGAAGGGATAAGAAGAATAAGTTCAAGGCATCCACCTCTGCACCTCAAGATGGGTCAGAACATCCTAAGGGTGCTCAAGAAGAGGCTACTCAGCAAAATCCACTCATAGTAGAGCCTCTTGCTGCTTAGAGACCCATCTTGTCCTGTGTGACAACTCATCCAAAACTCACTCGATTTCGATTACTTTGTGCCAATGCAGTAGACCAGTGATGGAACACTCACCATGTAACGCAATTTTCGGGACGAAAATTCTTTCAACATGGGGATAATGTGACATCCGGTAATTTTCCGTTACCAAACTCCGTTAGTCCCGTTAAGTCTTGCATACACTTGTCGGGAGCACACACTAGTTGTCGTTGAACGTTGGTGACTTAATAATAATTAATAATGTGAAACAAATAATTACTCTGTTGATTATTAGTTGTGATTATGTGCTTTAAATGTTTATTGTAAATTTTATCGCATAACGTGGAAACGTGTGTGTTTAATTCGTATGTTTTGTATCTAGTAAGGATAATACATATGATTATTATTATTAAGTTATATGCTTGTTGTTTTAGTTAAAAACCTTTTTAAAAAGTAATTAAAAGTCTAGTTTTTATAAAATACAAATTGCAAGGGTTTAAGGGGTAATTACCATAAAATAATAAAACAAAAACCAAAATCCTAACCCTAATAGCCCCCATCGGCCGCGACCAAGCTTCACACACACACACACACACTTCGAAATTCAGCCCTAGAACAAGCAAACATCATCGATTTTGGTCGATTTCAAGTGCTACAACACGTTAGAATCATCAATTCCAAGCCTACACGTGATTAAAGGTTAGATTTTTATATGTTTTTCATGGATTTTGATGTTGGCCGAAAGTTGGTGTTTGAATCCTGCAATTGAGGGTCGATTGTTGGTTGTTTGATGATGTTATGATGTTAGTTAGGTTGTATTGATGTTAGTTAACGTTGATTATGTAAGAAAGCTTTGATTTTGATGCGTTGTTCATAGGTTACCAATAATAGTAACTTTATTTGCATGGATATGGTGATTTGATGATGAGTTGATGTTGTTGATGTGTTTGTGATGATGATTAGATGCTAGATGGTTGATATGAATGTTAGAAACCTTGGATTGAATGTTGTAGTTCATACCTTGCCAAAAGTGGAAACTTTTGGGTATGAAAGTTGATGTAACATGATGGTTAGATGTTGTTGATCATGTTTAGTTATTGTCATGAGCTTGAATTGATATGCAATTGGTAAATTCATGAATGTAATGTGAGTTTGATGAATTTGGGATGTACTTTCCCAAAAAGGAAACTTTATTTGTGCAAATCCTTGAATTGGATGACTTGAGCATGTTTGGAACATTAGGACCATGCTAGTGTGTTCATGGATGGTTTCTAAGGTGATTAAATGTGTTGTTTAGGTTGTATGAATGTTGATTTGGTTTGTTACTTGTTTTGGCCTGTTTGTGGAAAAATCATGGTATGAGTCATATAGGTAAGCTAGGGTTTTTGATTGATTGATGGTTAATCATGAATGAATGTTTTGGGAATGATTTGGATTATGGTAATTGATGTGTGATGGTCATCATACACACATGCGAATCTGAGGCCCCTATTTAGTAGGATTGGTAGGGTTTGGGGTGTGAAGTCGTGAGTGGCTTCACATGGCATGTGATGCGTGATTTGGTCCTTGTATGGTGTATTATTTGTGTTATAGATATTATGAGCATGATAATAGTTTGAGATTCGCATGACTTGTATGATATTTGGCTGTATGATGATCTAATTAGTACATGTGGTTAATGAAGTGTTATATGTAATCAGTTTGTATGTAATCATGTGTGATAGGTTGTTATGCTTGTTTGAATGGAAATTCACCTATAATGTCACCAACGGGTCAAACGAGTCAACTGGGTCAAATGTGTCTTGTCTTCTAAAACTTTGAGTTCTTTGGTTTGTAAAGCACTTAGGGTTTCAATATGATCTGTGTACACGTACTTATGTACTCTCGTGTTCTAGGTAACCTTTGAAGGGTTGTCTTTGCACCTATCACCAGTTCTATTTAGTCATTATCTTTACACACCAGGTGAGTTCATGCCCCTCTATTTTTATAAACCTTCTTCTTGGGGGAGGTAGCATACTTGTACTCAAACACTATTTATTTATTGTAAGTTGTGTATGTTTTAACATAGTGCTTAATACCTTGAAAGTCCTCACACTTTCGGATCATTAATAATGGTAACTAGCGGGAAATCTTGGGTAGTACTACTGGGTCTGACGAGCCCCACCTGTGCGACTCGAGGTCAAACGGGTGCAATATTGTCCTAGACACAAATATCGTCACGACCTGGTAAGTCGTGACGGGAGGCAACAAACGCAACACAGTCAGCTTCGATCGCGAAATCACTATGGTTATTACTTGTGAATATAGACTAGCTATCTATTTCAATGCACTTCTTATGTTATGCAAATGTTATTGTTTATGATAAACGCAAACTTTTGAACTCACCAACCATTGTGTTGACATTTTAGTATGCTATTCTCAGGTCGTTAACTCTGCTTGCCATTAGGAGCACCACACGGGTCCAGCATGCATCCTAAGACTCCATTTTAAAGATATATTTGTTGGTGTTATTTATGAGTGTTTAAATATTTTGGGTTGGCGCATGTTTTGCCAAATATGCATTTTTATATTGTGGGTTTGTCTTATCTACAAAACGCTTCCGCATGGTTTTAAAGTTTGAACTTTGGTTGGTTTTATTTTTAAATATGGCATATAGTGTCGTTCTAAGTAACTTGACTGTGATCCTGGTTTGTTCACACGCCTCGCGGTAAAACTCTGCACGTGGATTTTGAGGGTGTGACATCCTGGGTGTTTGTTACTAACCCAATCAGATGGTATGTCACTGGAGATCAACGGGGCCAAGACATCTACTTCTGGAAAACATACTTGACCTCCCTCTACATGATATCTATGATATGAGGAGATACTTTAAAAGTCTAAGGAATCCTGACCAAATGATGATGAAGGGAATGGTCTTGATTCTGATGAGGACTGTCAACAGATGAAGATCAAGATTCAAAGGTCTCTTCAATTTTGATAGCATCAGCCTATGGGGAGTTTGTAAGGATTACACTTAGAGGCTGATGCAACCAAAGAGCAACCAAAGAGCTCTCAGCATGCACATATGAAGTACTAGGAAAGTACTCTGAAAGATTTGATATAACTCAGTGAATTATACTAAGTATCAAATCTTTTGAAGCCAAAAGATCAATTGTTCCAAAGCCAAAGATGAAGTCTTCCGAAGCTTCAAAGGCAAAGACTTCCGAAGCCAAGACTGATTTCTTCCAAAGACAGAGAAGGCATGTATTCTCTGACATGCTTTTGATAAAAGTTGAAATAACTTTCCGATGCCATTCTGAAGACTCGCCAACTAGCATGAGTTGGTGAAAAGTCCATGCTTTTATCAACTAGACATTAAGGTGTTGAGTCGGTAACTTTCCAACTATGTGCTTTTATCCTTTTTGTATTAGATAAGGATGTGCGCTATGATATGTCATAGTCACTACTCAAAAGACAAATCTGCCTTTTGACTCTACATGATCTTGTTGTCTAGATTAGTGTTTACAGCTGGCCTTTAAAGTATGACCGGCTGTAGGATGTAGTATAAAGTATCTCAAGTACTTGTATATTTTGATAGGCTTTGTAACACTTGTAAGAACTTGAGAGCAATATACATCATTTTTTAAAACGATACTTGGGTGTTCTTGTTATTGTTCTGTTCTTTTACTTGTGTTCACTGTTTCATCTAAGTCGTTTTCCTATTTGATCTGCTAAGTATTCTAACTCTCCTAATTTTGTGAAACTGTTGCATTGACCCTCTTCACCGGTCCTGCACAATTGTTGTCCCGAATAATCATAGATGCTTTGGGGCAAAAGTATTAATAATGTTAAAGCTGTTTTGGCTATAATAATTGAATCATAGAAACGGGTTACAAAAATGTAGATAAAACATAATGATTCTCTTTAAGAGCCAATTGATCATTTTGGGCAACTTTTCCTTTGCAAATGTCTCATAAGTTGTTTTTCGAAGCTTGTTTGCTTACAGTGTTTTCTATGTGGAGTATCGAGTATGTGATTTATGAGGAAGATAATTTGACATAATGCTATTGTATTCGTCGTGGACGCTAAATGGATTTAAGAAGTAATTTTTTTTTTCAAATCATTTCTTATTTAAAAACTATGATAATTGATAGTGTAGAGGTTGTACTCAGGTCTACTCAAAATAAGGCTTCTATTTTTTTTTACTAAAAAAACAAATGGCTTATGTTTCTTATGATAAAAGATATTTTAAAAGAAAACAAAAATAGAGTTGAAAAAGTACTTACAGAATACTAAAGTTTAAGTTTTACTCTTCTTCCTCAAGAGACATTATCCTAAAGATATCTTAAATGAAATCGAGTTAAAATCAAGAGTAATTTTTAATAACTATGTTATTTAGATTGTTGTTGGTAATAAAAATAAAAGTTGGGATTGTTACCGGCCAAATCAATAGTACAGATTATTATCGGCCAATGAGTAATAGTTTGGATTATTTAAATTCAAATTTGCCTTTTTGTTATAAAAATTATCATCTTATTATAAATTTTTATATACAAGTGATTCGGTTTATATTTTTTTATACGTTATATTATATGGACCCATTTTTTATTCTTGCTTCGGACCCATGGTCTCATGACAATTCTCGAGGCTGGCCCTGGTTAATATAACATTACGATTTGTTTATTTGTTAAGTCTTACTTTACTTAAAACCGAGTTAGTCAAATATAATATATTTTTGGTTTATTTCTTTTGAATTCCTTTTCATATCACTTAAAGCTTATTTTCACAACGTAACGTTTTTGAGGTTTTTCTTAACGCTCATTAGCTTTCACCTTCGCTATGCAGTGGCACGTGTTAAGTAGCCGCAACGCGAGGCGGTAATCCACTAGTTTTTTTAAATTTTTTAAATTTTTTAAATAACGATGGTTCTCCTAAACTTAAAAAAACTTTTAACGTGTTAGTATTATAACGCCAATATGGGTACGTGGACAAACGATCCCGAATTTGAAGTATCCTACTTTCACATAATTCACAGTGTTCAACAAGCAAACTCGTAATTTCTAAAAACTAGAGATCACAATCATAATATCGACATACGACACGTATTAGCCATCTAATTATTTATATATCACATATCAAAGTTACGTATTATTTTTTATGGTTTTAGAATTATTTATATTAGACTATATGTAGTGGTTTAACTTGGTTTTAGTTAAAATGACACCTAGATGTCATGTAAGCAAAAATAATTTTACTAAACTTACTTTTAAATCAGATGTAGTGGTTTTAACTAATTGTAATTATTACTCAGTCATTTTTTATTTAATATTTAATAAACATAATAATTTTAATTAAGATACTGGTTATGATTAATATCCAATACTTTTAATTAGTTATGATTAATATGCGCATTTAACTAATATAGTAAAAACTAAAAGAAAATATTAACTTTAGGGCTATTTTTAATTCAAATCAAACTTAAAGAGTTAAATTTTAAACTTTACCACAATTAAAAGAGCTCATGAAAAACTTTTATATTTAAAATTAAAAAAATAAACTAGCTGACAATAGTTTTTCTTTTCATCAGCATCATCTTCTTTCTTTTTCATTCTTCTTCTTCACCGTTTTACATTTCTCCGTTAAAGCAACATATTTTTTCATTTAAGCTAAATATTTCTTCATTTGAGTTGTAAAATCTCCATCAAAAGATTATGTTTTCTTCTTTCTCTTTCTTTTTGGAGTTTTCACGCCTGTGAAGGGGTTGGCGTGGAAGCCCTTGGTGCCCCCTTTCGTTATCTTTGTAATGGCTTTGGCGCCATATTTTCATGCCACATCACCACTTATGGCGCCATTTACATTCCCACTACGTTGAGTCTTAACACTTGTTATACTCACGTGAGTAACGTACAACTGCATCGAGCCTATTAACGTAACCGTCATAATCCACAATAGATAAACAAAATTATGACTTCATTAAAAACTACAACTTTAATTACATGACTTGAACAAGATAAAGATCTAAACGTATGGCCACAAGTGACTTTTTAATGCATGACTTATTCAATAGTCAACACCTCGATCTAGTTCATGACTCATGAGTCCCTTCTTCACTCTTTGTGTCTAACCACCAACCCTATTTATGAACCATGTCTAGCTAGCTAGTGTTTGTCCGTAACAACAAACGCGCACCATGGCTCGAGCCCTTTGACCACCCGGTTTCCGCTTCTACCCGATGGAAGAAGAGCTCGTTGCGTTCTATCTTCCAAGCAAACTCGAAGGCCTAAGAGATGATCTTCATCGTGTTATTCCTGTTGTCAATGTATACGAACAAGAGCCCTGGCAACTCCCAGGTAACTAACTCTTCTTGATCTTTTAAATGTGTTTGATAAAATTTTTTTATCTGAAGTCTTGTAACTTTAGCAGATATATCTTAGATACACGATGATACCATTAATTCATTAAACCAAATCAGAAACATACTTATAATCATTAGTTAGGAGTGATTATAAAAGTTTGATATATCTTAAGTTAAAAAATCTTATTTGATAAAGCTAAGTAATAAGTTGATTTAAGGAAGATGCCTATTAATTTGGATATATAAAACCTTAAATGATTATTGGTAATTAACGTTAATTAGTTAACATATTATTCCTCTCATTTTAAGTTTTTAAGTTGTTACACTTGTTATAAAAGATTACAAAAACGTATCCTTGATTGACCTTTGTATATGACTATTACAACACGTAATTTTTAAGAGTCTTAGAGCTTATACAAGTTTCTTTATTTGATACGAAAGACTAAGATAGTAGTGTTTTTTGTTTTGTTAGAGGAAGCGGGGGAATTATGCAACGGGGTCACTGAGCAATGGTTTTTCTTTGTACCAAAACAAGAAAAGGAAGTATAAAGTATAAGGAGGGAAGCCATCAAGAACCACGACTTCTGGTTACCGGAAGGCTACGGGTTCGCCCACATACATCTATTCATCAACGAGTAAGGTCATTGGAGTTAAGAGAACGATGGTGTTTTACATGGGAAAGTCGTCTCAAGGCAAGAAAACCAAGTGGAAAATGAACGAGTATCGGACAATTAATGAAGAACTTGATATATACCACCAATACTTTCTTTATTCCAAAGGTATATAAGGATAATCACACTATTTATAATGATCCTCAACCCAATTGGTAATTGGTAACCCAATACTTTATTAAAATAGAAGAAGATTTTGGATTCAAGTTCCACCTATAACAAAAAAAAGTTTTAGGTTGGGTTAGAGGGTTATCTCACTTAAGGTGAGTTTTTTCTTGAGGGTGGTCTTGGATTCGTACTCAATTAATGAAAATAATCCAGGTGGGCTAGTGGCCCGTAAATAATCCTTTAGCCGTTAAAAAAAAAAAGGATAATCATAGGTGTTAGTTTTATTCAACTATATAAATTTTCTTTTAAGGACTTTTAATCCACTCATAAATCCAAGTAAACTACTTGTTGCAGGATTTGAAAACTAATTTAAAATGGTTAAAAATATTTATAAAACAATAATAGAAAGTTTTGACAAAACATTACAACAAAATGATGCTAATACAACCCTTGTAATATGATGCATTAGACATTGAAAAAGTTACTTTAGACCTTATAAATGTTGTGTTAGCTTAAAACAATTTTTTTACCAAAAGCTGTATCAGGTGAATTTGTATTAAATATAAAATAATTTTTTTGTTAGATAACGTAATATTTTTTAAAAGTACTTTAAAAAAGGTTGCATTATGATTAATTTTTCTAGTAGTAAAATAATTCAATTCATTCATACATCCATAGTATGTATGAATTGAATTATTTGGGTTTTAGAGTTCGAAGAAAGGAAAAACAAAGGAAATATATTTAAATGTGAGTTTTGATAGATCAAACCTAGGTTTTAGGTTTAAAAGGAATGGTGAAAAATAGAATTCACTCTATACGAGTTAATATGACTAGTTAAAAATTTAAGTGGAACCGAGTTCAAGTGAATTTGTACTTAAGATTAGTCTAATTTAAAGTTCATTTAAGAATACGAGTTTAAAAGCTTCGTATGCCGAGTTTTATAAACTCATAAGCTTAAATAAACATATTATTTCTATAAAGATAATTATTATTATTTAACTTATATATTTTTATATATAATTATGATAACATAAGTGCATAATAATTAATAAGTACAAAATAAATACTATTTTTATATATAATTATGATAACATAAGTGCATAATGTATCTTATTTTACGTATATATAAAATTTTGTGTGTGTGTATATATATATATGTAGGGGTCGGTTAGTATATAAAGTGTAATTTTCATGCGAAGCGTACGAAGTCACAAAGACACGACACGTGTTTTCTGGCGGATGGGTAGTTTCGTCCGCGTCACAATTACGCATATAATATACATAATTACGCAAGTTATATTCATAATTACGCAAGTTATATGTATTATTACACAATATATATATATATATACATATATATACATATATATATATACATATATATATATATATAATAATTACGCAAGTTATAGTATTATATATACATATATACATACATATATATATATATATATATATATATATATATATATATATATATATATATATATATATATATATATATATATATAATACTACCCAAAGTAAAATTACTCACCTGATAAAATATAATTTCGCAAGTTATATGAGAATTACACAAGTTCTGTTGATAATTACGTAGTGAATAATCATGCAAGTTATACGCGTAGCACATAGACTTTTTTTAAAAAATTGTTATTTTTTTAAATTAAAGAGGATAAAATGCTCATTATTATGGTGTATTTTTTTTAAATAATGTGTTTAAAAAAACGAAAGAAATTTAAAAAAATCAACAATTGTAAGCTATTTTCATTTCTACCCCAGACAAATTCCTTGCGTGATTATTTCATTTTAAATTTGAACCATTCATATTTTAGATGTATATATATAAATACAATAATTAATAAATAATAAAAAACCATGGTTGAGCTTGAAGAGTATCCATGACTCGAACTAGAGCTTTTAACGTAGTGCTCAAAACAAATCGTGCTTGAAGTCTTATAAGTTAACCGAATTGAGTTCATAGTTTATTTAACTTAGCTTTACTCATAACTTTTGCTTTGATTTGCTAGGGCTAGATTACAAGTATATAACAATCTCAATTTTAGAACGTCTTTATACAAGTGTTTGTCAATTTTACATGTGGCTATGTTTTGTAAATGCTAATTGGGATATTATTTTTTATGCAGTTACGAAACGAGTTGAGCTTATGCAGAGTTTATGTAGTATCAGGAAAGATACGAGCATATTATAGACGACCTTTAGCGGTGAGCACATATGATATTAATTTTTCGGGTTTGTTATCATCCTAGTTAAGATCAACCGAACAGAGTAATGGATGATGTAAATCCTATATATAGTGTATTTTTTTTTCATTAAATTTTAAAGAGTTTTAATGTTCTTCATACATTTGTAACGTGTATTTGGGTTTGTGTTTTTTAAAGATACATTAGAATTAGAAATTAGTTGGTTGTGATAAATGATTACAAACGTCGGTGGCATTTGCCACAGCCAGAAACCCCCCTCAAGTTTTGTTATTGACACTTTTTACCTTTAATTTTTTTCTAAAACTTTAGAAAATATCACTTTAGCCCCCCTTGTGTTTCTAAAGTCTCGGATTAACTTTTGTATATTTTTACTTCAAAATTCTATTTTCTTACGTCCTTATTTTTATGTACGTGTCGGTTTAAATTCAAGTTCGTTTACGTGTTGACTTAAATTTTATTCAGACATAAATTGGGTCAAATATAAAACGTTTTCATGCTAATTCTTATGTATGCTTTGAGTTGGGTCTATTTTTCGAGTATATTATATTTGAAAATAATTGAGGTCAAATATAATATGATTTCGTTTGATGATATGAATTTGGTGACAAAAAATTTACTTCTGAAACGAGTCAGGACAATTGTAGTTATATTTTATCACACCGCGTACGGCGCAGTTGCAACACGCGGATATATTTATTAATTTATCTTAAAAATAAGCATTCTAGTAACTACTTTTACGCTTCACAAAATTTGCTTTTAGTAGTATACCACTCTCCATAGGCCATGCATGAGTCTTTTTAGAAATAAAGAAAAATTATTAATTTTTTTGTCTGCGTATCCTTATCATATAACAAACATGATATTAAAAGGTTAAAATCTTTGAAGAGCGAATTTTATTGTGCTAATCGGTCGTACCTTTTAACAAGTCAAATTACTTCAAGTGTTCTAAGACTGTCCGTAACACTAACAGGAGTCATTTCCACACAGTCCTAATCAGCGTGTCATATCAGCTTTCCACTAACTTTCAATATCCATGATTCACACACACATTTAACCCCCTGGGTCTGTTTAGTATGTGGTAATGAAATTGACAAAGAAATTAAATGAATAAAGAAATGAAATGAATGAAAGAATGAAATGAATCATTCTATTCCATTGTCTTGTTTGTTTCTCTTTAGAAATTAAATGAATCATTACTTTATTTTGTTTGTTAGGAAGGAAAGGACAAAGAACGAAATGTAAAAGTGGTTACAGTGGTGATGGATGGACGTGGTGGCAGCCGGTGGTGGTTCCCGATGGCGGTGGTTGGCGGTGGCGGGGGTGGCCGGTGGTTGGCGAGGGGCGGGGGTGGCCGGCTGTTGGTGGCGGTGGCGGCAACGGCCGATGGTTGGCGGCGGCGGCGATGATCGTGCCTGGTGGTGGTGGTCGGTGATGATCGATCTTGGTGGCCGGTTGTGGTTAATATGGAGGGTGGGTGGGTGTGAGTGTGGGTGTTGGTGATTAATGATAAAAGAAGGAATGGAATAAAAAAAAAAAAGAGAGTGAATGGAATGAATTTGAAAGAATGAAACCAACTATTAAACGGTTCATTTCATTACATTAACCAACTAAACATGTTTTTTTTCATTTATTTTCAATGGTTTTTTTCATTCCGCCTCTTATTCATACGTACCAAACGCTGCCCCAACACTATTTTCCCACAAACAACTATTTATTTCGACATCACTTTTTATTTTTTTCATTTATTTTAACAATCATATTCATTTATTTTAACAATCATATTCATTTTAAATAGCAAACAAACTAAATTCAATTAACAATTTACTAAATAAAACCTTCATTAATTAAATAAAATTACATAAAACTAAATAATTAAACAAAAAAACAACTTAAACTAAAAAACAGCAACTTAAACAAAAAAACAACAAATTAAACTAAATAGACTAGTTACGACGGGTCATTCCATATTCCCTCCAAATCTCGTTGCATAACTCTTCATGTTCGGGACAACTCAATGGATCCATGAAAATTGTGTCCATGAAAATGATTTTATTATCCTCGATCATTAATTTTTTTCTTCCAATTCAATGAATATATTAAGTGATGAATTAAGATTTTGTAATGTCTTCTTCTTCATCCTAATCGTCTCGGCAATGTCTTCAACAAGGTTTAGCCTCTTTGCTTCGTATACGAGTGAAGAAGAAGAACAAGAAACTTCTTTAAGCCTCATTTTGGCCAGTTTAAAAAAAGACAAAATACTAGTCGTTGGTAAAAAGACAAAAATTGCCCTTAGGAAAAAGACAAAAAGCTAGTTGTTAAAAAAATACAAAAAAAATTGTTGTTTTTGATCATTTTTAAATATGATATTAAACATTTTAGTTGTAATATTAAACATTTTATTAAACATATTAAACCTTTTTATTAACCATTGTTTCTTAAAAAAAAAAGACATGTTCGTTGGGCGGGCCACTAGCGGACGGGCGGTGGCCACGGGCGCTGCGTTGTGGATGGTCTAAGTATTATAAAAAGTTAAGATGAATTTCATATTCTTAAGCTTACACAATAATATATTTCTAGAAAGTTAATACATAATAATATATAAAGTAAATTACATTTTTCATCATTTAGGTTTGTAGTCTATTTCAGATTTCGTTCTTAAACTAACATTACAGTAAACGTCTTTTATGTTAAAAAAAGCTTGCATGTTTCGTCATATCCTCTCATAGACGTTAAATTTGTCAGTCAAGTTCAATCATGTGACTTGCACATGATGGTAATATATTCTTTTTATCTATATAATCAAAAATATTAAAAAAATAAGAAGATAAACACATTTCCTCTCTCTCCCACCCTAAACCCTAATAGAGCACCACCCATCCAGCCCATCGTCGAGCTAATCTTACCACCATCACCTATCACTGGAAAACAACCACCACAACCCTGGATCTTTCATTTAGTGAGTCGAGCATGTAGTGATGGTGGGGCTGTTGTGTGAATAGAAAATGAGTTGAGAAAATGGGTGTGCACAGAAGGTAATATTGGCAGTTTTTGAAGTTGTTGATTTGCAATGGATTCAACTTTCTACCATGTGATTACAAAGATAGATAGAGAGAGAGAGAGGAGCGCAAAGATGTTAGGTTGTGTTTTAAGTGGAGTTGGTGGTTGTTGGCTGGTCACCGGAAGAAATGGTCGGAGTCATTGGCTGGTCGCGGAAAAAAGTCAATGAAAATTTTATGGAAGGGAGGATGTCAACAGGTAAAGACTTGAAGGAGTCAAGTATTAAGGGGGAGGGTGTTGATGTGGTTGGATGTGCTTGATTATTTACTTATTTATGTGGGGCAGTTTAGTTATTATATTTTTTTAGTTTTAGTTTTAGTATAAAAAAAACTATTTTGTTCTCTCGTGAGGATTACATGATTTCATTTAACATCTAAAATAGACGTCTGTCGGAGCAAATGACGAAACATGCAAGCTTTTCAAAACTTATTTTTTTTAGTTTAAGGACGAAATCTGAAATTTGCTACAAATCTAAAGGACGAAAAGTGTAATTTACTCTAATATATAACTACAAACCAAGCCAAAACAATGCGGCGTGTTTGCAAAGTTTGTTACACGCGTTGCGCCGGTGACATTAACGTGATTAAGTACGTTAGTCGATATAACACACGATACCCATAATATACCTAATTTTAAATAGACCACAGTTTTTTAACAAAGTTTATACCATGACGTAAAGGGAAAAAATTAATCACAACTACAAAAATAGCTTTTTTAAGTTAACGCACACAAGTTATTAAAAAATCAGATTAGTAAAAAATTAACGAGTTAAAATTATATATTAGATATACTACAAAGGTAAACTTGAAATTTTAAAAAATTAAGTATTAAAGTTGACACATGTGTCAAAGTCTAAGGCTTAAAGTTAATATGAGATGACGATCGATGTAGTAAATGACTTATATCTAATGTCTTTAAAACATAATGCTAGAGAATGATTTTTACAAGTTTATATAAAATTTATCAAACTTATAGATTAAGATAACATACATAAAAAATAATATTCACCTTACTTCTCAAATCTACTTCTAATTCTTACAAAAACTCATTTTCAACCTCTATTATAAAACAGTTCTTCCTCCTTATTAATTTTTTAAAAAATTAAAAACCTAAAAGCATGTTAAAACAAACAATTCCAAACACTTGCTAAAAACCAAAACAATATTTTAATCGGGAGTAGAGTCAACCAAGCGAATAGAGGGTTCAGTAGTTGTTCGACTGCAAACGTTATCGGCAAAGTTCGATCATGGCGATTCTGTACGCACTGGTGGCGAGAGGCACGACGGTGCTGGCGGAGTTCAGCGCCGTCTCCGGCAACACCGGAGCCGTTGCTCGCCGGATCCTCGAGAAGTTGCCGTCGGAGGTCGAATCCCGATTATGCTTCTCTCAGGATCGCTACATCTTCCATATCCTCAGATCTGACTCCCTCACCTTCCTCTGTATGGCAAACGATACTTTTGGAAGTTCGTATCTCTCCTTTCTCCTTTCTCCTTTCTCCTTTAGCACACACGCACAGTGATATGTTATGTGAGTTGGATTTGTGTTGTGTTAGATGAGTGGAGTTTAGGCTGATGGAATTGTAGGAGGGTGGGGGGATGGTTTGATTGATGGAAAGTGGTTGGAGGAATATGTGTGATCTGTTAGGGTGAATCTGTAGGTGCTAACAATTTTGCCATTAAGGTCGCTGCGATTTATGTGTTTTTGTTGGCTTATTTTGTCTGTTGGTTTGTGTATTTGGAGAATTGGAGGGATCATGTGTGTTAGTTGATGAATTTTTAGTTTTGGTTTAGTTTGGTACCTGCTGATGATGGATTGAGACTTGAGAGGCTATTTCGTAGGTTGGTTTTATACTCAATTCACAATTCATGTGTTTGAATTATTGTTTGGGTACTGGAAAGCTAACCTAGACACTAGACAGCAGACAGTTTGCATAAGGGCTTTTGGTTCAGTAGTTTGTGATATCACTCAAAATAACTTGGTATGAAATCTTTGGTGTTATCACATAGTAGGTTATAGCAATCAGGTGATATTTAGATAATCACTATTCACTACACAATTAAATTTGTTCTATGGACATTTTCGTGATCGAATTTAAACAAGTGAAGGCTAGAGCCAAGTGGATTACTTGATGAGAACTCGACGTGGAAAATTAAGTTCATCTTTTTAATTATGCGAGCCAAGATGATGGGGTTACAACACATACGTGTTGGCATGTGTGGCTCAAACATAAGAATTTACATGAAAGATACCTTAATAAAGTAACAAAATCACATTTTCTTAGTTTTACAATTTAAAAGGTCAAATTTTATATTCGCTTTATGCCCTTGCTTGTTGGTGCATTAAGGAGATGATATCTTGTTGTTGACACCTGCATATCACTATTTCAGTCATATTCAAGCCAACAAGTCTGTACATTACTCAAATAGTTCTACATGGTTTTTCAACTTTTTGTTAACCTTTATTGTTACTAACTTAACACATCATAAACCTGATCTAACAATCTTTTATCCTGCGACTAATATGTGAAGCTTTTTTTCAGGAAGAATCCCATTTTCTTACTTGGAGGACATTCAAATGAGGTTTATTAAAAACTATGGCAAGGTGGCTCCATATGCACCTGCTTATGCTATGAATGATGAGTTTTCAAGGGTTTTGCATCAGCAGATGGAGTTTTTCTCAAGTAATCCCAGTGCTGATACACTCAACCGTGTTAGGAGTGAAGTGGGCGAGGCAAGTATTCTATTCAGCAAATTAAACTTTGATCGAAATATTTGATGATGCAAATTAGTTGATACACTTTGGGTATATTTTCTTGCTTTCATGATCAATTTTATTTATACCCTTATCAAATTTTCATTTTTGTTTCTTGCATTAAATTTGAATGGTTTCCAATTAGAGCACTAGGTAGAATGTAGAAACAACACATACTTTGTCAAGTCTTTATATACTATAGATAAGCTTTACATGCTCTAATTCATGTCTGAATCTATTCTTTTCTTCTTTTTGCGAGATTAACTATTAGTTCCATCGATAAATAAAAATAGCATGTTAGTAATCAAGTCTTGTTTCAAATATGCTTATCTGTTTAGCTTATGATGGTATATGAGCAATTGATTTTTACACTTTGTAAGGCATTATTTTTCTTGAAATCTAGATTTCCGAATGTATCCTATACATGAACCCCTAAACATTAATTTGTTAACTTGGTTTTAAATTGCACTATTCGCTTCGATGCATTTTGGTCCTAAATCCTGATGCGCGATGCGCACGCATCACGTATGCGATGCGTTATTAGTTATTAAAAATACCAAAATTTGATTATACAAAACATTTCTTTTAGTATTAACACTTCAACACAAAAGCTACTTATTAACACACTTATAAAATATATTTTAACATAAAACCCAAATTCAAGACTATTACACTATGCACAGACTATTAAAACAACAGTTAAACACATGTAAATATATAGCAGGTAAACAAATATTAAAAAAAAACCTTAATGTTGAGAGGTTAGCCCCATACGCATATTGAAAAGATTCGACCCAGGTCCAAAATTAAAAAAAACATACCAGTGCATAATGCGCGCATCAAGGTGCATTTTCCGCATTGGCGCATCAGGGGCGCATCATGGAAACGCAACGCATCAGATATTGCGATGCGCTCGCAGCAGCGCATCAAGCCCATCACGCATTATGCGCGCAATTAAAACCAAGTTTGTTAAAACATGCTTTTTCTTCTACCTTATATATTGCAGAGATGTTTTTATGTGGTATAAGGTAGATGGCTGTTTAGTAGTGGCAAGTTTGATCCATTAACTTTTGGACTGGTTGTGTTTTATCATAAATGGGCAAAAGAGATAAATACAAAAGGGCAATACCAACCATAGCCCTCAGGCCTATCGTTAACTACCAATATGTGTTTTTTTATTGGGAAAAAAAGGGAGCTTCTATGGTTATGGTGGGTAAACAATATACAAGTATTTTGTAGATATACACTTTACCTTAAGTTGTTTGAAAAAAAGTTTTTTTCTCACATAAGTAACCATAAGTTGGCTGTTGACTATGGCCTAAATTGCTATGGTTAGCATTTCTTTTACAAAAATGGCTAACTCAATTACTCAAATGGGTCCAAAGTTTCTGAAAGTCTTTTTTTTAATGCATAATGCTTTCTAAATTCTTAGTTCATATTGTTATTAAAAAAAAGTTTTTGTAATCATATGAAACATCCTAATTACTTTTAATCAAGTATTTCGACAAAAGGCGTTTTGGTCAACACGTTTCGATCTGTGCACCAAATCATTACTGTTTTGCCCTAACTTGTTTTGATCAGTCACCCAACCTGCCTAGTTTGCGCCTCTAAGCTGTTTAATTTCCATCCCCTCTTGTTTATGATATCTTAAGACCTGGTAATTTAACAATTTCACATCCCTGCATTCAGGTACGCACCATCATGGTTGATAATATTGAGAAGATATTAGAGAGAGGTGATCGGATTGAGCTTCTTGTTGATAAAACTTCAACAATGCAAGACAGTGCCTTTCATTTTAAGAAACAATCAAAGCGACTTCGCAGAGCTCTATGGATGAAAAATGCAAAGCTACTGTAAGTAATCACTATTTGTCTTCCTATATGATTTTCTGAATCACTATTTACAAGCATATGGTAGTGGATAATTTTGGTAACATCATGTTTTAATGACTCGAAATCATTTTTCTGTCATTATGGATTTATATATGCCAATGATCAGTATGATTATTCTAATTTTCACTTGAACAAAAATTGTTCTTTTTTTTGGATACCCATTTAACTGAAGTGTCTTCTGTTCTATGTGCTTTTAGTATTTGAAATCATCCATGTCATCTAAATAGAAAATGAAGTCTTGTAAATGGGTGCACATGCTCTAATCTTTAAAATGTAACAAGTATATCAAGACATAAATTGCATCTTACCATATTTAAAAACATCTTGCTTGTACATGTTAGCCATTAATTGCATGTGCTATTTATAAATCAAGTAAGAAACCATTAGTTATAGCTTTGATTTTTGTTTCATTTTGATCATGCACGCACGTGTGTGAATAAGGCTGTGAATTGAAAGGAGTTTAGAGATGACGTTCTTATTTGTTAGGAAATCATAAACCCCATTATACTCAAACACTGGATGTGCATTAGTTTTTATGGTCGTAAACTAGTTTTATAAATCATGAAAACATTTTGATCTTTTGTTCTATCGGGTTTTTTAGGAAACTTTATGCATTCTGGTGGGAAAGGCAGGTAGTCCGTCAATTATTATTATCTTTTAAAATTTGTTAATTATAGAGAGAGGTCAGAGAACCATATTTGGAAGGTGTTTATGTTCTACACAAAACCAGAATTTGTTTATAAACAGTTAGAAAGTATGAAATTTGTTCAATCTTTAAATGCTTACAAAGTTTACAAAAATGCTCATATGCTGCCTATTTGACTTTATCAAGTTCAATAGTTTGGAACCAAACGCAACACAACCTCTATGATTCATTTTAATCAGCCGTTATAGTATTTTTGACATGTATATGTCACAATAACTTATATTTTAATATTTTATTACTCCGCATTTTTTTGAGAAGATCACGAATGCTGACACCTCTATCGTAAGAGTAATTTCACGCATATAGTTGTGAGATAAACAAATCTTTGGTCATTTATCTACTCTTACTCACCTAAACCCTAAATGATTCCATCATAAATGTAAACAACAATGCATATGTAAATCTATCGTGAATAATGATGCATATGTAAATCTATACTCGATATGATGTTGCTTAGCACATTGGCTTAAGTCGTTATTAACGGGGAAAGTCTGCTACACGAGTAAAACTAGACACATGCCTCTTACTCACGCATCTCATGGCTAAATGAGTGATTTTTTTATTTGGCTATATAATTATAATAATAATTATTTTCTTGATCTTCTCTTATTTTTTAATTTCTTTTTTCATGACAGGGCGTTGTTGACATGCTTGATATTTCTGTTACTGTACATAATAGTTGCAGCTTGTTGTGGAGGCATCACTCTACCGTCCTGCAGATCGTAACTTGTTTTGCTCGTGGTGTTGGCTTATCACATGTTATGTTGGGTTTGTTGAGATTGTGTATATGAGTTTTACATTTCGGTCTCGTGATACCATTTGAGTTGGTTCTTGACACCAAGCTATCATCGTTGCTTTTGCATTTCTTTACTTTTGTAAATTATATAAAATATTTTGTGGTGTTAACGCTTAAAATTCCAGCTAAAAACTTTCGTGTCTAAATGTTATATATTGTACTGGATCTCTTTATCTATGATAATGCATCGGTTGGGTTGTAATTGTTGGCAAATGAGTTGTTATGGGTGAGTTGACGCTTGACACCGAAAACGAACTAATGAACACCATTTGATATCGGACCAAATTTTTATAAGTCAAGTTTTTAAGGTTTTGTCTTGAGACCCAACCCTGTTCCTGTAGACTTGTTAATTACATTGTGTTTTCTATTTTATCTTTTTATATAATTATATATTATTTTCTCTCTTATCAATTTCCCTTTTATAAGATACAGGTTTGTTAGTTTTTTATTTGACCCAAAACTTGGTTGGTAACTTAAATAACCTTGAATTGGCTCATGCTAAAACCAATGATTAAGCTAATTTGGCAATTACAATGGGAGGCAACGTTATAAGGCAGTGTGAATCAGAAAAGATTGTCTTCGTTTGGATTGTTCTATGCAATGAAGTTGGAATTACTAGTAATTGCAGATCAACATGTCGTGATGAATACGTACCTGGCCCTGTACACATAGTAATCGCCCGAAGCATAAGACCAACGATCAGTTGATGAATTGATCACCCGTGACTATGTGTACCCACCAACCACAGGTTAATGGGTATACCTTTTATTTATTCTATGTAAGAAATTGCCTTAGTTGATACCAAAGATTGTGTTATTTTTGGTTTGGGTTGTCTCAATTCCTTTATCTAAATATGAATCTTGTTGTTTTTTTCAATAATCAAAAGAAACCAATCAATTTTGGAAATCTAAAAACCAAAGCATCATTTATAGGTTCAGTTTTAACCCACATCGATAATAAACTGATCCATTTTCTACGGTTCTACTTATACTACACGCCACCTAATTTATAGACATCAAAACTAGAAAATAATAAATATAAACACTTTTGTAGTTTTACAAGTCCATATAATCTTCTACTTTCGCAAAACCACAAGAATACAACGCAAAACCACAAGAACACAACGAGACAGCACCAAAAAGTTAAGTTTATCTGAAATAATATCTACATATAGAAGTTTTGGGTTTGTTCTTTACAAAGGAAAACAACGTGGCTACATATGTCATAAAACAAAGTACAGGACTTATTTTGTAAAATTCAAACAAATCTGAACTCGCCGTTCGTACACCGACTCACTCGATAAAGACACCGAGTCGCGATTGTCGTGCAGTTTACAAATACCAAACCTCCTGTTCTTCTACACTTCAGATTCAGCATCTTCTACATTCAGTTTGTGCAATCAAGTAAACGATCGATTTGCAGCGTAGAAGATACGCAGATGAAGCCAATTCGGCTACCGGAGCCGCCTGGTAGTCCGCCGCGAGGCGTACCGGACATCTTCGAAGGCGGTGTTTACGGCGTCGTCAAGCGCGCTGTTATCATCGGCAACGGTTTTCCGGCGTCGGAGAATCAGAGTATTGGTTTAGTTAGAGCCCTTGGATTGTCGGAAAAGCAAACGCTATATGTAAGTTTTGATTATCTGTTTTGCAGTTTTTTGTTTCTGTTGAATTTTTGTAACTATTTGGATGTATGTGGACGTGAAGCTGTGAGTGTATTTACAGTATGTTGGTTAAATAGATGTGTTAGTGGACTATAAAATTGATTTCAGTTAGGTTTAGGATTATTTGACTGGAGAAGTTTAGGTTATGGACTTTAATTACTATTTTCTAAGTTGGTAGGGGTTCTTACACCTTGAGAAGATTGGTAGCAGATTGAATCTCTGTAGAGATGATAGTATTTGGAATATGGATGGTGTTAGATTTGTTATTTTGTTTGTTGAGACTTGAGAAGTTGTATAAGAAGAATTTTAGGGTTCATGTGGTGTTTCAAATTAGGTGGATCCTTAACTGGTATAGATCTTGCATATGGGTGCCGGGTCTTATGTAAAAGAAGGTGAAAGTTTAACTATTTAAAGTGGGACTATGGGAGCTGTGTGTTTTTTATTTTATTGTTTTAGATCATTCAGCTGAACTTGTTATAGAAATAGGATGTTCTGTTTCCATGGTTGCTTGAATGTGCATTGCTTGTGGGCATTTGTGTTGACCATGAAACACACTTGGTTGCTGAGCTGCCTGAGCATAGTTTATGCATTAGGAGCAGCTAATTGTGCATGTGAAAAACTCAGAGCATCCAACTTTCTCAACAGTTAGACTGGCTTAGTTATGGTGAACACTGTACACATATCCTGTAGTGCAACGCGTGAGTGTAATTTAGTGTAGATGTTGGACTAATCTTGTCAATATCTAATATTTAGAGGGGATAATTAGTATAGTTATTTATTTAATTGTTTGAGTTTGATTTAATTACCTGATTTAGTTTTGATTTGGTTTCTTAATTTAAGTCTAGGTAGGTAACTTAGTCTCCAAGTTTGTTTAGTATATATAGGGGTTAAAGTCTTTGTAATTAAGTGGTGCTTTATTTGATATATATATTATTCTTGTGTCAAGTTCTTTATTTAATATAAAGAGTCGATCAAAAGTTTTGATCAAAACAGTTCTGTGTTTATTATTGTTTCTGTTCGGTTAAGGGCTGTGCCAACAATTGGTATCAGAGCCGTCTAGCAACAAGGTAGGAGAGGGCAGCAGGCTGGTGTTCTTCTAACGACCAAGAGGCAGACAAGGCAGGTTGTAGTGATCTGCAGGTTGGCGATCAACAACAGATTACTACTTGTTGCTTCAGGAAAAGATTGAAGAACAGGCGCAGCAGCAGCTTTCAGAAGGCAGAAGGCAGGTGCAGGGTCTTTTGATCGTCGTCCTTTTGGCAGGCAGTGCAGCGATTAGAGGGCTGTTCAAAACCCAGGCAGTGCAGCGTTTGTAAGCCTTGAACCAACCCAGGAACTCCTTTAACGTAGAGCAGACAAAACCGATCAGATCAATGGCAGAGCAACAGAACAATCAGGCGTTAATCACTGTTAAAGAAAGCAACACACCTTCTTTGCAGTGTCCGGTGTTGAACGCCACAAACTACACCACTTGGGCAATAAGGATCAAAGCAATATTCCGAGTCCATGGGATACTTGAAGCAGTCGAACCAAAAGAGGGGACAAAAGTTGAAGAAAAAAAGAATAACATGGTGATAGCACTATTGTTTCAGGCGATTCCCGAGGATATTCTTCTCCAAGTGTCACACCACACCACTGCTAAACAAATCTGGGTTGCACTGCAGACCCGATATATTGGTGTGGAACGAGTAAAGGAGGCAAGGCTTAGTACTCTTGAATCTGACTTTGAAACATTAAAGATGAAGGACAGGGAGACGGTTGATGATTTTTCAGGAAAAATAAGCCAACTTGTCTCGAAATTCAATAGCCTCGGGCATACCGTAGAAGACAAGAAGCTTGTAAAGAAACTTCTTGGATCGGTGCCTAAAAAATTCATCGCGATTGTAGCCTCCATAGAACAGTTTGCGGATCTAAATAGCATGTCTTTTCAAGAAGCCATTGGGAGACTTAAAGCTTTTGCGGAACGTATCAAGAAGCCGGCTGAAGAAGGTGATAAGCATGGGAAATTGTTACTTGCAAACATTGATGGAAAGGGAAAAGAAAAGGACCATAAATGTGAACTTTGTGGTTGTGAGAGCTCAAACCGAGAAGACTTTGGACGTGGCCGGGGTAGAGGTCGGGGGTCCGGGAGAGGTCAAGGAGGTGGTAGAGTTCAACGGGATAAAAGTCACATTAGATGTTACAAATGCGGTGAGCTCGGACATTATGTGTCGGAATGTCCTAAATGGGAGCAAAAAGAGGAGGTTAATTTGACCCGAAAAGAGGATGACGGACCGGCATTACTGTGAAGCATAGTGCAAGACAAGATTAAGAGGGTGATTGTTGGACTAATCTTGTCAATATCTAATATTTAGAGGGGATAATTAGTATAATTATTTATTTAATTGTTTGAGTTTGATTTAATTACCTGATTTAGTTTTGATTTGGTTTCTTAATTTTAGTCTAGGTAGGTAACTTAGTCTCCAAGTTTGTTAAGTATATATAGGGGTTAAAGTCTTTGTAATTAAGTGGTGCTTTCATTGATATATATATTATTCTTGTGTCAAGTTCTTTATTTAATATAAAGAGTCGATCAAAAGTTTTGATCAAAACAATTCTGTGTTTATTATTGTTTCTGTTCGGTTAAGGGTTGTGCCAACAGTAGAAAGTTTTATACTTTTGTGGGATTTGTCAGAAAGTATTGTGGGATTTGTGTTATAGTGAATCGGTGAGCATAAAATCTAATTTCCTTTTTAATGGTGATTTCTTTTGGGTTGAAAGGCACTTGGTTGCAATATTGCAGTTTTTCAAAGATATGCGATTAGTGTTTAGTGATAATGATCAATAGAGTTTTATTTAGCATGTCATGCAACTTTATCTTTGAAGTCAACATGTTCTAGGCTACTCACATGCCTTCAGAGTTCAGACTACAGAACCCTGAATAAGTATTAAGATTTAATGTCCTAGGTATATCCTATATATGCGCGATGAGGAATTTTAGAGCACAGGAGTGTGAATGCTTTCTTTATGGCATTCTTTTGACTTTAGAAATTGGAGTATGATTTGTAACTCTAGGTGATGTTATTCACACCTAAATGTATCATATACTTGTGTGGTCGTATGACTTGGGCCTTTGAATTAGTTAGGAGCCAAACCAGTGCTAGATTCAGGAGTCCTATTAGAAATGAAAAAGAAATACATTCTATAATAGTTCTCTACGAGGTTTCATCATTTAAAACGGATTATACATCTCATTCAAATCATTGTTAAGTAATTCTTTTCATATGAAACAAACGTAACAATCATTCATAAATCATCACCAATCTGCTTGTGCAAATCCGTCTTCACAAGCTTCATCGAAGAAAAACACCTCTCAAGAGTTGTCATTGCAAGCGGGTAGACCCAACTATAGCTTCAATAATATAGACCAACAGATACAAAAGATGTTTCCTTTTCTCTGCCATCATCTTTCAAGATCAGATATACCATTTAAGTTGGCAAATCTTTTATACGTCAGTGCAATAGTTAAGTTGATACACAAGTTTGTTTTTCTCCTCACAATCAGAATCATTTGGATACAGTTTGGCATCATCATTGGTGTCATAATCTGAAAATATGGTGTCAATCAAATGTTACATGACATCCGTATATTACATTATCACGCCAAAAAAAATTCTTTACTCCCGTCACATGACAGCGGTCATTTGCAAGTGGATTCGCCCCCTGAGCCAAACCTGTTTGTCAAAAAAAGAGAATCTCTGAATGGTTTGATGGTTAAGAGAGAAAAAGGTCCTGTTCAGAGGAACTGCGCTCACAAATTTTTGTTTCATTTTGACATGGTTTGAATCGAGCCGTAATTGTCTTTCTCTTATCCCTTTGATTTCCTGAACTCTGCACAGGTAATTAGATAATACTTCATCTTTCATCCTTCTTTTTCACTTTTTCTTCTTGTCTTTATTTCAGATCCTGTCAGTTATAGGTTTGTTCATTCTTTTTGTTTGGTCTTTCTTCGTATTTGTCCTACAGTTTTACCGATGAGTTGTGCAAAAATCATGCTTAAATATGGAAATGAAACAGAACACACACACAGAAGTTATATGAATAATATGAAGAAAATTTGCAAACTACATATTGATGCAGAAAACCGTTTGGAAAACTTTCTTCTCATAATCTCATGTATACTTAACTTGCATGCAAAAGATCTGCAAAGAGGGTTATACTTATGCAGAAATTACTCTAGTTTATAGAAGCGGATTTGAAATCGTGTAGAACCATAAGCGACAAATGAACAGCAAATGGAATATATCTGAACCTGTAGTTAAACAGCACTTTTAAAAATTCAAAGAAATTGAAAGAGAAGGAATAGGTTATAGGGAGTGATTGACTTGGCTGTGCAGACTTGAGAAAATCAAAAGTAGAAGGACACCCCTCTATTGAAGTTTGGGGAATTTATGCCTCTTGGGCAACTAAAATGGAAATTTATGTCTATGTGGCTCCCTTAAATTATAAGGTAGGGTTTCCTTTTTCTGTTCACATCAAGTCATTTGGAAGCCTCTGTTTTTCTCTTACCTTCTCCTTTTAGCAAATGGGCTTTCCCTTTAGTGATTCAGAGGTACTGGTCATTAGATGTAAACAAACACCCTAGTATGGCATCCAAAGTTGAATTTCTTCATGTAATGATTATTAGGCAAAAATAAACTTGGGTCATTGCACTCGTCATCAACTGATCTGTTTGAATCTATATCAATTCACTTATAATTGTAATGTTGTTTTAGCAAGTTACAATCTAATATTGCATCTTGTCTATGCAAATTGTTCATCTTCTGTTCTTCTGGCAAAATGCATGCAGCGTGTTACAAGACCAAGAGGAGGAATAAATGAATATTTACACTGGCTCCCAGTTACACTCCATAAACAGCTTTATTATATTATCAGACTGATTTATGGTTATTCACAAGTTCTATTTACAAGAAGAGGAAGTAGAGTTCAATCTTTAAATGGAGAAAATGGTGGCAGTGTAGGTTTATCATCTGTACTTGAAGCTGATGTGAAGTCGATAGTAAAAATGGCAAAGGGAACTGCTGAGAAGTAAGTTGTCTTTTTAGAATCCCATTATAGTTATATATGTTCCTAAACATTAATTTAAACCCTGTTTATGCTCCTAATAACAACAACTGAATGGAAACCCTTGCAAGTTATCTGGTCAAGTTGGGGAATGATAAATATAGGTTAAATATATAGCAGGTTCAGTTTTCTATAGCTCATGGTAACTTTTATGCATGTATTTTTATTATTGTTAGTATTTTTTGCTTGTTTTTTTAGGGACGGGCCTCTATTGGTGGTTGCATGTGGTAGAGACACCATATCGATTGCAAGCTCTATAAAAAAATTAGCCTCTGAAAATGTGTTTGTTGTTCAGGTTGGTTCCAGCTTTTTTTGCTGCTTCCTTTCATAATTCAGTGCGATGAAAATATTTTATTATCTTTGTGATCAATTGCAATCAACATTAGTTTGTCTGGTTAAAGAATTTCCAAGATCTATTCACCAATTATGACACATTGTATATTTGTATTGTTTTTTTTTTTTTTTTTGCTTTTCTTGGAAATACTTTGGGGAGTATAATCACATCTGATCTCATCCTTTTGACGAATTGGTTTCAGATTCAACATCCACGAACACAATTGAATAGGTTTGACTTGGTGATTGCTCCTCAACATGATTATTATGCTCTGACGCCTCAGGCACAAGAGCAGGTTCCTAGGCTTTTTCGCAAGTATATGACTCCTGATGAGCCCCCTAACAAGAACGTGGTAGGCATCTACAAATAGTAGAGGTGGCAATATGGGTGGGTCGGGTAATGGGTCAAATCAATCCTGTTGAAACGGGTCACTCTTAGTATTAGCTTGATCCAGTCAACCCTTTTTGCTAATTTTTTGTGATTCGACTGATTTGAGATAAATACAACCTCAATCTGCACATCAATAAGTATGTTGAAATGGCCACCCCTAAAAAATTGTAAACTAGGATGATGTTTTGTATTCCTATAAGAGGTTTTGGTCTCATAATGCATGCTCTATCAGGTTCTTACTGTGGGAGCTTTGCATCAAGTTGATTTTGCTGCACTTCGCAGTGCAGCTATTGCCTGGCATGATGAGTTTGCACCTTTGCCCAAACCCTTAATTGTGGTTAATATTGGGGGGCCCACAAGTAAGTATTTTGTATTTCTAGTTGTATTTAGTAGAAAAGTTTTTGGTCATTTTGGTCTTTCCTCTCTATTGCAATGGTTTTGAGTCTGCTTGAAATACCAGTTTGGTCCTCGGATATATTTATGCAGTTTGGTGTTAGTGCTTACGAGTATGGTCTTGACTTGAAATACTTGTATCGATAGTTGTACTTTTCCTTATTAACTAGTAAAAATTTCTCAATCTTGTGCTGCTTTTATAGGGTCTGGAGTAATTTTAAACATGTGTAATGGGGTTTTCTACAGGTTGTTGTAAATACGGTACAGATCTTTCAAAGCAGTTAACAGCCTATTTACGTGGTGTTCTTGATAGCTGCGGAAGTGTAAGAATTTCTTTCTCAAGGAGGACTCCAAACAAGGTACTTACTGTTATGCTATTTGGGCATATCTATAGCTCAATAATTGTTTCTGCAGTTAGTGAGTTTTTGCGCCTGAAATATCAATTTATCATTGTGGGCTTATGCTATGCTATATATATCAACAGATAGCAAATTTCTTGCGGAAAGAACTTGGGGGCCTTCCAAAAATCTATATATGGAATGGTGAAGGTAATCTCAGTTGATCAAATAACAATTATGTCATGAAAGTGAATTCTAGAGGTGGCAATGTTAGCCCATTTACTTGTGAATGCCTTGTTGTGGTTTGTATTACATCTCAACTGGATCAATCGTAAATTTAGCTAAAAAGGAAATGGTCAAACGGGTTGAAAGCCACCCAAATTGATTTATCATCTTAACCTGACTCGGCCCACTTTTGTCTAATCTGCCTATTCCTCTTTAATCAAGTTTCAATAAATGCGATGCGTTCTGCTGTTGTATTTCTTCAACAATTGTAAGGTTTTGTATATTGTCAATGTAGAGCCAAATCCGCACATGGGACATCTAGCTTGGGCAGATGCGTTCATTGTCACAGCCGATTCAATTAGCATGTTGAGTGAAGCCTGCAGTACAGGGTACACATTATATGGAACATAAACAAATAAAACCACATTCTCTCATATATATTTAACAAATTTTCGCTTTTTTCCTTTTTTTTTTCAGGAAGCCTGTATATGTAATCGGAGCTGATCGTTGTAAATGGAAATTTGGTGAATTTCATAAAACGTTAAGAGAAAGAGGTCTGGTCCGGCCATTTACCGGCCTTGAGGATGTAAGTTCCATATTATTTGACCTGATATCACAAGCCACCATTATGTGTCCAAGATTTGCTATAATCACTCGCAACAAAAACATTCTGACAAGTTGATCACATTTCTCTTGTAAACATGGAATTACTTGGTAACATTTTGTGACATTATTACCTCATTTGACATGTGATTTGTGAATACCTTGTAGATGTCAGAAAGCTGGAGTTACCCACCTCTAAACGACACTGCAGAGGCTGCAAGCCGTGTACATGAAGCACTTTCTGAACGAGGATGGAGATTGCGGCCATAGGACGTTAGTTATGATCCTTCTGTTTTGCTATTCTGCAATGTCTTGCTGATCTATTGACCCACACGTGTCGCAAGATTCCTGCAGATAGACTACATACTTGTCAGGCTTGCAGGAAATTTGTTAATCTTTTCCCTTTTGCCATGCTTTGGGGATTATACATAATATAGTTTTGATACAAACAAGGAGGCGTGCTTGTATTAACCAGCCTTTACAGTTTTTACAGCTTTATTTGAAAAGGAAACCTCGAGGGTGATTCATTTGTGTTCTTTCATCTTACCTGCTTTAAGTCAAAGTTAATAAAAGATGTAGCATTTGTTACTCCGGATAAATTATATGTGCATCTGATAGCTGATGGATTTGAGTTGGGATGTGACTTTTGACATGCTACGAATGTAACAAGAATTTTGTGAGTTTGAGTTTAGTCTAGTAACAGTTTTGTGTTGTACTTGTGAATACGTTTAGCTATAGGTTTGTGAGTTGACCGTTTACTTTTATAAAATTGTGCTTTATATCATAATTTGAATTAATTGCGTATTTTATGCCAAATTTAAAAGAGAATTTAGCATCAGGTCTTCAATGTAACTGTGTTATTGATGGATAATTGGATCAATAGAAAGCAGAGATCAATTATAAATGTAAACAAATAAAAAAAGGAAAGATATGATGATGAGTGTAAGAGAAAGATGAAGGGAAGAAAATGTTTTGATTGAATATGTAGTAGATTACAAAGAAAATCAGACTAAATAACTACTGACAATCTAGGGTTACACCCTCTTTCAATGCTTGATGCATGAGCCTTTCATTTCTAACAAATTACCTACCTCCTTACTGCTTTATTCCCTTCCCTATTAATACTACTTCGGGACCACTAGCCACTTTGCATTTTACCCCTCCTTGAATACACAATTAACTCTTTGGTACCTCCATGTTTCATATCACTGCCCTCCCCTTCAAAGGCAGTCTTGTCCCCAAGGCTGAAATCAGGAAACTGCAACTTGATCCAGTCGGCATCTTCCCACGAAGCCTCATATGCTGATTGACCACTCCAATGTAACAACCATTGTTCAACCGAGTCCGAACCATCCCGTACCACCCTCGTAGCCAAAACCGTTTGAGGTAAAGGGTGAGGAGATTCTGCCATATCCAGTTCCGGAGGTAACACCGTCTCACTCGAGCCAGACACCGCTTTCTTCAATAAAGAAACATGGAAAACTGGGCGTATTTTAGATGTGGCAGGAAGTAGAAGTTTGTATGCCACTGGCCCAATCTTCTCTAAAAATTAAAATGGCCCAAAAAACTTAGCTGCTAACTTTTGATGAATTCTGCTAGTCACAGATAATTGACGGTAAGGTTTCAATTTAACATACACCCATTCCCCCACCGCAAAGTGGACATCCCGTCGCTTCTTATCAGCTTGCAATTTCATTGCACTTTGAGAATTAGATAAGTGAACTTTTAGTTGTTTTAGAGCCTCATCACGGTCTTGCAAATCTTTAGCAACCGAATCCACCCGAATCTCGCCCGGAATAAATTGAAACACCGAAGGAGGTCGTCTGCCATAAACTGTTTCAAAAGGGAATACACCCGTAGAGGCATGAAAGGTTGAGTTATACCAGAACTCAGCCCATGGTAGCCAAACAGACCAGGTCTTAGGCTGATCAACCGCGAAACAACGTAAATAAGATTCCAAACAACGATTAATGACTTCCGTTTGACCGTCAGACTCCGGGTGATATGCCGAACTCATGTTGAGTTTAGTGCCCATGGAACGGAAAATTTCTTGCCAAAACTTGCTCACAAATAAGGGATCTCTGTCACTGATAATGGATTTGGGAACCCTGCAAGACCGTTAAAGGGTACTTAAGCTTGCACTTAGTTAACACTTAGGAGGATCTTAAGATCACTTAACACTTCAAATAGGAAACTGTGAACTTTTTCTGAAGATACAAGACAAACACAAGTAAAAGCAAGAGCAAGAACACAAGATAAAATTTTCAAGGAAGTTGTATATTGCTACTCTAGTTCTATTACAAGTGTTGTACAAGTATATTTTAAATACAAGAACCGAAGACTACTTATACTACATCCTACAACCGTCAAAATGCAAAAAGACAGTTGGAAGTGACTAATCTAGACAACAAGATCAGCCTAAAGTCAAAAGGCAGATTGCCTTTTGACTAGTGACTATGACAAGCCATAGCTCACTGACTTTCCTATTACAAAAAGCCAAGAAGGAACAAAAACAGAAACTTGCAGGCGAAGACCTTATCTACTTTATCATAAAGTATGAAAGTTTCACCAACTAGTGATAGCAGGTGAACTACCAGAGCATGCAGCGGAAAGTAAGTTGCTTTATGATAAAGTTGATGGAAAAGGTATCTTTTCTCTCTCTTTAAAGGAAAATCAGTCTTGTCTTTAAACAGCTTCGGAAGACTTTGTCTTGAGAGCTTCAGAAGACTTCATCTTTTACCTTCGGAAGAGTTAAGTCTTTGGCTTCGGAAGATTTTACAATTAGAATATTTTCCAAGTTCAGTGTAAAGCTTCCGCAACAGTTTCTTCTGAACTTTGGCTTCGGAAGATTTTACACTTAGCATTTTTCTTGAGTGTGTAAAACTTCCGAAGCTAGTTCACCTTTGTTCCGAAGTGCATGTTGGAAGACTTGGTTGTTTTGGTATCTTTTGGTTGCATCAGCCTCTTAACTTCAGAGGTTCCTACAAACTCCCCCTAGGCTGATGCTACCAAAACAGAGAGGTTCTTCAGACTGGGATAGTCCATATGAGGATCTTCAGAATTCCTTTCTTCATCAGCAGATCTGGATTCTTCAGACTCATGAAGTACCTTCTCATGTCATAGAGATCATGCAGAGGGAGTTCAAGCATGTCACTTGTGAAGTAGACATGCTGTTCTCCCTGATCTCTAGTGACATACCATCTGTCTGCATCTTCAGCAAAAGTCCAGGACAGAATTTGTCTTTCAACAGAGAGAGGCTCTACTATGATAGGAGTTGGTTGAGAGTCCTCTTCATGCACTTCCTCAGGATGTTCTGACTCATCCTGAGGTTGGGAGGAGGATGCCTTTCTTCTTTTCTTCTTTGAAGATGATCTTCTTTTGGCCATCCTCTTTTTCCTCCCTGATGATTTTAACTGAGAGGGTTGGTCTTCAGTACCAGGTTCTTCAGTGGATTCCCTCTCAGTTGGGATCTCCTCTCTCCCAGTTTCAGAAGGAGAGGGAGGAGAACCCTGCTGTGGGTTAGAAGATGAAGTTGGCTGTTGTGCAGCTTCAGGTGCAGGTGGTGTTGTCTCTGTAGGTTCCACCTTTACCTCAACTTCAGGTTGAGCTTGACTTGATGATGAATGAAGGTCCACAAGCTCTCCCTTTTTATCTTCTGCTTGATCACCCTTATGTGCTCATCCATTGTGGATAGAGACATGGGACCAAGCCTCCTTCCGGAGAACCCATACAGCTTCAAGAAGCTCATCATCCTCTGCCTATCTGCAGACTTTTTCTGACTTTTCTGGATGATGGCTCTTGATTTTGCAGCTTCTTCCCTTTGCCTCTTCTTTGCAGCTTGCCTTTCTTTTTGGCTTGCTCTTCCAGCTGCTTATTGTATTCAAATAATATATAATCATAAGGCAAGGGAAGGAGTGCAGGTGCCTGATAGAGACCTGTGGCACTCAGGTAGTTGATCATTTTTAATCTTTCTTCTTCATCAACTACCTGAGGTTGTTCAGCAGCCACAGTCTCTGACTCAGGACTTTCTTGAACTGGGGAGAGGACAGGAATGTTCTTGTAAAGCCTTTTTCTCCTCATTTCTTCCTTGTGTTTGAGGGTCAAGGCTGCATCCTCTGCTTCCTTCCTCTCCTTTGACAATTCAATGTCAGCCAGTTCATTTAACTCCTCTAAGGGGAGAGAGATGAGTTCATCTATGTTGTAGTTCCTGGTCCCCAGATAGTTGAGCCTGGCTGCCCTTAATTCATCTTCTTGAGTGTTTGGTACAGGGGCAGCCAGAATTGCAGCTTGCATGAATCCTGGGAACCACTTGAACTCTCTCCCCTCAGCTTCCTCTTCCTCTCTCTCTTTTCTTCTTCAATCTCTTCAGGAGTCATCTTCCTTTTGCCTTTGTCAATTGCAGATCTTGATGACTCAGTCTGAGGAGAGCTTTGGCCTTCATTGCTTGATTCAGCAGTCAAGCTCTGGCCAGAGAGAGGTTGTGAAGCACCATCACCAGCTGGTGCCTCACTGAGGGTATGGGGTGCTGGAGGAGATCTTGTCTCAAGGTTCACAGTCTCAGCCTCTGGGCCTTCAGTCAAGGCTTTCCCTTCGAAGCTAATCTTGGGGTCTACCTCAACATCCAGTTGACCAAAGGCTTCAACTGCTAGCCTCTGTCTATATGATGCAGTTCTCCTTTTGAATTCTGCCAGCACCCAGTCTTGAATTTGATTGGCTAATCTGACAGCTTGTCTGTTATTGCTTGGGTTGACAAGTGCCAGATCTACCAAGTTTATACTCTCATAGAAACTCAGGGTGGAGATGTTGAGAATTTCTTGTTGACCCTGAGCTCTAGAGATCACAAGAGCTTTCCTATCACTGTCATACCCCCAACCCCAGATTGGGTTCTCAGATGGGGCAGACATTGCTCTTGGTACTCCCTCCTCAAACAGTTGTTGAATGAGCAGTTCCAGATCACTGTCTAGAGGAGGTTGCTGAGCATGGACAACTGCAAGATAGGATGGTGAGTCCTGTATGTCCATACTTGAGGAAGAACTCCCAGGTTCTGTGGCTGTCAGAACTTCCTCCCCTTTTTGGTAGCATCACCCTCATGCATAGGTGAGCTGGGGAAGTGATCCATAACATCCACAGGTTCTTGTGGACCTGGATGAGTTTGTCCTATAGGTCTCTCAGCTAACTGGCCCTTGAGATCGGTGATCTCAAGTTGCTGGTCATGGACCCTCCTTTGCAAGATAGTCACCTGTGATTCAAGGTGAGCTATCTGTGAAACTAGTTGGGTGCAGATGTCTTCGAGTTGGTGCACCCTGAGTTTCAGACTCCCCTCATCTTCAGTTGAAGAATCATTGGGGGATGAAGGAGGTGAACCGAGGTCTGCTCCTTCACCACCAGCATGGGGTTCTTGGCTGCTGGATTTCCCCTGCCCAATGACAGTGTCAAGAGGCTGGGTTGCCGTGGTTGAGGTCTTAAAGATGTAATCAAAGATGTAATCACTGGCAACAGTGAGAGCCTCTTCCACATGGATCTCCTGGACAATCATAGGAAGATCCACCTCAGTTTGGGGTGTCTGATGTGAGCTAGACATGGGTGAAGCAGGAGTACTCATCTCCCCTTGAGTGTGGGTAGAGAGGGGAGAGTCATGATACTCACTGAAACCCAAATCTTCATCAGAGTAGAAGTTAAGGCTGGGTATGGGGCGGTTGAGATCAAGAGGCTGGGGATGGTAGCTTTCCCCTGAAGGTTGATCACTAGAGTGTTGAGACTCAGAGTGATGGCTTAAGGCTGTTTGTGGAGTTGTGAGCTCATCAGGCTGAGCATGAGGAACCTTAGCACTGATTGTTTGAAAGATGGGAGTGGTCTGCTCCTCAGGGGAAGTGGGAGCTCGAGATTCCACTTCCTCTTGTATGGGTTGTGATATGGGGGCCTGCACATGCTCAGTAGCAAGTGCAGGGGTTCGCTTGGATTTTCTTTGGTAGGTGATTTTGATGGTAGGTTGTATTTGAGGTGGGTGAGAAGTAGAGGGTGTTGGTTCATCACTAGCTGGGGCTGCTAGGATGTCACCCTGAGCAATGAGCTCAAACATTTTCGGGACAAGGGCTGTTTCTACCCCTGAGAACCAACAGTTGGCTTTTTCAATATCTTGAAAATGCCGGGCCTCATATGTGCAAGTTTAAGAACATTACCTGTTCCCCTCAACTGTGGTCCCAATTCACAGTTGAGAATGTGTTGAACATACCGGGGGAACATGTAATATTCTAAGGAATCCAAATTCGCTAGTAAATTTGTAAATACAAACTGAGAGTACCTGAATTTGACCCCTTGAACCATCCCATGGACAATGAAGGAGAGGTCTTCTGGAATCTGGTCCCATCCTCCATGTTTGTTGGATAAGCTATGTATGACGACATGGAGGAGGTATTTCCATTGGAATGAGACCTTCCCCTTCCTGAAGGTCTTGACCAAAAGTCACCTTCGTAGCCCATCTGTCAAAGGATTGGTTGACAGCAGCTTTTGGAAAGGACAGCTCATCTGCTTCATCATCCAGCTGCAAATGGGTGTTTATAATGGCTGGAGTGATGAAAACCATCCTCCCCTGCACTGTGACAGACAGTGCCTTCTCCCCGTCCATGGTGACCTCTTGACAGGTCCGCCAGAACTCAAGCAACTGATCCTCATAGAGAGGAGGATCGATTGTAAGGGAGGTGAAGTAGTGAGACAAAGAAAGATACCTACACACGTCTGAGAAGCTTGGATCCTTCTCAGAGTTTAACAGAGCAACTTGATTGTGTTGCCTGTGTAGGTGCATGGTGAAATCAGGGTCGTTACGACGATCAAGATTGGCCATTTGAAGAAGCTTTGTAGTGAAGGAAAGAAGAAGAAGATGAAATTTGGGGGTAATTCTAGGTTAAGGAACAATGAGAGAAGTGAGATGAAATAAAACCGTTTGGAAAGATATACTCTGGATTTGAGACAAAGTTATGACAAAAAGATAAACTTTGAAATCCGCAAGTGGGTCCTACTTCTGAAAAAAGTTAGTTTTCTTGGAAGTAGAAAAAGCTTCCGAAGGCAATTTTGGTTTCGGAAGCTTTGCAATCAAAGCTTCCGAAAGCAATTTTGCTTCGGAAGATACTTCAAAGAGTTTTGAAAATTTTGGCTTCGGAAGAAATAAATGAGTCTTCTGAGACTAAATTTCTTTCAGAAGAAATTTGTTCCTAAAATGCATTTAAGTACTTATACCAAAATTTAAGCTTCGGAAGATACTTCAAGAATTTCTTCCGAAGGTAAATCTCAGATAAGCTGTTTAAACGATTTAGACATAAATTTCTTCCGAATGCAACTTTTGCTTCTTCCGAAGGTAAATTTTCATCATTCTAAGAGATATCATTTTAAAATTTTTTTTCTTCCAAAGAGAACTGGGCTTATGAAGTGATCTCATAGACAACCTAGGACACACAGTTTTAAGAAATAATATTGATTAAGTTATTAAGAAAAATCTACTCAAAGTTAATCATCCCAATAGCTTATACAAGATATTTAAATCTCTGTTCATCAAACTCTTTTGTGAACAGATCGGCATATTGTTCATTTGTGTTATCTTTGATTAGTTTTATCAATCCCTTTTCAAAATTATCCCTAATCAGATGATACCTGATGTTGATGTGTTTGGTCCTTGAGTGATGCATAAGATTCTCTGTAATAGAGATGGCACTGTTGTTGTCTATGTGGATGGGAGTCTCTTTGAACCATAATCAAGCATCTGATTCTGAATCCAAAGCACTTGAGCACAACAGTTGGCAGCAACGATGTATTCAGCTTCAACAGTTGATGCAGACACACAGGATTGCTTCTTGCATTGCCAAGAGACTATCCTTCCACCCAGGAACTGACACCCCCAGATGTGGACTTTGAAGTCATGTTGCAGCCACCATAATCACTATCTGTATAAGCATATAGATTGAAGTCTGAATTATTTAGATACCAAAGGCCTAGATTTGGAGCACCTTTGAGATATCTAAGGATCCTTTTGACAGTGATTAGGTGTGACATCTTGGGGTTGGCTTGATATCTTGCACATATGCATGTGGCAAACATGATATCAGGCCTGCTAGCAATAAGATTCATAAGTGACCCAATCATAGCCCTGTAGATATGTTCATCAACACACTCCCCCTCAAGATCAGGACCAAGGGAGTGGTTTCTGGCTATGGGTGTCTTTGCAACCTTACAGTCAGTCATCTTGAATCTTGTAAGTATGTCCTGTACATACTTTGACTGACTGATGAAGATGCCATCTTCAACCTGCTTCACTTGAGTTCCTAGAAAGAAATTGAGTTCCCCCATGGCACTCATTTCAAATCTATTCTTTATCAGCATCTCAAAGTCTTTGCAGAGCTTTGGATTAGTTGAACCAAAGATGATGTCATCCACATATATCTAAACTAGCAATGTGTCATTTCCTGTTTCTTTGATGAAGAGAGTCCCATCAATAGTACCTTTTTTGTATCCATGTTGACAGAGGTATGTTGATAGTGTCTCATACCACTTTCTTGGAGCTTGATGCAGTCCATAAAGGGCTTTATCAAGCTTGCAGACATAATCAGGATGATCTGGGTCTGCAAAGCCAGGTGGTTGTTTAATATAAACTTCTTCATCAATCACCCCATAGAGAAAAGCACACTTCACATCAAGCTGGTAGACCTTGAAATCCTTGGATGCAGCATAAGCCAGAAATATTCTTACAGCTTCAAGTCTTGCAACTGGAGCAAAGACATCAGTGTAATCAATTCCTTCTTCTTGAGTGTATCCTTGGACAACCAGTCTAGCCTTGTTCTTGATGATGATCCCTCTATCATCTTTCTTGTTCCTGAATACCCATTTGGTTCCTATGACACTCTTCCCTTGAGGAAGAGGACATAAGTTCCAAACCTTCTGTCTTCTGATTTGAAGCAGCTCATCTTGCATAGCTTCAATCCAGCTTCCATCCTTCAAAGCCTCATCAACCTTCTTCGGCTCTATCTGGGATAAGAAACAAGAATGTAGACAAACATGGCTGTCATGAGCTTGTCCTCTTGTTCTTACCCCTGAGTCAACATTTCCAATGATGTTTGTGGAGGGATGTGACTTGTGGATCCGAAGTTGAGGGATCACAACAAGTTGGTTAGACAGATCTAAATTTGAGAAATTCTGATCTGGCAATGAGGTGTCTCCCACCACATCAGCACACTTATCAAGAGAGACTTGATCCAATGAGTGTGACATCATTCATGTTGTCTTCAATGGAGTGGTTTTTAGCATCAATAAATTCTTGATCACTGTCACCACCTCCACTTCCTCCTCCTGCATTTGAAGTTCCTTCTCCTGAATTCTGAGCCTCTGAGCTGGAATTTGAAGGCAATTCATTTGAATCAGCAGTATTTGTCATGCTAGTGCTGATGGGAGCTTCAATTGCAGGGTTAGTCACCACTGGAGCTGAAGTAGTCTTCTTGTTTGGTCTTCTCAGCTCAAATCTTGGATCAGGATCTTCTGTTGACCTGTTATCTGTAGATCCTGAAACATTCTCACAAGATTTGTTAAAACAGTTGGTAACTAAGTCAAGATCAAATAGCCAATCCAGACCAGAACCTTTTACACAGGGTGTGTGTTCATTGAAAGTCACATTGGCTGACTCCTCAATGATTCTAGTTCTGAGATTGTATACTCTATAAGCCTTAGCTTGAGAAGAGTACCCAACAAAGTGTCCATCATCTGATTTCTCAGCAAACTTGGCTATTTGATCTTTGGTATTCAAGATGGTGCAAGGACATCCAAATGTTCTGAGAAAACCAATGAATGATCTTCTTTTGTGCCACAGTTCATAAGGAGTCTTACCATGTGTCTTAACTACCAAAACTCTATTTTGTACAAAGCAGGTTGTGTTGACAGCCTCTGCCCAGAAGGTGATGGGCAGCTTAGAGTCAGACAACATGGTTCTTGCAGCTTCAATAAGTGTCATGTTTCTCCTCTCAGCAACACCATTTTGCTGAGGAGTCCTGGGAGCACTGTATTGTCTTGAAATACCCTTTTCATCACAAAATGTATCAAGGATTTGGTTTTTGAATTCGGTTCCTTGATCACATCTTATGATTTTGACCTTGTGATCAGATTGATTCTCAATTTTCAGAATGAAATTCTTTAAGATTTCAGGAGTTTCATCCTTAGTTCTAAGGAAAAACACCCAAGTGAATCTTGTGAAGTCATCTATGATCACCAAACAGTATGAGGTCCTTCCTAAACTCATTACACTGGTGGGGCCAAACAGATCCATATGTAACAAGTGTAGGGGAGTAGTGATAGAGTTCATTTCCTTTGGCTTGTGAGACACTTTGTGTTGCTTCCCCTTCAGGCATGCAACACAGTGGTCATCACTTGTAAACTCTTTCTTTGGCATTCCAGTTACCAAATCATTCTTAATCAGTTTATTCATGTTCTTAAAGTTTACATGGCACATTCTTTTATGCCAAAGGAAAGACTCATCACTATTTGCTTTAGATAGAAAGCAAGAAATTCTCCAGAGGGAGATGTTTCCTGCAAGTCCATCTTGTACATGTTCCCTTTCCTGGGGGCTCTGAGCAAAATATGCTCTTGAGGAATGTCAACCCCAGGCTTGAGAACAATGCACTCATGCTCAGTAAAGAGCATGTGATGTTTTTGGTCACAAAATTAGGACACACTCAAAAGATTGTATCCAAGCTCCTTGACAAAGTTTACCTTCTTAATGCTGAGCTTACCATTTGAGACCATGCCCCTACCAGTAATGTAACCTCCTGCATCTCCTCCAAAAGCAACTGGTCCTCCATCAATTCTTTCAAAGTTTTGAAGTAGGGACTCATTGCCTGTCATGTGCCTGGAGCAGCCACTATCAATGATCCACACATTTCTGTTTGCCTTTGGCTGTCCCTGCACAAAAGAGATGATTTAGTTACATTTGGAAACCCAAGCCTCATTGGTCTTGGGCTTATAAAGTTCAGATGAAGGCAATAAAACAGTAAGTGATCCTATGTTCAGGCTTTGAGGATCATTTGCTGTTGCTGAAGAGGATCTTTCAGTCTCAAGGTCTTCCTTCATCTTCCACACCACCTTTGGAAGATTGGGCTTGACCTTCACTACTTTGGAAGCTTTTGTAGCTTCGGAAGCTTTGGAGACGGATCCTTCGGAAGATCTTGCTTTCACTGCAGCAAGCTTCAGTGCTTCGGAAGCATTCCTTTCTTCCGATGCCAACTTTTCTTCCGAAGGCAATTTCCTACTTGCCTTCTTCTTCATTTTGGAGCTTCCGAAGGAAATAGATTTTCCTTCTGAAGCTGTTTGTTTCTTCTTCTTTTTAGAAATTTTCTTCTTGATCATGTGGATAGTACTCTTGGGATTGTATTGACAATCCTTAGCCAGATGTGAAGTACTACCACACATAACACAATCCAATTCTTTCCTTCTGAGAGTCTTTTTTCCCAAAGAAGACTGAGCTTGAACACTTTCCTCTTCTTTCTCCAACTTTTCAGATGATACAGCAGGCTTCTTAGGGTGAAGCTTGCTCTTTGAAATGGATGGTTCAGGCTGTGTAGCAGTGACACACAGCTGATCAGTCTTCTTGTTGTTGCTGGAGTGAGTTGAAGCTGAAGTAGAACTCTTGGTACTAGAATTCTTGATAGAATCTTCAGCTTTCATCACCTTGAACCCTGCAGAGATAAATACTTGTTTCTGTTTGGGATCAAAGGTGGTCTTGATCTCTTGAGCTTTTCTGGATCTTCTCTTTGCTCTTCTGATCAAGTTCTTTCTCTTGGTTTTGCTCAAACCAGCTTCTTTTCCTCCTTAGGAGCATGGTGACCCTTTTTGGATTGACTCTCTTCACTCATCTCAGAGTCATCCCTCACCTTCTCCTCTTCATCCTCTTCATCACTGGGGTCTATGGATGGCAGCTCATCTTGACCAGTTCCACACCTAGGAGATCTGACTGATAGTAGAGTGTGTGGAGGAGCTATCTCACTAGATCCCAGTCCCTGCTTATTCTGATAACACACTTTTGCATGCAGAGATGAGGATATCATGTTCTTGAAGGTCTCTTCTTCAAGAACACATTTTTCTGCCCTGGCTTTGCTGATCACAAGCTCAGCCTGGCATTCAGTCAACTTGGTAATGAGATCCTTAATTTGAGTCCTGTAGTTTGTTTGCTCATGTTTAAGAGTTGAAACTGTTTTCTCTAGATCTTCTATCTTAAGTTTATAGTCATTTTCAGCTCTTTTAAAATCAGCTTTTAAAATATTTAAAGACTCAATGTCAGATCTCATTTCCAAGTTGTAGGACCTGTATCTATTTACTTTAGCAATACATTCAGGAGAGCAAAGATGTTCAAGTACCTTGGCTTCATCATGATCAGCCATGAGTGCTTGGTTTGGAGATGCATCTTCAGCTTGAAAGCTCCAGTCAAAGCCTCCTTCTTCAACAGCAACTGCAGCTTGCTGTCTTGGCTTCTCATTCTGGTTCCCTCCTTCAGTGTAGTTTGGCCTGGATGAAGCTTGGCCACCATTTGACTTAGGTGCCTTGCATTCTCTAGCAAAGTGTCCCATCTGGTTACAGTTGTAACACTTGACTTTGCTCTTGTCCAGCCCAAACTTGCCACTGGCAGCATTGCTAGGAAACCTTCTTCCAGTCCTCTTGTAGAACTTCTGGGCTCTGTGAGTGAGAAGAGCCATTTGCTGGACTATCTCCATGTACTCCAGATCATCTGGATGGATACAGTCCAGGTCTTCAAGAGTGAAAAGAAAGTTGCCTGTACTTTCATCAGTGGAGACAAAAGCTTGAGAAGAACTTGTCTCTTGGAAGGGACTTCCTTGGATGTAGCTCTCTCTGGGTGTCTCTGGAAGGTGATGAAAGGACCCTTTTGTGAGTTTTCAGGGTAGCAGATGAGATGATGCTGTGGTTCTCTGCTATCCCTTTCAACCACATGAAGGCTGAACTCTGGTGAGTGTTGGAGTTACCAGATGAATTTTGCATGTTCATCTCCATCTGGTATCCACTGAGTATCCCATACAACTCAGTGAGAGTAAGGGTCTTGAGGTTTTCAGTCCTCTTAATGACCACACAGTAGTGTGTCCATTTTCTGGGAAGAGAGGACATGAACTTCCTTACAATATCCCTGTTCTTAATAGTTACCCCAACATCAGCCAGAGTATCCATATTCTCAACATACCTGAAGTATTGTTGAGTCATGGTCTCACCTGTCTTGAAGGTGAAGTTTTCAAACTGCTGCTTCAAGAGATCCTTCTTGTTCTCCTTGGCTTCATTTGAACCCTCATACACCAGTTTCAGTGCATCCCATAACTGTTTAGCGGTCTTGCACTTCTTGAAACCTCTGTAGATGGAGTTTGGAAGAGCAGTTTGGAGAGCTGTCATGGCTTTCTGATCAACATCAATTCTTTTCCAGTCTTCATCAGAAAAGTCAGCCCTCTCCTTTGGTATCATGCCACCACCAGCAGCAGCTGAAGAGGTGCATGGTACATGAGGTCCATTGATAACAGACTCCCACATCCTGGAATCTTGAGACTTCATAAAGCCTTCCATTCTTTGACACCAAGTGTCAAAATCCTCAGGAGTGATCAGTGGGGACTTTGTCATAGTTCCAGTTTCCATATCAGCTTTGGAGATAGCTGCCATTTGAAGAGTTAAGTGATGTGTGTAACTAAGAGGATTTGAAGATGGTGAGATCTTACAATCAAGAGCCTGGAATGCTCTGATACCAAATGCAGGACCGTTAAAGGGTACTTAAGCTTGCACTTAGTTAACACTTAGGAGGATCTTAAGATCACTTAACACTTCAAATAGGGAACTGTGAAATTTTTCAGAAGATACAAGACAAACACAAGTAAAAGCAAGAGCAAGAACACAAGATAAAGTTTTCAAGGAAGTTGTATATTGCTACTCTAGTTCTATTACAAGTGTTGTACAAGTATATTTTAAATACAAGAACCGGAGACTACTTATACTACATCCTACAACCGTCAATATGCAAAAAGATAGTTGGAAGTGACTAATCTAGACAACAAGATCAGCCTAAAGTCAAAAGGCAGATTGCCTTTTGACTAGTGACTATGACAAGCCATAGCTCACTAACTTTCCTATTACAAAAAGCCAAGAAGGAACAAAAACAGAAACTTGCAGGCGAAGACCTTATCTACTTTATCATAAAGTATGGAAGTTTCATAAACTAGTGATAGCAGGTGAACTACCAGAGCATGCAGCGGAAAGTAGGTTGCTTTATGATAAAGTTGATGGAAAAGGTATCTTTTCTCTCTCTTCAGAGGAAAATCAGTCTTGTCTTTAAACAGCTTTGGAAGACTTTGTCTTGAGAGCTTCGGAAGACTTCATCTTTTACCTTCGGAAGAGTTGAGTCTTTGGCTTCGGAAGATTTTACACTTAGAATATTTTCCAAGTTCAGTGTAAAGCTTCCGCAGCAGTTTCTTCTGAACTTTGGCTTCGGAAGATTTTACACTTAGCATTTTTCTTGAGTGTGTAAAACTTTCGAAGCTAGTTCACCTTTGTTCCGAAGTGCATGTTGGAAGACTTGGTTGTTTTGGTATCTTTTGGTTGCATCAGCCTCTTAACTTCAGAGGTTCCTACAAACCCCATGATGGCGAATAACCTCTTTAACAAAAACCTCAGCCACAGACTTAGCGGTGTAAGGATACTTGAGCAGAATAAAATTGGCATATTTCGAGAGACGGTCCACGACGACAAGAACCACGGTAAACCCTTTGGAAGGGGGCAAACCAACTATGAAATCCATAGACAAGTCCTCCCAAATCGCTTACGGAATGTTTAAGGGTTGTAAAAGGCCTCCAGGTAAAACCGAGCTAGCTTTGCACCGCTGACAAATATCACACTCACGGATATATTGTTTAACCGTAGTGGTCATCCCTGTCCAATAAACGTTGCTAAATGGCGATAAGTTCTGTAAAACGCCGAATGACCACCTGTAGCGGTGACATGGAACTCGTGTAATAAAGCAAGGATAAACTTAGAATGGCGAGAGATAACCAAACGATCTTGGTAAAACAGAGTATTATGCTTGAGCGAATAAGCAGGAAATTTTGCTGGTGTGGCCTCCAGTTTAGCCCGTAAAGATTGAAGCTCAGGATCTTGGGTGGCCTCCTCGATAAGCACAGCACCATGAAGCCAAATAGGAGAAGATACTGCCAGAAAAAACTAACCCGAATCAGCCCGACTAGACAAAGCATCAGCTGCCCTGTTTTCGCGTCCAGGTTTATATTGAATATCGAAGTCATATCCCAGCAATTTAACCACCCAATTCTGCTAATCACATGAAGAAACCCGCTGCTGTAACAAAAATTTGAGGCTTTTTTGGTCTGTACACACCGTAAACTTAGAACCCAGCAAATAAGGTCGCCAATGTTGGACCACCAATACCAAAGCCATTAATTCCCGCTCGTAAGCTGATTTAGTCAGGTTCCTATCGCTCAATGCCTTACTGAAATAAGCAATAGGTTTATTGTGTTGCATAAGAACAACACCAATACCACATCCAGAAGCATCACACTCCACCACAAAGGGAATTGAAAAATCGGGTAAAGACAGAACTGGAGCAGAAATCAGGGCCTGTTTAAGATGGTCAAAAGCTACCTGAGCCTATGGAGACCAAAAAAAAGCATCTTTCTTGGTAAGATTTATTAAAGGACGAGCAATACTTCCGTAGTTTTTTACAAATTTCCAGTAATATCCCGTCAACCCTAAAAAACCGCGAAGAGCTTTCAATGTTGTAGGAGTTGGCCATTCCGCAACAGCCGATACTTTTGCGGGGTCCATAGAAACTCCTTGACCATCAATGACGTGCCCTAAATAATCAATAGAACGTTGACCCAAACTACACTTGGTAGGATTAGCTTTAAAGTGATGAGAAAGTAAAATGTTAAAAACTTTTTCTAAGTCGATTAGATGTGTTTCCCATGAAGGGCTATGAATAAGAATGTCATCAAAGAAAATGACTACTTTGTGGCGTAAAAGTGGACGGAAAATATCATTCATCATGGCCTGAAACGTTGCCAGTGCATTCATAAGGCCAAAGGGCATGACTAGGTAGTCATAATGGCCATCATGAGTACGGAAAGCGGTATTGTCAATGCTATCAGGAGACATACGAATCTTATTATACGCGGATTTGAGGTCCAGTTTAGAAAAGAAGGTTGAACCATGTAATTCGTCAAGTAACTCATCAACCACTAGAATAGGATACTTATTTGGAATTGTAGCATTGTTTAATGCGCGATAATCAACACAAATATGCCACTAATTGTCCTTTTTGCGAACCAAAATAACAGGACTGGAAAAGGCACTTTTACTTGGCCGGATCATTCCCATCTGTAGTAACTCTTCAACTTGGCATTCAATTTCGGCTTTTTGAATGTGCAGATAACGGTAAGGGCGAACACAAATGGGAGTAGTGCTGGATAATTGGATAGTGTGGTCATGAGAACGAATAGGAGGTAGAGACGAGGGTGATTTAAAAATATCGGCAAATTGCTTTAGTAAGAGAGATAAGTTGGATTGTTGGTGGGGTGTTAACAGTGGAGAAATTGGAGGGAAAAGAGAGGTAATGGAAGAAGGAATGAGGGTTCCATCCATGGATAACCAATGGTGTAAAGCAGATAAAGAGGGTTGACCCGTTTGAACTCCCTGTAAAGTGACTGACATTCCCTAATGATCAAAGTGCATCCAGGAATGCTGCCAGTCATAGACAACTTCTCCCAAGGACTTCAACCATTCTAATCCCAAAATAAAATCAAGAGAGCCCGTATCAAAGACTAAAGCATCCACGGTAAATAAGCAAGGAACAATATGAACCTGAAGACCAATACAGCGTTCATACACAAACACAAAGTGACCATCACCCAATTTGATTTTAATACCGCTGAATTTGGAAGAAGATAAACCCAAAGATGTTGCCAACCGCCGTGAGATGAAATTATGAGAAGCTCCACTGTCCACCAACATGGAAATCAGCAAATCCATCAAAGGTGAATCGAGCTGTAAGACACATTAATCGCCAAGAGGAAAATCCTCTTCATCTTCTCCCAATAACAGAACACGTAACTTCGCTTCAGGACAGCGATGAGTAGGCCCATATTGCTGGCCACAACGAAAACAAAGACACTTCTTCCGGCGATCCTCCCACTCAGTTCTGGACAAAGAACGCACTCCCCTATCACGAGGAGAACTTTGGCCGAGGTCAGTCACTGAGAATGAGGGTTTAGGGATTGCTGTTGCACGAGGGGAGTCCAATTTGGGAACCCCAGATTTATCGCCAGATCTAAAAGGAAACATGGATCTGGACTCCGCACGGCCCATCGTTGAGGACACATCCTTAAGCCAACCTATCGGAGGCCCGATAGGGTTAAGATAACGAAAAGGGCCCAGCGCGGGTTGACCCGAATTCGGTCGGAGCATTAATTCCACATCCTTTGCCAGATACATAGCATCTAACCGTGATTGTGGACGATGAAGACGAACCCATTTCTTCACATCGTCCTTCAATCCAGCCACAAAATAACCGACTGATTATGATTCTGGTAAACGAGGAACCAAAGAAAGAAGGTATTCAAAATCATCAATGTAATAAAAAATGGAGTCTCCCTACTTAATTGTAGCCAACTGCTCATACGAATTCTGGATTTCTAATCCACTAAACTGTTGAAGCAATTCAGATTGAAAATCATGCCAAGAGATGGTTGAGTGCACTTGGGTGATAATGGTAAACCAGTGTTGTGCAACGCCAACCATGCTCAATTGAGCCAATTATAAACGAGCATCATCCGAAGTCCGTTTTAAATCGAAATACAAATTTTCTTTTTGGATCCAACCTTGTGGATCAAAACCAGAGAATTCAGGAAGTTTCACCTTCTTAACGGCCCAAGGAAGAGGAGAGTCCGAGGTGTTGGAGGGTCCTGGTGGTGTTTCGAGACCGGTGAAGACGGCAATGTCGCCGGAATCGAACGAATCCGCTTTCTTCTCCTGCTTAGCCATCCATGACAGAACAACTTTCCAAAACTCGCTAGACTCACTGCGTTCGGCCTCGAAGGATTTAAACGAATTACGGATCTCAGCAACATCGGATTGGAGCTGATTTGTGACGGTTTGGGGTTTTTTGATCTGAGCATCTTGAGTATCGAGACTCGAATTCGTGCGAGTTTCCATGACAAAACCAATAAAAGCAAGTGGTAGGTACTACGGCAGGTCAGACCAATGATGGATAATTGGATCAATAGAAAGCAGAGATCAATTGTAAATGTAAACAAATACAGAAAAGAAAAGATATGATGATGAATGTAAGAGAAAGATGATGAAGGGAAGGGAATGTTTTGATTGAATAGGTAAGAGATTACAAAGAAAATCAGACTAAATAACTACTGACAATCCAGGGTTACACCCTCTCTCAATGCTTGATGCATGAGCCTTTCATTTCTAACAAATTACCTACCTCCTTACTGCTCTATTCCCTTCCCTATTAATACTACTTCGGGACCTCTAGCCACTTTGCACTTTACCCCTCCATGAATACACAATTAACTCTTTGGTACCTCCATGTTTCATATCACTTATCTAATTATTTTTGTGTTTTTGGGTTTTTTAAATTTAAAATGTACCTGTGTTATGTTTGTTTGTGTTTTTGAGATTTTAAAGTATTAATATGTAAAAAGAATTAAAATTTTAGGCTAAATGGTCATGTGCACGTCAACTTGTGTCTTCTTATCTTTGGGTTTGTGTCATCTTGTTAACCTGCAAACAAGGCCCTATTTAACATTCCTCTGTTGTGGTGTCAATCACCATGAAATTCGCTACATACTCGTGCCATTAGTGTTGCTCTAGCTGCTAGTTTTTCCATTTCTCGGGCTAGCAAATCAGGAGTCGGGTATGGTTTAATGGTCAATTGTATCATATGAGTTCTACAATTGCTAGGTTTAAACATAGTTTTATTAAGACTTCACTTATTTCGGATATTGCAAGAGAAACAACCTTGATCTTAAGGGCATTTGGATTTCACATTTTCTTTCAAAAAATATTAGAAAAACTCCATAAAATAAAAATATAAACTTTATAAACTAAAACTACAATACCAACTAAATAAACCCACCCAGTGTAATCCCACTCGATTAGTTGTGTCTGTGGATGGTGAGTTGAAATTAAACCTTACTTTCATCTTATTAGATAGAGAGGATGCACTTGAAAAGACCACATGCTTGGTAAAACCCTTTTTAAACATATACGTAAACATGCATGAATAAATAATATCATACTATAGCATATATCAGATCATCATAAGAAAACATTATAACTAAATATTTTAGTAACTAAAGGCAAAAAGAAGTAAGTCATATCCCTAGTACTAAAGTAAGTTGAACTAAACACACATCTAAGACTAAAGACATAAATCTATCACTAGAGGTACATCTATAATAAAAACAACTTAAAAAGTATCAAATCCCAACACCTGCATTAAAGACAAACCTAAGAAGTATATAATATCATCACCTAGGACTAGAGGCCCACCTTGGGAGTATGTAACACCAACATCAGTGGCAAAGGCCACCTAAAGTGTTATACAAGGCATAACGAAGCCCTTTAAAAAATTATTATCATTTATCCAACGTCTTCAAATGTTCTATCACCGACCATGTCCATGGAGAGTTGCAAGTCTAATAAGTCACATCCAATCCGCACAATTTATGTCAATCTTGGTTTGCCTCTACTTCTCTTCCTCTCCACTCTCAGGATTTCCACACTCCTTACAACTATTGTCATCCATCTCTTCTTCGTGTGCTCAAATCATCTCAAGTTCTTATTTCTTATCTTATCTGAATTATGTGCTACCTTTAATGTAGCCCCGAATACTTCATTCCTCATTTGGCATGCCCTGTGTTCCCACAAATCTACCTCAGCATCTTCATTTCTTCTTCCTTCACCTTTAAGGCTTGTGTTTTCTTGATTGGCCAACAGTTGATTTCTTGTAACAAAGCAAGACAGATTACGACTCTATAGAAAATTTCTTTTAATCTTTTTAGGAAATAATTTTAAATTACAATACAAGAGGAAATAAAACAATAAATCTTCATAAGTCTTCTTTATTCAGGATTGGTTTGCATTTTGAGGAAGTCGAGTCGATGGTGAGCATATCAGGTTATAAGCCTGATTCTCTAACTTTTACTTATCTTGGCCTATCGGTAGGAGCTAATATGTCTTGTGTTTCTACTTGGGTTCCGATTATAAATCGATTCATAAACGTCTAGCAAATTGGAACTGGAATCTCCTTTCCATTGGAGGCCGTGCTATTTAATTACTTTGGTGCTTAGGTCTATTGGTTCGAATCATCTATCTATGTTTAAACTCCCTTCTTAAGTTATGAATACGCTCCACTCTATCAGATCTATTTGGTCCTTGGTTCTAGCTTCCAAAGAAGATGAGGGTCACAAATAGTATTGACCACCCTACATAGGCCCTTGGACTGACGTGAATCAAACCAATTTAAACCACAATATCCTCCATTCGTGACCAACCTTGGTTTAATTGAACCAACTGACACACTAGCACCACCTTTGGTGTGAACCTTGTGTTGGACCAAACCATTGCAATCTTAAGATAAAACCCTTCAAATCAACTTGACCTAAGAAATGAATCAAGACGAACCATTCCTGACCTTGGCGGCTCTCAAACAGCTTGTGGTATTACAATGCGCAAAGTGAAAAGTACACCATCAAAATGTCACACTACACTCGTGACCCAAACTCACAACATGTGCGTGTAAGGGTGATCCGCACCCGTCTGGGTCCCCACATCTTCCATTTCATTGATTATGGAAGTAATTACTAAGAAAGATTGACACTAATAAATCCATTGTATGTTAATATTGTTTAATAACCATAAAGTGTTACACGAAATTCAAATATCTTGTTGCTAATATTTCTAAAAGTTTTTTAGTCTGTATAGAAATACAAAGATGGGGGAATTTAATTATAACCCCTAGCTCACTCCCACATCGGGGAAGCATATGAAAAGGAAACATAGATTGTTGGTATAAAAAGAGGGGTTGGGGGTATTTGAAAAGTATCTTTGCGTTTGGGGTAATGACGTAGCTAATGAGGTACTAACCGAGGCGTGTTAATTGCTGGTTGAAAACTATTTCCAAACCCTCTCCTTGGTTTAAGGTCTTCTTGAGCCATCGAGAATTTCTGGAATGACTCCCTTTCAAGGGTAAATTCTTATAATTTTTAGTTTCTAATTTTTATATTCTAAAATGCAAACGGTTACAACAAAGTTGAATTTAAAAATGTTTGTTGAATAATGATTTGTTTGCTAAACTTCTCTTTAACAATGATCTTTTGAACTCTATCATACTAAGGGGCAGTGGTTTTAATAGCATATGCTCCAACAAACACAGATTGACATCACTGTTTTTCATCTATCCTCTTTAGTATTTGTTACACAGAAAACTAATATTTTACATTTAATACCAATATGTAATTTTGTAATTTATATGTTTCTCGTTGTATTTCTTATCCGCCACAGATAAAAGAAGCATTGCTACTTGATGTCATACCAATGCTTCTGACCCGCGCGTAGAACTGTCGACGGGGTTCAGCTACTCGCAGGCGAAGGAGCCTTACAACATATTTGGTTACGATGATGCTGGCTCAATGGTTTGTTATCTTTTGGAATATAATATCAGGTGTAGAGGCAAGAAGCCATCATCACTGGTTGGAGGATAGTGGGGCCCGGGGGGTGGGGGGGCCGCCCCCCTTTTTTTTCCGTCGATAGTGTTAAATTTTAGTCTGGTAGTGTAAACCTTTGGTCTGGTGGTGCAAATTTTTATATAAATATCGAGTTCGTCCCCTCTAAAAAAATTAATTTCGCCCCCGCCCCTTACGAGAATGTTCAAGTTCTGCCACTGGCCACCATCACCACCACTGAGAAAAGAATCAACAACTACTAATTAAAATGGTGGACATGTGATGGATGTTACTTTCTTATCTTACTTTTGATGAATCTTAAGTTTTATAAAGTTACGAATCTTGTTATTAAATGAATCTCATATCTCATCTTTTTTTTCTTTTTGCCATGTGGCATTTGCTTTGCTTTATGATGGATCTGGTGGTGGTATCTACCACTTTTCGTTTCTTACGTAAAAGTATAAAGTGGCCATCATCTAATAATTATTGCATCTACCACGCAATTTATGTGAAAATATGCATCAATTAGAACTACATAAGAAACATATTAGTCGTGTATAGATAATATTTCTTGTAATTATATTTAACATAATTATAGTTATAATTTGATTAATTAATTCTTCACAATTGTCTTTTATATATATTTATGAATAGTTGACAAAAAATTACAAATAAGTTGTAAAACTTTTTGTTGTTCTATAGAAAACATAATTAAATTTGATAAATAACATCTATGACAATAAGATGATGGAGTATACTCTCACTTAGGCGTCAATTTATTCATCTATTTCACTTATTCACATTCGTTAAAATCAAGACATGTCTCACCTCCTTTCATCTCCCTCAATTTACTATAAAAATAAATATTAATTTATCGGTTGTGGGACCTACCATCCACCGTTAAAGTTCGCTACAAACTTCACGGAACTCCCCTTTAACGCCTAGGGTTAACATGCCACATCAGTATACTGGGTAGCCTTAAGTGTATTAAATCAATTGGAGTTTGATGCTACTGGTCTGTCTCTTATTCACTAAGCAAGATGTCACTAGTTCAAGCCCCGCTCCTTCCTATTTCATTATGAAGACGGTTTGGGTGTAACTTGTAAGGTTGTTCATTTGTGATCATCAGGTCTTGGGTTCAAGTCGTAGAGTCTCTCCTGCATATAGTGTACGGTAAAGTTACATCAAATTAGGGTTGTTCACGTTCAAGCTGAATTTGATTTATAATCAATCCAAGCTAAGCTACCTCATGAGCCAATTTCGAACGAGCTTCAAGCTACAAATTTTAAAACATTTGACTTAGTTTTGCCAAGTGAGTAATATATATTAATGGGTATTTTGGCTAAATTTAGGGTATAACATAAATTTGTATAGTTATTGTTATCATGAAGGGACAAGTACACTAAACAAAAGCACTCATCACTCGCAAATAATTACATATACATATAACCAAACCGGATTGAGTTGAAATGAACCAATCCAACTTGAATGCCGAGCTGGCTTGGTTTGTAATCGAGTTGCTTGCAAACAAAATTTTTCGAATTTTTTCCACAAACTTCGAGCTATTTGAAAAACCCTACGTCAGTTCACGAGCCTCCTTGAAATTACATAATTGATATAATAATGGTTTTTTTTTTTTTCATCTTAGATCATGACTTAAATTGTCAAACTTATCTCCAAATATGATTGAAATACGAGCCTCAATCAAACCTCATCACCCTGGATCACAGATTTGATTTCCCGCATCCCAACCCCCAAATCCCCTCACATTATTCAGATTCAGAGGAACAATTTCCCTCTGCAGATTCTGCTACACATCGATTCCTCTGATTTCAGCAGTAGTTATGGGGTTGGTGAAGGCGGCAATCGGTGATGCAGTAGTCACTTTCATGTGGATCATCTGTGCTTCCACCATTGGCGCTATCACCTCCATCATTGCCGGTATCATCGGTGCTCAAGGCCTCGTTTCTTCGCTTCTAATCACCACTTCACTCATATTCCTCATCTCCGTCGTCTTCGGAGTGATCGCCGATGCCTTCGGTGGCGCTAGCTTCAATGCCACCGGAACTATTGCGTTCTACATCGCCGGTGCCGGCGGTGATGACGATACGCTCATGTCTACGGCCATCCGGTTTCCGGCTCAGGTGATGCAATGTTGACGAAACGTTAGTTTTGTTAGGCGATGATTTGTTATTGCGTGAACTGTTTGGTTGATTATTGTTGAATTGGATGTTAGATTTTAAAGATGAAGGAAACGCTAGTTTTGTTTGGCGATGATTTGTAATTGACTGAACTGTTTGATTATTGTTGAATTGGATATTAGATCGGTAACTTCAACCGTTGAATTTGGCACGATATGATCGGTAGAATGTCTACTTATGAAGTTCAACATCAAATGTGACATGAATGCTTAATAGATTCTAGTTGAATTGCATAATAGATTAGTAACTTCCACCGTTAAATTTGGCACAATATGATTGGTAGAATTTCAACTTATGATTTTATAACATCAAATTTGACATGAATGCTTTGAATTTTCTATGTGAAATTGTTGGTTTGGTATTACGTAAGTACAGATGATGTGAGCAAAATTTTTGTTTCTGAATACTGAAATTAGAATTGTGTGGTTAACTTGACAGGCAGTTGGAGCGGTTGGTGGTGTGTTGGCACTTATGGAGTTGATGCCAATGGATTATAAGCATATGTTAGAAGGACCTACTCTAAAAGTTGATCTGCACACAGGGGCCATTGCTGAGGGGGTGCTGACGTTTGCGATTACCTTTGTTGTTTTGTTGATCATTATCAAGGGTCCTAAGAGCTTATTTTTGAAGAATTGGATGCTTTCTGTGGCAACTATGGCGGTGATTGTTCCTGGTTCTAGTTACACGGGTCCTTCAATGAATCCTGCCAATGTAAGTACTACAAAACTCTATCTTTTTATGATAAGTTTGCATTTGATCCTCATATATGATTGTTGGATGCTTTAGTTTTATAATGAGATCTTGATTGCTCTGTTCACTCACCTCTTATTCTGCAGAAACCTGCAAAAGCAATTAAAACATCTTTTATTTTTCTACATTATAAATTGTCTAAAACTTAAAGCTTTTGGTGTCCCAACCAGCAAAGACTGCCTTTAGAATGTTGGGCATTCAGCGAATTACAGATGACCCATGAACTATAATTGCAAAGCTAATGTCCAATATATGATATTTTTAATGTGGATGCTGTCTTTTCTATATTGAAGGATGATAACAAAATAAACTATAAGTGTTTGTAATAAACATGCTCCCTTTGCTCCAAATATGACTTTGTTGCAAAATCCAAGAATAAATTGAACTTGGCTCCTGGAACAAGTTTGGTAACATAGTTGTTGGATTATCTATTTATCTAGTATTCCTTTTTTTTCTAGACTCCAATATTACCTTTAGTAGCGATACCTTGTATAAGTTGTACCATATGTCTGTCTTTCCTCCTCTTGTGACGTGTATGATTTTGACAAGATATATATCATATAACCTTCAAGGGTGTGGTGGAGGGGTAAATGCTTGATTGCCCTTTGAAGGTTAACTACTCTAGCAAGCTGCGTTTTAACTAGTCCCATAGTTTTCCATGATAGGATCTCACAGTTATCAAAAAGAAAAAGGAAGATATATACCATATTTACAAACACAATGAACAAGAGTGACAGCTAGAGGAATCATTTTTTACCTAATTACCTGAAAAAGTGTCGGATTATGTTATATCTTACCTCCAAGAGGTCAAATGTGTAAATTTTAAAATACTCAAAACAGATCGAAAGTTTAAAAACATGTCCAAAACTGTCTGTCTGATCATCATGACTACTAAGTTGTGTTTGACTAACAAACTATAGTCTATATGCGTGCCATCTTCACCAAAGACTGTATCCTTGTCCACTATCATGATTTATGTTATAAGTTATTTTCATGGTAACTATTTCTAACCATTATATGCAGCTTTCATATGCTTCGTTTGATGAGTTGATTATTGACCCAAAACCTGATATCAATGAAAAGATAAAATGACTGATTGTTTTGTAACATGCAGGCGTTTGGGTGGGCGTATGTAAATAACAAACACAATACATGGGAGCAGTTCTATGTTTACTGGATATGTCCATCATTAGGTGCCATTTTGGCTGCTTGGTTTTATAGGCTTGTTTTCCCACCTCTGCCAGCTTCAAAGACGAAAACAGCATGAAAACAACGCAGGTGCGCATTTATTAAAAACGAGACATTCGCTTGATTTGTTTAGGCATAATAATCTGTAGTGTAGGTGGCTTGTTTAGTTTCAGTTAGCAGCTGGTAGTTCAGAGATACATTTTTTTTACAGTTATAGAATAAATCCATTTTATGAGTTCATTATGATGATGCCATAACCTGACTAAAAATGATATATTAACATGAAATACACACAAGAACACCAACAGAGGTGTGAAATTTGGTAAAATATTATGGTTTCAGAGAGCAAATCCATTTAACGAATGAAGATTTCTCGCTCTGGGTTTCAGTAATTTATTAATTTCTCACTCAAGATCTCATCATATACCAAGATAAGATGAACAGGAAGGAGCAACATGAAAAGAATTGACCACTAGGGCTCGAATCTCCACCAAAATTTTATTTGTTTGATGTTTTGCAAATGAGTGTATAATTTTTCGGTGGTTTGGAAATTATTAACATAACTAGAATTTTTTTTTTGGAACGGCAAATGTGCGACGCTGCTTCGGAGAATAGGTGTTATCTTAAGCGGGCCCACTTATTCGTTTAACATAACTAGTAATTGTGTCCGTGCAATTGCACCTGTGTATTGCGTTAGCATGTTAAGCTCTGTTTTAAGCATCAATTCGTACATTGAGCGATGATGCTTTAAAAAATCGAATAAACAAATGACGAAACATTGTTGGAAAACCTTTGCAAATTGGTTTGTAAAATCAAACCTTTACATGTTGTGGCTTGTTAATAAAGTAACTGGAAATAATAATTCTTATAAAAATTATGCCAAAGTCAGCTGAAGGTAGGCAAAGCGGCGCGTGTGCGTAGTTTGTTAGCAGGTTAACCATCGTGTTAAAACATAATTAAAAAAGAGTAAGTTAGCGAGTTAAACATAGCGATGTTACGTTAAAAAAGTTGAATTATCAAAAGACAAAACATAATTAAAAAAAACCTGGCATTATAGTGGGTTAAGATAAATCTTTAGGTCTTATAGTTTGTTAAAAAAGTATCAAAAAATAAAAAGAAATAAATAAAATATTATGATGATGTTAGTGCTGACTTAAGCATGCATTGAAGACCTGTATATTGCACTTAAATGTTTAGCTGTATAAATGAAACTCGTGCGTTGCGATAGAGGTGTGAAAATTTATAGGGCTCGATTTTGACGAACTGCACATTAGTATTTAAAGCCGTGTAGAACAATCATATCGGAACGTTGATAGAAATAGACATGTTGCAATAGTAAATCCAAAATTTTAAAAACATCATATTTTAAACGTTATGAGAGAAAAAAAAAAAAAAAAGAACCCTATAAAAAGAAGTTCTAATGATTTGTACGTTTATGCATTGATAACTTGTATGTTTAACGAACAACTTGGTTCTAAACGATATTTTCACCAAGATAAAAATGTATACGTCACAACAGTTTATTTGAAAACCTATAAAACATAATATGCAAATGATTATAGAAGAAAATCAAGTATGTTTGAAATTTATACTGATGCAATGGTGTATTCAAGACTTCTAGAATTCGTATATATGTCTTAAGTTTTTCCTTTTACGTATAGATAATGTGTATAAAACTAAGACTTAAAATCCATCAAAAATGATGGGTGTACAACTTTTTTGTGAGGTGATCTCTCCTCTCTCCCTATATGTTTATCATTTCTTTTATTTTTAAGCTGATAATTAATATATAGAATAATTAATATTTTTTACAAGAAATAATAATCATTTTTTTTAACTTTTAAGATGATATAAATATATTAAGTAAACAGGAATTTTTATTAGAAATATAAATTTTTCCTCTTTGTATTCTTTCAAGCTCGTGGTCGTTATCAATCTCATTTACAAACCAAAATCAGCTTGAAAAAAGGATGACAAAAGTATGAAGAAAAGAATATCATCAAAGCAGTCATTTTTCTCGGTTGTGGTAAACTACTATAGTCATGCAAAGGCATATTCACGCCAAAAGCCATGGCATACATGAAACCTTGGTTATGTATCTGAATGTGATGCGCAAGCACGACTCATGTAACAATTTGCACTCATCTATGTCGTCAAACATTTATTTTATGAAGAAACTATGTAATACGTGACCACAACTCATGTATTGTTTTTAGCATGAAGTTATTTTCTTCTAATGTAACGCCTTTAAAAATTAATGTTTTTATATATGAATCTTAGTTCTATTTAATGATTATTTTCTTTTTCAATTTAACTTTATATAGTATTGCATGTATTGTATATTTAATTTCTGAAGCACGACACACAGAGTTTTAATATCCTTTATTAAAATATGCTTCCAGAAAAACGTAAATATTTTTTTGAGAGTTATATTTTTAAATAAAGCAAGCATGATTTGGGAATATATTTTGGGTAACTGTTAGACCATTTGGCCCATTCTATCTTTGTAGCTAATTAAATGTTTGACTTGTATTGAAACTGAAATTGGTCAATGTATACTAATACCTTTAACTATCAAGTGACAATACTTTTTCTCAACGATAAACTCATGACCCATTAAACATACTTATATATCTACACTAGATGTTTATAACGAGACTTAAACTTTCAACCACTTAAGAGAGACGCCATTATAACTCATTTGCCATTTGATAGGTGGCGATGACTACTATGGATTTTTAACAAGTAATTTATGTTAGTTTGGGTGTTGCAAGTTGAATTTATTAATTTAATAACAGAAAGTCAAATCTTGTATTTTATATATTTTGCATGCATCAGGTTCATAAGATAGTTAGGACATGGGCTGATGATTTAAGAGGAGCAAACTTGCTGAAGTGAAGAATTCATAAAAATTACTTTTATAGAATGACAATTGCGCACTCCATTTAATATACTCCTAATTATACACCATAATTGATTTACATAAATTCGTCAATGGACCCAACCCCAACAAGATACATTCATCTTTTCTTTGAAAACAATAAAAATTTGCCAAAGAATGAAACATCATTTTGATGTAAAACAAAAACTTAATATTTTGAAACACGCTTTGCATCCCACATTGGCCGAGTGATGTAACAGACAAGGGTGAAGTTGAGTAGAAAAGCGATGGCCCAATATTAGAGTATGCATATCTTTCTCGGCCTTTTGGCTAAGACCAAGTGTAGTATCTAGTCTTTTCAGTTTAACATCTGATATGTGGGTTATTGACCCGCTCGATATTAATCTAATTTTATAAGGGAGAAGACTCATTACAGTAACGTGTTGCCTTGGTCATCCACTAAGGCTTGGGCGCAGGCCTCCAGTTTAGAGTCTAAACTTTAAAATTCTAAAAACAATTGCACAAAGTATAGAATAAAGCTGTATGCTTCATATGATGATGCGACCTGGCTCCAATGCAAAGCGAGCATTTAAGTCCAGCACTCGTTATCATTCATGATCTTGATTCATTAAGAGATGGTAAAGTGGCTTGAAAGAAAGTATGTCCATTTTGATTATCATTCATGTGCTTAACTTGATTTTTTTTTACTGTCTTTCAGCTTGCAGCATACAAATAATAAACAAAACTGGAAATAAAACTATGTTCTTACAACTAAGTCAGAAGGACAAATCAAATGCGGACATCTGGAAGTTGGGTGTTTGTTTCATTGCTGCGAGTGTTGGTTTGACCGGAGAATCGAAGAATAGTAATGTGTTTCCATTTCCTTGAGACTAGCAGCAGCATCTTCACCAATCCTAGCCAACATCCTATCAGTCTTCTCAGCCTGCTGGCTTAGCTCTGCGGTTCTCTTATCTACATGGTCGTTCAATGATGCAAATCCAGAAAATATAGCTGTCTGCTTTAGCTCTGATACCAATTTTAGCAAAGAATCTGCTGCTTGTACCTGATGTTTATCAACTTGTACATTAGTTTCCAACTATCGGTTGTATAAAACCTAGCAAAGCCAGCTTGCCACACCAAGACACTTCAATTCTGGTCATGGGCTAATTGGGCGAAACAGGCCGAAAAGGTAGCAAGTCGAAAGTCGCCTTATGATGCTTAAAACTTCTTAAATTGTTTTATTATATGTTACAAATTCTTATTGAAAATACTTTATATAGAAAAAGATAAAAACAAAAAAATGTTTATGTCAACCAGACCCAAACCATTTTGACCGGTACTTAAGGATTACATGCTTTAAGTCGAACCCATTTTGGCTTTGACCTCAAGACGAATAAGATTTTGAAATCAGTATAGTAGATTGAGTGTGTGCCAAAGAAGGTGATGATGTTTACCATTTTTGCTGCGCGCACCTCCATCATGAAAGCTTCTTGTGAGTTTCTGACAGGAGGGTCATTAACCTACATGATATTTAGAACTTTAACTACGTGAGATGGTTTTGTACATTTTATGGGTAGGAAAACATGACCTCATGCATAAAATCATTCCAATAACAATTCCTCGATGAATAAAAAAACTAAAAACCACATATGAAGAAAAAAAGATGAATCTAGTGGAGACTGAAGACCACTTTTCTCCATAGCTGGTGCTATCTAAAGCACACGGAAGAATACGAAACAAGTTAAAAGTTGAAAGCTAGAGATGGCTAAACGGGAGGTAGAGTGCGCGCCAAAAAGGACAAATCTTGATACTTGTTGAAAAACACGGGTGGTTGGGCTGATCTTAACATGTTTCTCCAAAATTTAAACTTCACATGCAAAGATATTGTGTTAAATATGACTTAAACTTGTATTCTAACAATAATAATTTATTTTTATCATAAAGAAAGTGAGGTTGGCAACTTTCAACCAATTTGACCTGTTCCTTGTAGTTACTTTCTTATGCAATTTACCCATTTGATCATTAGAGATAGAACATAACATGGATAAACCCATTCATAAGTAAACGGGTCAAAATCAACCCCTTAACTGAACTAAAAACCACCTCTCAAACCTGACTAGAGTCATAAAATAACCTTCCATTAGCAAGAATTAACTTCACTAAAAAACTGCAGAACTATTAGCCTTAAATTTATGTTTTCAGGTTCATAAAACTAGGAACCCGCTCAGACAATTGAATAATAAACGAACTACATACATAGGTTGCTCAACGTTTGAGTCATCGAGGAGCCAATGAGTTCTCCCATTTGCTCTCCCAATTTATAAATACCAAATCAATGCATCGTTAAGCAATAAGTGTAACAGAATTACAATCCTAAAGCCCTATTTATAGTGGGAAAACATCCTAATCCTAGTGCCTGTAGGAAAAGTAACCTGTACCTCAAGTTTACTTATAACTAAATTCCGGCCTAATTAAAACCCTATCTAATAATTGAAATAAAAACTTTCATAATAAGTATAATATATTATTTGGGGTTTATTAAAATCGTAGTTGGCGAGTCATATCATATTTAACTCCAATGTAACAGAGGTATACAAGTTTGTTTTCTGATTGGTTAGGTTAGTTTAACTTTACTCCAGTAGTCCAAATTTAAACTAAACTCGTTTCTACCATGGATACTAAAAGCAAGCAAGCAAATTTGGCAACTTGAAGACTGATGATTCATCAAAACTTTGAAGTGGATTTTGCAAGTCCAGCAAACTTAAGTGCTTGAAACAAACATAAAAATAATGTTCTAGAACTGACAGTTCTTAACTGCCAGAAAAGATAATCATATCACTGGTGAGTGGTGACCCATAGCTTAGATAATAATAGGATTTTAGGAAGTAGCCTTTTAAAGATAAACTTATATAAGTATATCTACAAGACCACCCAACTGACTGCTATTGCCTCAAATATATACACTCACAAACAAACAAAGAGAGAGACCATATAGAGAATGTACACTAACTCGCATGCAACATGTATAAAAGAGAGATGATAGTAGCTACAAGTTTTCCTCTTTGTAATCTGCTTATAGAGAATGTACACTAACTCGCATGCAACATGTATAAAAGAGAGATGATAGTAGCTACAAGATTTCCTCTTCTGCTTACATAAGACATTAAAACCTTCAAAGAACTATACCCTTATATAAGTTAGAAGGTGATTTGCACACCACTAAACTTACTATGTACACATTACTCCACCATTCATGTTATGCAATATTTGTACAGTGTTGATTTCAATTGTAAGTGGGGTGTAGATAGTAATGTTAGTCATGTACAAACCGTCCCCTGTTAGTTAATCTCTGCATGAAATTACACATGGAGGAAGCATGCAGTTAATTGTGCAAGAAACGATAAATTAATGTCAACAATTATTTTTTGCAAAAACGGTCTCATATATAGAACATAGGGAGTCTAAGCCAAGATAAACCAATGAACTTCATATAGAACTTTTACAGGAAGTACATAAACTACAAAAAAGCTATGTGCGTGCACATAAAAAGGACATACCCGGGCAACATTAACAACAATGCTGAAATTGTCAACGATGCTTCCAATGTCGTCGTCAACTCTCTTCTGCAAGGATTTCTGCTTTTGAGCAGCGGCGGCGGCTGCCGCTGCTGTGGGACCACCTGCCCCACTTGGGGCTCCACCTACACCTCCCTTGTTCATTGCAATATTCAATATGCTGCCTGCCACAGAAAAGACATGTCAAAGCTAAACAAAAATCCCCAAAGACACCAAATATATCTACCTAGATGTTATATAGAAAAACAAATAACACCTTTTCACAGTTGCAAAACATAAGCATACAAACAAACAAAAGTGACACTCTTTACAAGTGAAATTAAAATCATTTACATATTTTCATTTGAAGTTCATTTCAATGGAAAAAGGAAAAAGAGTAACACTCTAGCAGACACTCCTATCTAAGGTCATCTCTTTATAACGTTATAGACTAAAATTTTCCTATCACAATTGGTTTTATACAACTTAAACAAATTTCCAAACCAAAAGAGAGTAACATTAGTTCAATAGATTAAAGTGGGTAATGAAGATCATATAAATATTAGATTATTAGGTATACAAGTAACCCAAGGTTAGATATTATTTCTCAATTTCCTAAGAACTAAGAACTCAAAATGTTGATTCAATTTTGCCAAAAAGTAGATTGCTTATCTTCAAGAAAATACATGTCTTATCATATCTCTAGACCGTGTATTATTGCAATAAACTCTTATCTGATGATTGCTATATGCCAATAATAAAAGTGGTGTGGTTTCCTATAACTTTATTGCTTACAGATTATGCCTTTAAAACAGAAACTGCTGGGTCAATATGACATCACTGCATGATTTATTTTGAACAAATCCCCTGGTCTGTAAAAAGCATTTTCTTCTCAAAACCTATTGGGTCAACAATTTCTTCTGGGAATCTGGGTATATATTCGCTTTGCAATTCAAGTAACAATACAGTTGCAAGAACAATAACCTTTCTAGAGAAAGCACAAGAATAATCACAAGACCATATCTTTAATACCAAAAAATGAACACAAAGCGAGAAACAGCGATAGAATATTGGGGTTTAGCAACCACATCCATTTCAGAAATGAAAACTTCTTGATCTAGGGTTTCAAAGATCCATTTTTTTTCTTTCTCAACATTGCATCATAACAATCAAGAACGGAAAAGAAGAACATGATGCAGCAAGAGTCAAGAATTAAGAGAAAGGGTTCCAATCTCCCCTCTTTTGAAGAGCTAAAAAAGAAGACGATAATGGAAAAGAAGAAAAAAAAAAGATTTAATTGCTGAAAAATGAAGAGAATAAAAGGATAATTTACCTGTGGGAGAAAGGTATTTCTGAAAACAGTAAGCTTAATTTTAAAGTTATGTAAATTTGCTATCTTGAGTTTATGAATCTAAATAAGATATAAACTTAAGTTGATAAGCTCATAAACTGCTTCAAAAGCTTATGAACTCTAAATATTTTTAATACAAACATCAATAATTTTGCCTATAATTAACCAAACACACAAATAAAACTAACCAAGAAGGAAGAGGGGCACAGGAGTAGTGTGAAAGATAATAACCACTACATGCAAAAATGTTTATAATAAAAAATAGTCTGGAAGAAGATAAGCGAAAGGTAACAGCATAAATTTTGTCTTGGATGCTCAAACAGAAATGAATGATCAGCTTTTAACTATGAGGTTCCAACTTCTAAGGTCCAAAGGCCGATATTGACTGGAAATTAAACTTAAGGTGAATTAAAGATGTGGGAGGTGTGACAAGCAGTGTTTTATAAAATAAAAAAAAAGACACCATCATTAGTTAAAATTATAAGTCAAAACGAACCCTTACTAGTTTCTAGTAATTTCAAGATACATCACACATATTATCAAACACGTTCTACAATTAGTACATCAGAACCCAATAACCACTTGAAACTCAATATACAAAGAAAACTCACACAAATCTTTGAACAAAAGCGTGTAGACTAAAACCCTTTAGACAAAAATAGGATCAAGTAAAACCCTTATTGAACACATTTTCTACTTATTGAGATTTTCTAACAGATGTATCAGAACTGTAAAAATCCATTTTTTTACTGGTAGACACCAATTCGAGAAGTTCAATCTCTCAATAAATATACAAGAACAATAAACAAAAGGGATTTGGGAATTACGTGTTACTAAAAAGCATAGAAAACAAGGCATCTGGAATCTATATCAATGAATAGAAGCACAATTTAGTTGCTTAAAAACAGGGATGTAGAACTGCTACTGTGAAGATTTGGTATAAGTGTAAACTAGGGCAAAAGATGAAAGAAAATTGTACGGAAGAAAATGAAGAAACCTAACCTGAGTTGCGAAGCAGTATAAAAGATTATTAAAGGAAGAAGAGGGTGTCTGAGATGCCGGATCGCCGGTGATCGGTCATCGGTGAGATGGTGCAGAGAAATGGTCGCTGAAGCCTTGAGCAGAGAAAGGGGCTAGAAATTTTTTGTGTTAAATTGTTGATTATTATTATTTTCTTTAGTGGTGGTCGGGAAATTTATTTTTTAATCAACTTTTTATTTATTAATTTTTGAAAATTCATTAATTTTGAAAAGTCCGTAAGAATTATTTTTAAAAAGTTACTTTTCAGAAATAACTTTTGGTTTGATTTAAATTTATATAAAACAATATATTTCTCAAACTCATTTAAGTTATTGATATAAGAAATTGCATATAAAAATGTTTAAATACTCACACACATATACAGACACTCATACTTTTATATTGAGATGTGAATTTTGCATATGAACTAAAATCATTACAAACATGAGATACGACTATGGCACATGCCAATCTTTATGAGTTCTTTTGATTCGCATAATTAAGAGAATTGAAATTTTAAATTTTTTTTAATAAAAATTATGTTTGGTTGGTTAATTATAAGAATTGAAATTAGGAACCTTTCCTGTAATTAAAGGAATTCACGTTCCTTAATACCAGTGATGCAATTCTAACAGTCCACTAGAATGTTTTAATATTAACAAAAATCGTCTTTTTCTTTTTTTACCCTTTCTTTGATCATCATCTTCACATCAAAAGCGATGGCCAAAAATCAATAACATCAAGAGAGGCCTATGAATCTGGGTAAACAAAAATCATAAAAAATCACCCGCTGATATAAAATCGAGTGAATATGGAAGCGATGAATAGTGTAATTGAGTTGGTGGTAATGAACACGTCAAATGGATGGTATGAACATAGAGGGCGAAGTTGATGATGAACACGTCAAATCTATTGTGAAGAATGACCCTAGAGGGCGATAACAATGAACACCTTAAATCGATGCTAAAGAGCGACAAGAACCTCGCCTCAAATTAGTAGCTTACATCATCACTTTATCATCTCATTACTTTATCGGGACTTGAATCGGGCGATGTTTAAATCGAATATGATGAAAAGGAGCGATGATGATGGAGGGTATTCGACAATGGTGAAGTGTAGTCAATGAGGATGAACGATGAAGCACCGATGAGGAAATCATAGTTTAGGGCTGCCATATACTAGATTGGTTAAGTAAAACGGGAAGGTTTTAATAAGGGTAGATTAGTAATTTAACTTTTTAAACATTCCCATTCTATTAAAAAAACTCTAAAAGGATTCCATTTCAATTTCAATACAAAACTCACTAACCAACCCTAGGTATATTGTTGTATATTTGGCAATGATGTATTTTGTGTCATGTAACATTGAAAACATAAAATGTTTGGAATATCAAAATATATTATACTAGGTTAGTCCCGTGTATTACAAGATAAAATATGTTTATAATTACATACAAATAGCTATTTTAAGTAAAAAACAATTATGTATTTTTTTTAAACTTTTGTTTTAAAAAAATTGTGATTTTTAAATATTTTGTTTTAAGAAAAATGATAAAAAAAAGTTTATTGTATTCTGTATTTTATAAAATTTATGTTTTTAAAAAGTGTGTTTTTAATAAAAAACAAGTTTTTAATTTATTAAATTATACATTTTTTATTTGAATATGGTACGAGTAATATTATAAGTATTCAGTATTATTATTAACAACATATAGAAATGAGAAAATAAGAATAATAAGTCTTACAATTGTTTCACGTTTACTTTAGTTTTTTTTTATAGATAGATGGATAGGTTAAAAACTATTAATTAAATGAATTATACTTAGTTAAAATATTTTGTTTAAAAAAAGTTTAGTGTGATTTCCAATTTCCTTAATAAAATCTATTTTTAAAAAAGATAGTTTGAATTTATTAAGAGAGAGAAATATAGCAATTAATATAATTCATTTTTAATAAGAGAGAGAAATTTGTTTGATATTTAAATTACTATAATACCATTTTGAAGGGAAAATTAATATGTGCATGTCTAGAAGAATGACAAGTGACAAAAAAATAAAATAAAAAATAGCAAGTGGCAAAGAAAATCTTGCTTTATTAGAGGTTATAGATTATAGATACATTAAAGAGTAATATACATTATAAAAAGAAGATAAATTACAAATATAAAGTTATCTTTATATATGAAATCAAAATATGTTATATACATTATAGTGTAATATTTAATTTTTTAACAACAAGAATTTTATAAAAAAGAGATCGATTACAAAACCAAATTAAAACTCAACAAAAAAATAACGTTACATATACAAACCAAATTAAAACTCAACAAAAAAAAAGAAACGCTACATATACAATATGGAATTGAATAAGGATATGTAAAATAAATAAATAACAATCTAAACTCATTTAACATAAAGATCAGACCTCCCAGGCCTCCCATCAAAACATGGGTTCTCCGCTGTTTAATTCTATGAATGACTGGCTTAATTCATTGTATAATTTGAGCGACTCAATTAATGTCATCTAGATCATTTTTTTAACTGCTACTTGGATCACTGGCGGGTGACTGACTCATCCGATTATATTCATTACTCGAGTACCGAATCTTGAGGCTCTAGGCTGGCACGTTTCTGAAGAAAAACTCATTCATCAATCCATCCCAATCTGTCTCAAATCTAAGACCATCCTTAGGAAGAAACCCATCTTAGGTAAAACACTTGGCCAAACCTAGAACCTTTTTTTATTACATGTGAAACTTAAATTCAAAGCCTTTTTATTTTAATAAAGTTTTGAATACCTCATCTCAACCACTTAAACCGAAAATCATTGACTCACCATCTAGATAATAAAAATTACTCAAACGAACCTATTTTATTTATGACAGTTGACAATGAGTTATTTGATGGTATTACTCACATTAAAAATAATGATTTTTAAAGAGTTGGTAGTTCGCCTACGTTATTGTAATACTCGTAATTTGTAAACCATTTTCATCTATTATTTTGAAAAAGTTTGACAAACTTCAACAAAAAGCGTCCTGTTTTTAATTAAAACATACCGGAATAATAAATTAAGACATACCATTTATAACTTTCGACAAAAGATTGTTATTAAAACACGACATAGAAATTGTAAAATCAAGGTATGCTAAGGGTTTTTATTTTTTATATAGTTTCTGAGTCTTATAAGTTTTTTTCTGAGTCTTATAAGTTCTTACTTTGTTGTTTTGTTACATTTTGTTTTTCTTTGGCGTTTTTGTCACTGGATCTTGGTTGGTTGTTGGCTCTTTCCCATCAATCCCAGTGTAATAACTTTATATATCCCTTTCCCACTCATTTTTTCTCGAGATACGTTGTATATATATGGATAAAGTTTTATTTATTCTTTTTTTCAGCAATCACACAATCATAACTCCTGTCATCGTGTCTCTTGATGCGAGAACAATAACAAAGGGATAGAGTCCAACAAATAAAGACGAGGTTTATTGTTTTGGTTTTGTGATTAGAGTATTTAGTTTTTGATGGCAACACGCAACAAGTGATAATTGTGAAACGATGAGAATTTAGTGGCGGTGGCTTCGGAAATGTCTATTATTTTGTACAAGTATTTTATATTTTACTAATTTTGTATGGCTTGGATAACTTTTTATATTGAGTGATGTTCTCTTTAAGATTAAAGTATTCCGCGTTTATTAGATGAGACAAAAACCTTTTTTTTTACCAAGAACGAGATATTTTTTTGATGAATTATATGAAAATCAAACCAAATGATTTTTTATACATGGATTGAAACATTGTAAATAATCATCCCAATGTTTCATGAAAGGATGTAACAATTCACATTTATAACCGTCATAACTATCAACTACTTAGTCAGTCTAGTCTTCAAGATCGCAATTCAAGGTATCGAGGCAGTTAAATCGGTAGTAACAAGAATAGTAGTAACTAAGTTATTACCGACCTTCAAACATCAATTGAGAAATTAATTATTTGATCACCTAGCAGCTACCGACTATTAGTAGTATCTTTTGTTATTATAGATCCTCAAGTTACCAATGACGCTCAAAGTTGCTATCAAAGTCAAGTTGGTATTAATGATTTTATTTACTACTGATGCAAAGTTAATATCAATGCATTAATTGATATCAAAACAAGAGTTGCTGCTGATCTTTAATTACTATTGTATACATTTCTATGCAACATCTTATTTGCTAAGTGATTTTGAAGCAACTTTCAATGCATAACAAATATGTCAATAAATAAAATGCAACCTATAGCTTGATTATCATCAAGGGTTTATCTCTGGAAACCCCACTAGGTGTCTTTTTGGACCATGTTGTCCACAGGGCTTCGCCTACTATCGTGCTTTTTCATTTCAAAAATCAAAATAATTTTAAATAAGCATAAACTTCGCACCCTATAACTCATGCAAATGTTTAGTCAAACTTCTTAATTGATGTTAAATAAATCAAAGCATACTAAAATGTCTTTAATGACAACCAAATCACTAACATGATACAATGTTTCACTTTTAATAGAAAAATCTCTCATGTTTCAATCCCTTTTACATAAATAAAATTTTAACTAAATGTCATTAACTAACTTCACCATAATTATATTAACCCATACAATTTCGCCCAAAACACAAGGATTTTACTTATTAGCTAAGGCTTCAAAATCAATATTTTGCTTAGCAATCTTAACAAAGTGAAATTTACCCTTTACACCTTATCTTACACGTTCTCAACGAGCAATAGAAGAATAGAAACGTAATTTCCGAAGTGGGAACAAATTCTAGCACCAAATAACATCCAAAGCAGTGTACAACTTCTCCATCACAATGTACAAGTCATCATACTTTTACCCTCTATATAATCACAACGGTTGCGTGTAACACACAAAATTTCAAATCACACTCTTTTTAGCTTCAACAAATGGACCCATACAACCACCACCACCACCACACCACCCACCACCACCGTGACGACGACCCACCACCACCACAACCACCACCACACGTCGCCGGCGGACACTACCCACCTCCACCGCCTTACGCCACCCACCACCACCATGAACCACCGTACCCACCTCCACCCCACGTCGAGCTCTACCCTCCACCACCACCGCCACCACACGCCGCTGCTCCGTACACGGCAGATTACCACCATCAACCACCACCACCACCGCAACACACCCACCATACCCCACATGTTCCTCCGATCATCAACCACCACCACATTGATCACCACAAACAAGCACCAAAATACACTGATAATAAACCTACTGTTAGGGTTTATTGTAAGGCGAGAACAGATTACGCCCTCACGATCCGTAACGGAGAAGTGATTCTTGCACCATCAAATCCGTCTGATCTTCATCAGGTAATGCTTGATTTTTGATCAAAACATTCTGTGTAGATTGTTGCTGTTGATAGGGCAAAGGTAAGAATCGATTGAAACCATGATCCCTGATATCCCCTTTGTGTGATTGTGTAATTAGTTTGTTGAATTGGTGTTTGATTTTGAACAGCATTGGATTAAAGATGAGAAATTTAGCACAAGAGTGAAGGATGAACAGGGTTATCCCTCTTTTGCTTTGGTGAATAAAGCCACTGGTCAAGCTATGAAGCACTCCATTGGTGCAACTTATCCTGTATGTGATTCTTTTTGTCATTGATGATTTGATTTGCCATTTTGTATGTTGATTATTTGCTGCATATTGTTTTTTTGAGATGATTGTTATTGGTTATAACATGTTTGATGGTTGTGAATCTCCTATGATCAAATATACATACAAACCGGTGACATGGGCCTTTCGAGACTCAAATACGTTCAGTTTAGCTGAACATGTTTCTGGATTCGACCCGAGTTGAGCTGAACCCAGTTAGACTAAACCAAAACCCGCAAGTTTCGTGTCAGGTTCGTGTCGTGTTAGAACTTCACACCCCTAACAAGAACTTCAAATTTATGGGATTTGAAGTTTGATTATGATAAAATATTAGTAATTTGACATTTTGAGATCAAAAGAGCTACTGTTTGACTGCATTGATAACATTTTTATTTCAGTTTTATTGAAAAAGTGTTGTATTAAGCTGACTGGTAACATGTTAAGCAATTTGCATCATCATATAACCTTCAAATTTGTTATTATTTGTGTTGGTGAAGTTGTAATTTCTTTACTCAGGTTCAGCTGACAGAATACAACCCTGATAAACTTGATGAATCTGTTCTTTGGACTGAGAGCAAGGACTTAGGGGACGGTTATCGGGCTGTAAGAATGGTCAACAATATTCGACTCAATGTTGATGCATTCAATGGTGACAAGAACCACGGTGGCGTGCATGATGGCACAAAAATTGTTCTCTGGGAATGGAAGAAAGACAGTAATCAAAGGTGGACCATGGTCCCTTACTGTAAGCATCTCAACTCAAACTTTACTTGATAATATTCTTTAATAACAGTACTACTACCTATTTTCTTGTCATAAAAAGGTAGAAACTTTAAAAGAATGTATCCAGCTTGACACGCGTTGTGGTTCTTTCATGATCTTTCACCTTAGCAGCAATAGAAATATAATCCATATCATTTCATCTCATCAATCTGTCAAATGGTATATGCAGGATATCATGTCTTTGAGATTTCCATGTCTAGTAGCTATACACCGCACTGCTTCCTCATCACGTGGTGTTGTGGTGGTCTGTGTGTCTGTAAATGATTTTGTGTTTGAATAAGTCGACTGTTAAACAACTACATGCTTAGTCCTGTGTTAGTATGTACTTATATATCACCCTTAAACGCATTTGGTATAGCGTATAGCATTGAAATTTAAAAAGAATTTTAATAAAAATTATGTTTGGTTGGTCAATTATAAGAAATGAAATTGGAAACCTTTCCTGTAATTAAAGGAATTCACGTTCCTTAATACCAGTGATGCAATTCTAACAGTCCACTAGAATGTTTTAATATTAACAAAAATCGTCTTTTTCTTTTTTTACCCTTTCTTTGATCATCATCTTCACATCAAAAGCGATGGCCAAAAATCAATAACATCAAGAGAGGCCTATGAATCTGGGTAAACAAAAATCATAAAAAATCACCCGCTGATATAAAATCGAGTGAATATGGAAGCGATGAATAGTGTAATTGAGTTGGTGGTAATGAACACGTCAAATGGATGGTATGAACCTAGAGGGCGAAGATGAACACGTCAAATCTATTGTGAAGAATGAACCTAGAGGGCGATGACAATGACCACCTTAAATCGATGCTAAAGAGCGACAAAACCTCGCCTCAAATTAGTAGCTTACATCATCACTTTATCATCTCATTATTTTATCGGGACTTGAATCGGGCGATGTTTAAATTGAATATGATGAAAAGCAGCGATGATGATGGAGGGTATTCGACATTGTGTGATGAATGATGAAGCACCGATGATGAAATCCTGGTTTAGTGCTGCCATATACTAGATTGGTTAAGTAAAATGGGAAGGTTTTAATAAGGGTAGATTAGTAATTTAACTTTTTAAACATTCCCATTCTATTAACAAAACTCTAAAAGGATTCCATTTCAATTTCAATACAAAACTCACGAACCAAATGACCCCTAGGTATATTGTTGTGTATTTGGCAATGATGTATTTTGTGTCATGTAATATTGAAAACATACATGTTTGGAATATCAAAATATATTATATACATTAAAGAGTAATATACAGTATAAAAAGAAGATAAATTACAAATATAAAGTTATCTTTATATATCAAATCAAAATATGTTATATACATTATAGTGTAATATTTAATTTTTTAACAAGAATTTTATAAAAAAGAGATCGATTACAAAACCAAATTAAAACTCAACAAAAAAAAAAGAAACGTTAGATATACAATATGGAATTGAATAAGAATATGTAAAATAAATAAATAACAATCTAAACTCATATACGTAAAGATGAGATCTTCCATCAAAACGTGGTTCTCCGCTATTTAATTCTATGAATGACTAGTTTAACTCATTGTATAATTTGAGTGACTCAATTAATGTCATCTAGATCATTTTTTTAACTGCTATTTGGATCACTGGCGGGTGACTAACTCATCTGATTATATCCATTACTCGAAGACTGAATCTTGAGGCTCTAGGCTAGCACGTCCCTGAAGAAAAACTCGTTCATCAGTCCGTCCAATCTGTGTCAAATCTAAGATCACCCTTAGGTAAAACACTTGGCCAAACCTAGAACCTTTTTTTTATCACATGTGGAACTTGAATTCAAAACCTTTTTATTTTAATAAAGTTTTGAGTACCTCATCTCAACCACTTAAACCGAAAATCATTGACTCGCCATCTGAATAATAAAAATTACTCAAACCAACCTATTTTATTTATGACAATTGACAATGAGTTATTTGATGGTATTACTCACATTAAAAATAATGATTTTTAAAGAGTTGGTAGTTCACCTACGTTATTGTAATACTCGTAATTTTTAAACCATTTTCATCTATTATTTTGAAAAAGTTTGACATTCTTCAAAAAAAAACGTCCTGTTTTTAATTAAAACATACCGGAATAATAAATTAAGACATACCATTTATAACTTTAGACAAAAGATTGTTATTAAAACGCGACATAGAAATTTTAAAATCAAGCTATGCTAAGGGTCTTTATTTTTTATATAGTTTCTGAGTCTTATAAGTTTTCTTTCGTTGTTTTGTTACCTTTTGTTTTTCTTTGGCGCTTTTGTCACCGGACCTTGGTTGGTCGTTGGCTATCAATCCCTGTGTAACAACTTTATATATCCCTTTCCCTCTTATTTTTACTCGAGATACGTTGTATATATATGAATAAAATTTTATTTATTTTTCTTTTTCAGCAACCACACAATCGTAACTCCTATCATCGTGTCTCTTGGTGTGGAAACAATAACAAAGGGATAGAGTCCAACAAATAAAGACGAGGATTATTGTTTTGGTTTTGTGATTAGAGTATTTAGTTTTTGATGGCAACACGCAACAAGTGATAGTTGTGATGGTCTCAAGTTGCGCAACAATGAGAATTTAGTGGCGGTGACTTCGGAAATGTCTATTATTTTGTACAAGTATTTTATATTTTACTAATTTTGTATGGCTTGGATAAATTACCCTATATATGAAAAGAGCAAGCTGATGAACAGTGATTCGAGGGTATTTCGGTCATTTGCTCCGTTTCTCGGTTGTTGTGCTATTGCTTTTTTTTTTCTCTCTTCATCCCAAGCATCCTCTGATCTTTATCTTCTTCAAGAGACGTGCAGATGCTTCATTTACCCCCACTCATGCTGGTGTTTCAGGCGGTGGGCGGGCGGCTCTCACGATGACCGTGTGGCGTCGCCGGCGTTTCAGGCGCTGTGACGGTGCCGATGGCTATGGTGATGGCATTAGAGAGGGTATGTGGAGGTAGGAGGTCTTAGGGAGGTGAGAGGTGGTTGTTCGTTTCCGCTTGGACGCCGCAGGCGTGGTCGTGCTCTGGTACACCTCGATTTCTCTTCTCATGGACTGTTGTTGCCGGTAGACGATTGGCTGCTCCGCCTCTCTCACCGGGTGTGTGGTTGTGCCTTGATTGTGACATCGGCGTCGTCTACCACTTTGTTGTGGCGGCGTCCAGCCCTTTAATGTCACACGTACCACCGGTGGTGGTTTTCCATTTTTCGACGGCCGCCATGGAAACCTTTCGCCTCCCTTATTGCTGTTAGTGTTAGGTGATGGTAACGGTGGTCATGCCGGTGGCATTTGTTGTGTTGATTGCGGGGTTGGAGTGGTAGAGGTCAGGCTGACGGTCGTGGTGGTGATGGCGATGGTACCACCTGTCACACCCCAACCACAGCGGTTTCCCGCGGGGCGTGATCATCATGGAAACCATAGTCATTGATCGACCACTACATGATTCGATAAAAACATACGTTGCAATCACGTTGAAAGATACATAATTGTTTTCAGAGTTACATAGCGAAAGTAGTAGCAAAATGTAAATTGTTTTTCAAACAAGGCCATAAAAAAAATATGTCCCAAAAGCATGCGTGAATCCTAGAATGCGATAAACTCCAAACAAGCCTAGCATCGTGCAACCCTTAATTTCCTGAGAAAACATGCAAGAAATATGTCAACATAAAGTTAGTGAGTTCACAGGGTTTAAAGTAATAGCAAACAGTGTAATGGACCACAAGTCTTTCCATGATTTGATTGTCGGTCAAACAATACTACAACATTATATAAGCATCGCAACCGAAGCTAGACTGTAACTGTAATAAATTGCCCCTACCCATGCCTACCGTAAGCACAGGGGTGAACAGGCTAATAATGCACCCGTTTAGACCTCCAGTCAAAGTTAGGGTAATTAACCCGGGTGGGGGTTGTCAAACCCAATAGTACTATCCATGATTACCTCGCTTTGGGAAATAAACTAACGGTCCGATAATAGGGGACTTCATATGGTAAGTAACAACATATATAACATGTGAAACCATTGACAAGTAATTGTGTCCATGAAAATAGTAATTTGCATGTAATCTCCCCCAAAATAAAAATAAGTAAAAATGGGGCCGTAAAACTCACCTGTAATGCACGCGTGAATATTAGCAATAGTCTGTACGTATGATCGGTCTAGGAATCTCCTAAACAACATCACAATATATTCATGAGGTCATGATTACTAACCCTAGATGGTCATGCATAACTCATCCATAAAGTTAGTTTTGAAAACGTCACTTGACTAGTTAGGCACGTCGAGCCGTTAATGTCTTATTTAGATTCTTGTCTTCATAGTTATCTTCCTAAAAATACATAATGTATTGTATGGGTTTTATATTAAGTATGATGCAATTATACTTTCCGTGTGCATGAGTTTCTTTTTACCAAATACCTCCAAAAGTTCACTTTATATAAATGTAGACATTTGACAGAAATAGGTAGATTTTTAGGCCAAGTTGTCATCCTATTTTCATGGTCCAAATAATTTTTATAAAATTTGATATTTTTACCACATCTAGCTCTATGTATTAGGTTTTCAAAAAGGTATACCTTGTAATGTGTAACTAAGTTTAAGTGCCTCGAAATGGGTCATGAGGCAACAGATGTCAGTGCAGCATTTTCCTGTACATGTCCATGGATTTCATCTTTTTGAGAGGTCAAACCATACTTTTATAAATAGTGCCTATAGTACTTTTAAACCTAACATCTTAAGCTAAGTTACACAAAAAGAAAGACTTCATTTGATTACTTTAAGCATAACTTATGCCTCCTTCTTTCTGCCCTATGTAATCTGCCAAAAACTCAGATTCAACACCTTAATCATATTTCAAGGTTAGATGCGTTGGAAACTATTTCTAAGGTTAATTTTAGGCTCAAGAAAGGATTCATTTGTTTTTTTTAGGTCGAGTTATGGTGTCTAAAACACAGAACATGAATCTGCCAGAAAATGTCTTACATGTTTTGTTACCTTTTAAGCTTTGCTAGAGCACCTTCGGATGAGTTAGTGAACATGGACACATCATGGTGATGTATAGAAGATTAGGAACCAGGTGCTAACCTTAAACAAGCAAGGAGAAGATGATCTTGAAATGCAAAGAGAAAGACTTGATCCCTTGAACTAAGAATCAAGCAAGAAAAAGTGGAGAAGATGTTGTAGGATGTTTGGAAGCTTCAAAAATCACTTGATCTTCAATTATAGCACTTGAATCACCCAAAACTTGTAGAAGACAATTTAGAATTAAGATGAGGTGGTGATGGGGGTGTCTTAGCCGAAATTTAGAGAGGGAGAGAGGAGAAGAGATGTTGGGTGGTGGTGATGGTGTATTATGCACCTTTATTTATAAGAAAAAATTCATGCCTTAGGTCCACCTCCCTTGGTACATTGCTAGACACACTTGGTCAATTGAATGGAAGATGGAAGTGGCCATTCATGGAAGGGCAACATGATGCTTTAAACAATGCAAAAGTTGTTACACAAAAATGGCATGACTACACCCTTCAAGTCAAACAAGAAAGGGTGCATCTCTTTTGAGGTTGCATGGGGAAGAGAAGAGGGGGGGGGGGACGGCTATGGAAGGGGGGTGGGGTTTGGTTTTATTTTTTTATAGTATTGGGTATTGGGTGGTATTTGTTGCACTATGGTAATTATATTTTATATTACTTTTTAAAATACATAAAAATTTTATAAGAAATCATATGAGTTCACATATTTTAATATTGATGATATGTATATAATAACTCGTGTATCTAGTGGTTGCGTTATACGCGTTTTATTCGGGTAAAATATCAATTTACGCGTTAAGGTTTATTTATGAGTTTAAGCTTTTCCAATGTACTTAATTTGGGATCTAAAATACTTTGAAACACTTTAAAGTATTTATTGACACATATATATTAATTGTCACCAACGTTCGTATGTGCTTGTATCGCGTGTAAAAAAATGGTAATTACGCCAAATTACCAAAGCATTAAATGTTATGCGTGAAATTTTACAATGCATAAAACGACTTTAATAATTGTACTTAAATTGAAAATCAAGTAGTATAAGTATAATTATAACCAAGTCAAGGCCGGGTATTGACCTGAAATTGCCGGTTGTCACATACTCCCCATGTTAGAAAGAATTTCGTCCCGAAATTCAGTTAGGGTTGTCTGCAGATGCCAAGGTTTCAAACAAGTAAGGGTAGTTGAGCTTCATTTGGTCTTTGCGTTCCCAAGTAAATTCGGGCCCTCGCCTTGAATTCCATCGGACCTTCACTATGGGAATGCGGCTTCGTTTCATCTTCTTTACCTCTCTATCTAGGATCTCAACAGGTTTCTCAATAAAATAAAGTTGTTCATCAATCTGAACCTCATCGAGTGGTATAACTAGAATTCCATCTGACAGGCACTTCTTCAGATTTGACACGTGGAAAGTGTCATGAACACTACTAAGTTCTTGAGGTAGTTTGAGTTTGTAAGCTATGGGACCAATCCTTGCTAGGATTTCAAATGGTCTAATGCATCTGGGGTTTAGCTTACCACGTTTACCAAAACGAATAACTCCCTTCCAAGGTGAGACTTTAAGTAGGACTTTATCTCCCACTTGGAATTCCAATGGTTTACGTCTCACGTCAGCGTAGCTTTTCTGACGGTCACGCGCGGCTTTGAGTCGGTTCTGAATCTGAGCGATCTTTTCCGTGGTCTCGTGTATGATCTCAGGACCAGTGAGTTGACTATCGCCAACCTCTGTCCAACACAGTGGTGATCGACACTTCCTTCTATATAGTGCTTCAAATGGTGCAGCTTTGATACTGGTATGATAACTGTTATTGTAAGAAAACTCAGCTAAGGGTAGATGAGTATCCCAACGGTTTCCAAAGTCTATCACACAAGCTCTAAGCATGTCTTACAATGTTTGAATGGTCTGTTCACTCTGACAATCCGTTTGAGGGTGTTGCGGTGCTCATATCCAATCATGTACCCAAGGCCTTTTGTAATGATTGCCAAAATCTCGAGGTAAACCGACTGTCTCGATCGGAGATAATGGAGATCTGTACTCCATGTCTCGAAACAACCTCCTTGAGATAAACCCTCGTCAACTTTTCCATTTTATCAGTTTCCTTAATTGGTAGGAAGTGAGCAGACTTTGTCAGTCGATCCACAATTACCCAAATCGTATCACAACCGGTGGATGTCTTGGGTAGTTTTGTGATGAAGTCCATGGAAATCTGCTCCTATTTCCATTGAGGAATCTCCGGTTGGTGCAGTAATCCAGATGGTTTCTGATATTCTGCCTTAACCTTTGAACATGTGAGGCACTTGCTAACGTAGGTGGCTATATCAGCTTTCATGTTAGGCCACCAGTATAACTCCTTCAGGTCCTGATACATCTTATCAGAGCCCGGGTGGATGAAGTGTCTTGATTTGTGTGCCCCGTTCATCATAAGTTCCCTTAAGTTTCCACCATTTGGCACCCTAAATTCGATTCATAAAGTATCGAGCTCCATCGGACTTGATCTTAAATTGCTTATCCATGTCGTGAAGTGATTCATTTTTCAAATTCTGTTCCTCCGGTGCTTCGGACTGAGCATCTTGAATTTGAGTAGTTAAACTCGTATGGATCGTCATTCCCAACGCTCGCACCCGTAAAGTTTTGGTTCGTTCTTTCCTACTCAGAGCGTCTGCTACAACATTCGCTTTTCCAGGACGGTAACGAATCTCACAGTCATAATCGTTTAGTAACTCGACCCACCTGCGTTGTCTCATGTTTAATTCCTTCTGGTCAAAGATGTGTTGTAGGCTTTTTGTGATCAGTGAATATAGTACACTTGGTACCATACAAGTAGTGTCGCCAAATCTTTAGTGCGAAAACAACAGCTCCTAATTCGAGGTCGTGAGTGGTGTAATTTTTCTTATGCACTTTCAATTATCGAGAAGCGTAAGCAATAACCTTGTTGTGTTCCATCAGGACACAACCAAGTCCTTGTCGTGATGCGTCGCAGTACACCACAAAACCATCAGTTCCCTCCGGTAGGGACAGAATTGGCGCGCAACACAGTTTCTGCTTTAACAATTGAAACGCTGCTTCTTGTTTATCACCCTAATCGAACTTCTTGTCTTTCTGAGTCAGGGTTGTCAACGGTCGGGCTATTTTGGAGAAATTTTCGATAAAGCGTCGGTAATAACCTGCCAATCCCGGGAATTATCGCACCTCAGTCGGGGTCTTAGGTGCTTCCCAGTTCTTAATGGCCTCTATCTTGGAGGGGTCAACATGTATGCCTTTCTTATTGACTATATGACCGAGAAATTGCACTTCTCGAATCCAGAAGTCGCATTTTGAAATTTTGGTGTACAACTTCTCGTTTTTGAGTAGTTCCAAGATTAACCTTAGATGTTGCTCGTGCTCATCCTTGGTTCGCGAGTATATTAAGATATCATCGATGAAGACGATCACGAATTTATCCAAGTAAGGTTTGCACACTCTATTCATGAGGTCCATGAATACAGCTGGTGCATTGGTTAACCCAAATGACATGACCATGAACTCATAGTGGTCATAACGTGTTCAAAATGCGATCTTGGGGATATCTTCCTCCTGGATTCGTAATTGGTGATATCCCGAACGTAAGTCAATCTTCGAGTAGTAACTAGATCCCTGAAGTTGGTCGAATAAGTCGTCGATTCGAGGGAGGGGATACCGGTTCTTAATGGTGAGTTTGTTTAACTCTCGGTAGTCGATGCACATTCGAAAAGATCCATCCTTCTTCTTGACAAACAAGACCGGGGCTCCCTAGGGTGAGAAACTTGGTCTTATGAATCCTTTATCTAATAATTCTTGTAATTGATTAGACAACTCTTGCATATCTGATGGTGCTAGCCGATATGGGGATCGTGCTACTGGAGCAGCTCCAGGTACCAAGTCAATTCGAAATTCGACTTGCCTTTGAGGTGGAAGTCCGGGCAAGTCCTCGGAAAAGACTTATGGGTAGTCTCGTACGATGGGTATGTTCTCGATTCTTTTCTCCTCGATTTGCTTCTCCACTACGTGCACCAAGATTGCATGATAGCCTTTTCATAAGTACTTCCGGGCCTTCATACATGAAATGATCCTTAACACCGTACCATGCTTTTCTCCTTGAATCGATATGGTCTCTCCGCTCGAAAGTGGAATGCGAACGATCTTCTCACGACAAACGATTTCCGCTTGGTTTTCCGATAACCAATCCATGCCAATAACAATTTCGAAACTCCCTAGGGTTACAGGTAGCAAATCTATATCGAATGTGTGATCCACCAAGCTAAGAGTGCATCCTCGTATGATTTTGTCGGTTTCAATCAACTTACCATCGGCTAACTCTATTGTATACTTGGAAGTCAAACAGGTAGGAATAATTTCAAGCAATGGACTAAATTCGCTAGACACGAAACTCTTGTCGGCACCCGTATCGAATAGGATAGATGCATAGATATTATTTACAAGAAACGTACCCGTAACAATGTTCGGGTCATGTCGAGCTTCTCCAGCTCCAATTACAAAAGCTCGTCCACGTGCGTTGTTTCCACCAATTTTCTTCGAGTTCGGGAAATCCTTGCGAAAGTGCCCGGTAACACCACATTCGAAACACGCACGATTGTTTCCTGTTTTAGGAGCAGGGTTGGGCTTTCGGCAGTCCTTAGTCGCATGGCAAAAACGTTTGCACTTCTGGCACATGGAATCCCCACATGCACCTAGATGATGAAAGTTACACTTGTAGCACTTAGGTAGGTTTCCAGCATACCCACCTTTTGTCTTCTTCTCAGATGGGCCAACAGTGAAAGCCCTAACAACCACTTGTTTGTTTTGGTTTTGATGCGGGGCATTTCAGCCATGATTGTTGTCCCACTTCCTCTTGTTGTCATAGTTCTTTTCCACTAACGTCTTCTTCACAAATACTCCCTGACGTACAGCTTGATCAGTCAGGTCATGAGCAATTCTGACAGCCTCTTGGATGGTGGCTGGCTTGGGTGAGGTCACCATGCTTTGAATTTGGGGTGCAAGGCCCCAAATGTACCTTTCCACACGCTTGAACTTTGGGTTAACCATGTGAGGGCATAGACGGGCAAGGTCATGAAATCGGGTGGTGTAGCTTGTAACTTCTACACCCTTCATGGTATGGTTCCAGAATTCAACCTCAAGTTTTTGCAATTCATTTTGGGGGCAATATTCATCAGTCAGCATTTGTTTCAACTCATCCCAAGTGATTTGAAAGGCAGCGTCAATACCTAAAGTCTAGGCATGAGCATTCCACCAAGTGAGTGCTTGACCTTCAAAGGTACAAGTGGCGAATTTCATCATATTCTCCTCAGCACAGTTACTAATTCGTTGGACTGACTCCATCTTCTCTATCCAGCAGACCAAAGCAACAGCTCCTTCATTACCGCGAAAGTTAAACGATTTACAGTTTAGGAACGTCTTGTAGGAGCAACCTTTGTTGTTAGCATCAGATCCTGTGTTGTAGGTTTAATCATATTAACAATAGTTAAACATTAACAATGACCTTTGTATCTCAGGTCTTTAGTTACGCCAGACATTATAATACCTCCTGCGCCACTGGCATTGCCTCCATTTACTTCAGATCCTCCTACTCTGCGATTCGTCTCGTGATGTGCGATTGCATCCGCCACTCGTTGCGTCACAAGCTGTTCGATGGCCTCTGCTGTCATGGGAGTACCGCTTCCCATATTGGTTCTGACATTTCTCCTTCGCGGTGGCATGTTTCTTCAAATCATAATGATAAGCAAGATAAGACAATATTTAATAATGTCAAACACATGTGCACCAAAAGTAAACAATCATAACAACCAAGCAACCACACAATATATAGAATATAACATAACTTGATAATAAATTGTACAAATTACAAAATATTTTAAGAGTACACACTCCTACAACAAGTTAATATCCAATATTACGTGAGCACAGCCCGCTCACGATAGGCAATCAATGGAATAAATGAGTGAATGCGTCTGTCTGCACAGCTGCCATGGCCATGAGCATACACATGGCTGCCAATGCAGTAGAGGACGCCAGGCGCTCTTCCATCACCATCACTCTTTCTTCAGCCACTGTCGCGAGCTGCTCTGCTTGAGTAGCTCTCTGCTCCGCTGCCTCCAGTCTCTACGTCATAGCTGCCATGTCCTCTTGTACGCTAGTGAGTCGGTCATGCATCGTGTGCAGGGCCTGATCATCAAGGTATCTGCTCTCCTCGATCGCTAACAGTCAGCACTCCACATCCTCCATATCAATGGTCTCCTGAACTCCTGTAAGCTCGGCCCGTATCTCATGTAGTTGCTGATCGTGGCTTGCAGAACGTGCCACTAGTAAAGGCACAGTGAGCTCCACTGGCTCTCGAGTGAGTGGTATCGAGCCTGGGGCACGTGATGACTCTCCCACCTCAAATGTAGAGGAAATACCCTCGATGTCTCTCCACTCGTCCAGTCGACTAGGCATCCACTCCCACCGACGAATGTCTATTCTGCGCCTTTTAGGCGCAGGATCGAGCTCAACAGCACAGTCTCGAGCGGGTGTGGGAGGGCGAATCGGGACATGAACCCGCTTCCTAAGAGTGTGTGCAAGAAGCACACTCCCGGGGCGAGGCCGATAGCGACGGAAAGAAGGCGGTGGTACACCCGGACCAAAGATACGGTGGGTGTCCACAGCCACCGGCTCGGGACTAGCAGCTATAGGGGTGGGGTCAGCAGGCTCGGGGGCGAGGTGGAGGGGGTCGGGGTCTGCTAGCGGAGTCGGGTCAGAGGGATGAGGAATCGGGTCAATAGGCTGAGTAACAGGATCAACAGAGGAGAGGTGGGGTCACTAGACTGGAGGGTGGCCTCGGAGGGCTCCGGGTCGGAATCGACCGGGTCAGTATCGGCCGTCTGAGAAACTAGGTCAATAGACTCCGAATCTAGGTCAACTACCTTGGTGTCAGCAGGCTGAGGGGTGGGATCTGTGGCCTCGGGAGTGGGGTCAACTGGCCGAGGATCAGTAGCCACAGGGGAAGACCCCAAGGATGGCTCAACGAAGACGTGAGACATGGTCAGTGGAACGGCCATCGGCAGCTGTGGGCTGATGATACGCACGACTCCCGGGATGAGCTCTTCTGGGAGGTCGGCATGAATCTCAAGTGTTGACGCCCACCAATACGCGCCTGGAGGGGGAGGGGGTAACCCAGAATATCGGGTTGTGGTTAACACCCTAGTGGTGTCAGGAATGGGGTTCGGAGTGGGAGCGAGGATAGGAGTAAGAGGAGGTGCAGGGATCTCGGCCTCAGTGGGGCCAGTAGGCTGGAGCACGGCATCGGACGAAGGGTTCGGGATGACTGATGTAGATCCTATGGATGAGGTCAGAGATGTCGGCTCATACTCCTCATCTGAGTCAAAAACGTATATCGGCATCGATGCAGACGACATCTCTATGACAAGGCAACACACAAGTAGAATTGATATAAGTTAAGTTAATGTATAAAGTGTTAAAGACATGTAATGAACTACAGTTATAGTCTAGCTCCACCAAATGCAACCTAATTCCCTATAACCAATGGCTCTGATACCAACCTGTCACACCCCAACCACAGCGGTTTCTCGAGGGGCGTGATCATCATGGAAACCATAGTCATTGATCGACCACTACATGATTCGATAAAAACATACGTTGCAATCATGTTGAAAGATACATAATTGTTTTCAGAATTACATAACGAAAGTAGTAGCAAAATGTAAATTGTTTTTCAAACAAGGCCATAAAAAAAATGTCCCAAAAGCATGCGTGAATCCTAGAATGCGATAAACTCCAAACAAGCCTAGCATCGTGAACCCTTAATTTCCTGAGAAAACATGCATGAAATATGTCAACATAAAGTTAGTGAGTTCACAGGGTTTAAAGTAATAGAAAACAGTGTAATGGACCATAAGTCTTTTCATGATTTGATTGTCGATCAAACAATACTACAACATTATATAAGCATCGCAACCGAAGCTAGACTGTAACTGTAATAGATTGCCCCTACCCATGCCTATCGTAAGCACAGGGGTGAACAGGCTAATAATGCACTCGTTTAGACCTCCAGTCAAAGTTAGGGTAATTAACCCGGGTGGGGGTTGTCAAACCCAATAGTACTATCCATGATTACCTCGCTTTGGGAAATAAACTAACGGTCCGATAATAGGGGACTTCATACGGTAAGTAATAACTTATATAACATGTGAAACCATTGACAAGTAATTGTGTCCATGAAAATAGTAATTTGCATGTAATCTCCTCCAAAATGAAAATAAGTAAAAATAGGGGCCGTGAAACTCACCTGTAATGCACGCGTGAATATTAGCAATAGTCCGTACGTATGATCGGTCTAGGAATCTCCTAAACAACATCACAATATATTCATGAGGTCATGATTACTAACCCTAGATGGTCATGCATAACTCATCCATAAAGTTAGTTTTGAAAACGTCACTTGACTAGTTAGACACGTCGAGCCGTTAATGTCTTATTTAGATTCTTCTCTTCATAGTTATCTTCCTAAAAATACATAATGTATTGTATGGGTTTTATATTAAGTATGATGCAATTATACTTTCCGTGTGCATGAGTTTCTTTTTACCAAATACCTCCAAAAGTTCACTTTATATAAATGTAGACATTTGACAGAAACAGGTAGATTTTTAGGCCAAGTTGTCATCCTATTTTCATGGTCTAAAGAATTTTTATAAAATCTGATATTTTTACCACATCTAAATCTATGTCTTAGGTTTCCAAAAAGGTATACCTTGTAATGTGTAACTAAGTTTAAGTGCCTCGAAATGGGTCATGAGGCAACAGATGTCAGTGCGCATTTTTCCTGTACATGTCCATGGATTTCATCTTTTTGAGAGGTCAAACCATACTTTTACAAATAGTGCCTATAGTACTTTTAAACCTAACATCTTAAGCTAAGTTACCACAAAAGAAAGACTTCATTTTATTACTTTAAGCATAACTTATGCCTTATTCTTTCTGCCCTATCTAATCTGCCCTAGCTAAGGTTAATGTTAGGCTCAAGAAAAGATTCATTTGGTCGTTTTTAGGTCGAGTTATGGTGTCTAAAACACAGAACATGAATCTGCCAGAAAATGTCTTACATGTTTTGTTACTTTTTAAGCTTCGCTAGAGCACCTTCGGATGAGTTAGTGAACATGGACACATCATGGTGATGTATAAAAGATTAGGAACCAGGTGCTAACCTTAAACAAGCAAGGAGAAGATGATCTTGAAATGCAAAGAGAAAGACTTGATCCCTTGAACTAAGAATCAAGCAAGAAAAAGTGGAGAAGATGTTGTAGGATGCTTGGAAGCTTCAAAAATCACTTGATCTTCAATTATAGCACTTGAATCACCCAAGATTTGTAGAAGACAATTTAGAATTAAGATGAGGTGGTGATGGGGGTGTCTTGGCTGAAATTTAGAGAGGGAGAGAGGAGAAGAGATGTTGGGTGGTGGTGATGGTGTATTATGCATCTCTATTTATAAGGAAAAATTCATGCCTTAGGTCCACCTCCCTTGGTACATTGCTAGACACACTTGGTCAATTGAATGGAAGATGGAAGTGGCCATTCATGGAAGGGCAACATGATGCTTTAAACAAATGCAAAAGTTGTTACACAAAAATGGCATGACTACACCCTTCAAGTCAAACAAGAAAGGGTGCATCTCTTTTGAGGTTGCATGGGGAAGAGAAGAGGGGGGGGGGGAGGCTATGGAAGGGGGGTGGGGTTTGGTTTTAGTTTTTTTTTATAGTATTGAGTATTTGGGTGGTATTTGTTGCACTATGGTAATTTTTATATATTTTTATATTACTTTTTAAAATACATAAAAATATTATAAGAAATCATATGAGTTCACATATTTTAATATTGATGATATCTATATAATAACTCGTGTATCTAGTGGTTGCGTTATACGCGTTTTATCCGGGTAAAATATCAATTTACGCGTTAAGGTTTATTTATGAGTTTAAGCTTTTCCAATGTACTTAATTTGGGATCTAAAATACTTTGAAACACTTTAAAGTATTTATTAACACATATATATATTAATTGTCACCAACGTTCGTGTGTGCTTGTATCGCGTGTAGAAAAATGGTAATTACACCAAATTACCAATGCATGAAATGTTATGCGTGAAATTTTGCAATGTATAAAACGACTTTAATAATTGTACTTAAATTGAAAATCAAGTAGTATAAGTATAATTATAACCAAGTCAAGGTCGGGTATTGACCTGAAATTGCCGGTTGTCACACCATCGCCTCTGACTTTTCTTTGCCTCACAATCTCTCGGTTACCCTTTTGAGGTTTTCAAATCTCGCCGCCCGCCGCCGCTCCCCGCCGTTGTGCCGTGCATGCGTTGATGGTGGCTCTTGCTGCCGCTGGTGGATGTTGCGATTTGTCGATAACAGTGACCTAGGGTTCACTAAGACATTAAATTGATGTTTCTGGGTTTGATTTGTTCAAGATGTCAACTGAGTTTTTAACCTACGATTCATCTTTAGTCAATGATGTTGGGGTTTTCCTCACCTGAGACCCGATTTTCATCTTTTTAATTCATGTTTGGTCTATGATATGTGTTGAGCGATGATGATGATGCTAATGGTCAAGGTGGTCACTTAGTCGATCAATCTAAGGGTTAGGTCGGTGACGATGAATCCCGATTCATCCAAGGCTATTTTAGACCAGTAAAATGATCTCTCTGATTTTCTGTAATTGCAAGAAATTCCCTGTGGGGTTACTATGTTTGGCGATGACGATAAGATGATAGATGTGTTCATTGCTTTGGCGTGGCAAACTAATGTGTGCAGCCGCAAAGAACAATCATTTCTGAGCCAACAACGATGGATATTAACAGTTTAAGGGTAATTATGATATGAAAATGTAGGTGTCGTTTTGGCGAGGCAAACGATCTTTTACAGCCACGGCACATCATTTCTGAGCCTTCTAATCCAGTTTATACCGTTGTGTGGCGTTGTGGTCGGATTTTTAACCGCCGCGAAGCGCGGTCTGTTATCACCTAGTTTTTATAATGAGTGATGTTATATTTAATATTAATGTATTCCGCGTTAATTAGACGAGACAAAAACCTTTTTTTTGACCAAGAACAAGATATTTTTTTGGTGAATTATATGAAAATCAAACCAAATAACTTTTTATACATGGATTGAAACATTGTAAATAATCATCCCAATGTTTCATGAAAGGATGTAACAATTAACGTTTATAACCATCATAACTAAGTCTAGTTTTCAAGATCGCAATTCAAGGCATCGAGGCAGTTAAATCAGTAGTAACAAGAATAGTAGTAACTGAGTTATAACCGACCTTCAAAACATCAATTGACAAATTGATTATTTAATCGCCTAGCAGCTACCGACTATTAGTAGTATCTTTTGTTATTATAGATCCTCAAGTTACCAATGACGCTCAAAGTTGCTATCAATGTCAATAAATAAAATTCAACCTATAGCTCGATCATCACCAAGGGTTTGCCTCTGGAAACCCCACTAGGGGTAGTCATCCCTTAGACCTCGCTACCAGAGCATCCTTCTAGACCATGTTGTCCACAGAGCTTCGCCTACTATCGTACCTTTTCATTTCGAAAATCGAAATAATTTTAAATAAGCATAAACTTCGCACCCTGTAACTCATGCAAATGTTTAGTCAAACTTCTTAATTGATGTTAAATAAATCAAAGCATACTAAAATGTCTTAACGACAACCAAATCACTAACATGATACAATTTTTCGCTTTTAATAAAAAAATCTCTCATGTTTCAATCCCTTTTACATAAATAAAATTTTAACTAACTTCATCATAACCTATATTAACCCATAGAATTTCACCCAAAATACAAGGATTTTACTTATGAGCTAAGGCTTCAAAATCAATATTTTGCTTAGCAATCTTAACAAAGTGAAATTTACCCTTTACACCTTATCTTACACGTTCTCAACAAGCAATAGAAGGATAGAAACGTAATTTCCCAAGTGGGAACAAATTCTAGCACCAAATAACAACCAAAGCAGTGTACAACTTCTCCATCACAATGTACAAGTCATCATACTTTCACCCTCTATATAATCACAACGGTTGCGTGTAACACACAAAATTTCAAAACACACTCTTTTTAGCTTCAACAAATGGACCCATACAACCACCACAACCACCACACCACCCACCACCACCGTGACGACGACCCACCACCACCACAACCACAACCACCACCACACGTCACCGGCGGACACTACCCACCTCCACCGCCTTACGCCACCCACCACCACCATGGACCACCGTACCCACCTCCACCCCACGTCGAGCTCTACCCTCCACCACCACCGCCACCACACGCCGCTGCTCCGTACACGGCAGATTACCACCATCAACCACCACCACCACCGCAACACACCCACCATACCCCACATGTTCCTCCGATCATCAACCACCACCACATTGATCACCACAAACAAGCACCAAAATACACTGATAATAAACCTACTGTTAGGGTTTATTGTAAGGCGAAAACAGATTACGCCCTCACGATCCGTAACGGAGAAGTGATTCTTGCACCATCAAATCCGTCTGATCTTCATCAGGTAATGCTTGATTTTTGATCAAAACATTCTGTGTAGATTGTTGCTGTTGATAGGGCAAAGGTAAGAATCGATTGAAACCATGATCCCTGATATCCCCTTTGTGTGATTGTGTAATTAGTTTGTTGAATTGGTGTTTGATTTTGAACAGCATTGGATTAAAGATGAGAAATTTAGCACAAGAGTGAAGGATGAACAGGGTTATCCCTCTTTTGCTTTGGTGAATAAAGCCACTGGTCAAGCTATGAAGCACTCCATTGGTGCAACTTATCCTGTATGTGATTCTTTTTGTCATTGATGATTTGATTTGCCATTTTGTATGTTGATTATTTGCTGCATATTGTTTTTTTGAGATGATTGTTATTGGTTATAACATGTTTGATGGTTGTGAATCTCCTATGATCAAATATACATACAAACCGGTGACATGGGCCTTTCGAGACTCAAATACGTTCAGTTTAGCTGAACATGTTTCTGGATTCGACCCGAGTTGAGCTGAACCCAGTTAGACTAAACCAAAACCCGCAAGTTTCGTGTCAGGTTCGTGTCGTGTTAGAACTTCACACCCCTAACAAGAACTTCAAATTTATGGGATTTGAAGTTTGATTATGATAAAATATTAGTAATTTGACATTTTGAGATCAAAAGAGCTACTGTTTGACTGCATTGATAACATTTTTATTTCAGTTTTATTGAAAAAGTGTTGTATTAAGCTGACTGGTAACATGTTAAGCAATTTGCATCATCATATAACCTTCAAATTTATTATTATTTGTGTTGGTGAAGTTGTAATTTCTTTACTCAGGTTCAGCTGACAGAATACAACCCTGATAAACTTGATGAATCTGTTCTTTGGACTGAGAGCAAGGACTTAGGGGACGGTTATCGGGCTGTAAGAATGGTCAACAATATTCGACTCAATGTTGATGCATTCAATGGTGACAAGAACCACGGTGGCGTGCATGATGGCACAAAAATTGTTCTCTGGGAATGGAAGAAAGACAGTAATCAAAGGTGGACTATGGTCCCTTACTGTAAGCATCTCAACTCAAACTTTACTTGATAATATTCTTTAATAACAGTACTACTACCTATTTTCTTGTCATAAAAAGGTAGAAACTTTAAAAGAATGTATCCAGCTTGACACGCGTTGTGGTTCTTTCATGATCTTTCACCTTAGCAGCAATAGAAATATAATCCATATCATTTCATCTCATCAATCTGTCAAATGGTATATGCAGGATATCATGTCTTTGAGATTTCCATGTCTAGTAGCTATACACCGCACTGCTTCCTCATCACGTGGTGTCGTGGTGGTCTGTGTGTCTGTAAATGATTTTGTGTTTGAATAAGTCGACTGTTAAACAACTACATGCTTAGTCCTGTGTTAGTATGTACTTATATATCACCCTTAAACGCATTTGGTATAGCGTATAGCATTGCTACTTATGTATCTCAGGTATTGATTATTTGATAAGCATTGATATCTACCATGATGCTTGATAGCCAGTTTTTGCAACACCAAAGTTTTTGGAATGGTTGTCGTCTTATTGTGGCTTGTACATCATGCAATAGAAGTTGTGTCTTTATTCGTTTAGCAAGCATTCACACCATTCACACTATTCGTTATACAAACATCACTAACAGGTTTGACATTGTATGGTGTCTAAAAGATAAATCCAAGAGTTAAACGTCCATTTATTGGTCTATTTTACAAATCTATGAGCCAACTCAGTCCATTTAAATAGAAAGCCAAAACCTAAACTTCTGTTTAATTGGAAAGTGGAAACCTATATGAGGGTTTAAATGATGAAAAGATTGATGTAACAAATACCGTGGCTGTGTATGTGGTATAGATATAACATTTTAAAATTTTTATATGCTGACGAGTAAAAACAACCTGCGAGTATAAAACAGAACACGTATATTATGGGACTTAATTTGATTGAAAAAAAATAACCCCGAAGATAACGCAATATCTTGGAACTTACAAAAGTCCAAAGAATTTTTTTTTTTTTCGAACGACAACAATGAATAATTTTATTCAAAGAAGCTAGCGGGGAACTAGCAGAAATAGACACCCATTTTAATCACCAAAACTACCGTATAAAAGAGCAATTACAATTACATCAGTTTAGCTACACCATCAATGGGTCGCACCAACCACTTCTCCTAGTCAAAGAAAATTTGTAATCGTGACGTGGTGTCACTGTCGGATCATGTCTAGATGGTTTGAGAGGAAAGATTAAAAACTGTGAACTGTAGTTATTTGAGAGAAAATTCAAAAAAGCAATGTCCCAATAAATTTTCTTTTATCCCAAATTTCAACTTCTAAAAAGCTCTCCATACCTAAAATGAAAATCGATTCCATGAGAAGCAAGAAAACCCATAACCCATTTTCTGTATCTTCGTTTTGAAGCTCGGGAATCAACCTTTTGATACAAACAACACTATTTAGAATAATCAAGGAAGAAGGGAGGAAAAATGGCGGGAGTTACAAGAAAGATTGGTTTTAATTATAACTTATAGTCATTTGGATTGGTAGTCAATGATAAAAGTTAAAGACTATTTAAAAAGTATATGTATTCAAATCTGATTACGAGTAGTTAAGAGAACCTTAAAATAAAATATTGATCCTAAAAGAAAGTTGTTGTAACTTGAAAGTTTTTTATATCAAATAATTATTAATCCTATGAAGCTACGATAAAATCTTCTACGTCAGTTCTTTTCAAGTCTGACAACATTTTTTACAATCCGTTTATCTATTGGTGGGGAAACAATTGAACGGTTGTCGGAGGCCAACAAAGATGTGTTATTATCAGAGCCGCTACTACTTCTTATGTAATAAATTTTGAATTTTTCTTCTACTTTTATAGCTTATCTAGTCCAAATTCCGTTTCGGTCCATTCTCACGTCCTATCTCTTGAGGCCAAAATGCTAGTCCTATTCGATCTTAATAGGTAATTCCTTGACCTAAAGTAGGTCATGAATACGGCATGAAAAATAATTAGGTTTTAAATTATCATTTCTAACCAGTTCAAAAACAAAATTTGTGCATTTGTATTTAAATTAAAGTGTGTCAAAGCCAATAAAACACAAATGAGCAGTGACATTAGAAAAAAATGGTGGGAGAAACTGAAACGTGAAGGAGGTGACAGGGGCTAAAGACCTTGTTAACTGAGTTCACCTCGGACAATACGTTTGTTATTGTTAATTTCTTTCCCCTCATTGTGGAGGCTGCATACTTCTTCATTCCAAAGCACCAAAAAATCAAATATTTTATTGTGTTGTTTAAGTATCTTATATCGTGTTTTCAAGTTGTTAAACATATTCTTAGTCATTAAGATGTTTAGATTGTCCCCTAATGAGCTTTGTTTCTGGTTGCAGAACGTTTGACGAGGAAACCGATTACGCTATGGATTTGAGATGGGGTTGTCTTTTTCTTATTCATGAAGCACCTATGCGAAACCCTAAGCTGTGGGAACTACTTCTTAAGAAATCTTAAGAATTTACTCGTATGTGATTTCTCATGCTATTACTCGTATGTGATCATGCTATAGTTATGATGAGTAGATTTTACGATGAATACATTTGGTCACACAATAGTTATGATGTTAGATCATAATGCTTATAAGAACGTTTTAACAATATTAACACTCAAGATTGTTAGTATTACTTTCCTTTTAACCATCTGTTTGTACGAAGGTCTAATATAGAATGGGCTGATTCAATATGTTTTACACTCGAATAATTAAACGGTTAAAAATGCATCTTTTCGTTTTAAAATAAATGTATGCTAGACAAAAACGCACTTAGTTTTAGAGACGTAAATAAAATTAGATGTAGTCTTAGAAATGTGTAATTTATGTAGTTTAATGATAAAAATACAAGTAATGGTAAAATAAGAAATGTGATACATTATTTTCAATTGAAAACTCTTTTTTCGGAAACTACGTTGAAAGATAGAACATGTATTTTGGAAAAATAAGGTATTCATTTAAAATCGTAACATGAATTTTAGGTCGACATGGCCCTAACAACTAGCACAAATTCATTTTTAAGATCAAGAAATTCAAAGACACATTAGAAAAGAGCAAAAAACCAGACCGTTGTAACTTAGGTCCTCCGAAAGGGCCAGAGGAAAAAGAACTAAAGAAGTTTTGGCACCTCAATAGGGTTCAAAGTGTTCAGAACTAGACTGGACAATAAATCAGACGTTTTATCGGTTCGCTGATCGAACTAGTACGACCGAATATAAGACTGGATAAAATTACAATTATTTTAATTTATATATGTATAAAAATACTAAAAATGATTAAAAATATATTAAAAGAACCGGTTCGACCGGTCCGGTTGCCGATTTGACTAGTCCGGTTCTCGGTTCAACCGGTCCGGCTACGGTTTCAACATCAAAACGATTTTAAGTACCAAACCGGACCGCTTTAGAGTCCGGTTCCAGGTCCAGTTTTCGAAACAATAATAGAGACCTTTCTTTCACTTAGACTACAAACCCATACCAAACCACAAAAGATCGAGATAGAACCTTCATTTCTTCATGGCAATGAAGCTCGAACTTAACAAGGTGTTCAAAAGCAAGGTCAGGAACGACGAATCTCTTTATAATGAAGACATTGGTCTTGTTCTATTTGTTATACCCTTGAGATGTTAATTTGAGAAATTTTTTCAAAAGGTTACAAAAGTAAGTTAGTAAATTCGTAGGTTTAATTCCCACTTGGTATATCCTGAACTATTTAGCTATCCATGAAGTTTGTTATCTCTAGAACATACGGCGTTTTTTCCTATCGCCTCCCAAACTAGACGCACCTTTTAAAAACCTAAATTGTTCTCTCTCAAACTAATTAATTAGGACTCCTCTCCAATTTTATTTCTCCTTCTCCACAACAAATCAGAGGTGACATAGCACAAGGTCTATGGCAATTTCCATAACAAAGTATATAACCTGCAGAGATATGCTGTGTTTGAAAAAAAAAGAAGATATTCACATATGTACATGAATCAAATAAACACAGATGTATAATTACACAAGTATACTATGATACCTGGTATCAAATCAAGGAATGAATCAAATCAACTCTAATGGTTCTTCAACTTAAGGAGTTCTTAATCAAACAAACATATATGCACATGTAAATGCATACACATAATGACATATGACATCTTTCCTACAATTTTTTTTTTCAAACAGTAATAACATCCAAGATGTTTATCTGGACAAGGTTTCAACCTGAGTCTTATGAGAAAGTTTTCAGACGTCTTACCACTGGATCATATTTTCTATGAATAATTTGTAATAATATATATGATAACTACAAAATTTCCTATTGTGAGCCAATATGACGATGTTGAACTAAAGACAAAAGTGGAGTAAGTCTTGATCCACTTAAAATGCTTAAACAAAAAGTTTGATTAGAAAATAGCAAATCCAAGTGACCATGTGATTCATCTACTTGTTTGCTTCTAGTTGAGAGTGAAAGAAGGAAGTCAATGGATTTTCATGCCAATCTCATGTTGTAATTAAAAGGTCCACATGCCACAAATGGATTTTCATGTGCAAGGTTTTAGTTGCATCATTTGGGTGTTTATTTTAATCACCCAATCATTAATGCCATTTCTATTTGCTAATCTCTAGAAACCAAAGTGTACCTCTAAAGTACATCCATGACTTATTAAACACTCAATAAAAGTCAACAGATTTGCATCTTGCTACTTGTTTAATTCATATTTGCTTATGTAGTTTACCCAGGTTTTGACTTAAAGTAACTCGTTTTTCTTACCCACATGCTCAAGTTTAATCCCATGACAATTTTAATACATCTCTAAATAAATAGGTTGATTTGGGTTATGTTGCATCTCAAACAAGTTACCAATAAAGCGCATATAAACCCTAAATCCTACAGTCAGTGGCGCACCCTTTGGTGCTACTCTTAGAAAATTTTCAGCAAAGCAATTTAACTCGACTGTCAATTCCATAAATAACTCAACGAAAAAAGTATCGGATGCTATATAACACATAATACGGTCTTTACTAGGGTAGACAGTAGCTTAGAGTATGCTTATCAACTTCAACCTCAAAAAGTATCTTGTGCTGCAGCAAATAAAAATATATAACAGCAACAAAGGCAAAATAAAGTTGAATAAAGTAAGGCAGTTACCATATTTTTTCAAATATGTTTTTTTATAATTACTGTTATTTAATAAGAAAGTAGGTTTCAAGCTTCATAAACTTTCTTGGGCTACTTGAGACTACCTATGAATGCATATTTAATTCAATAAAACTTAAAACTAAAGGACACTAACCAAATCTTATTAATAATTTTCTGGTCTATGCTTGCAAGTGTAATGAGTTAACTTTTATAGTTGCCTTTTTCATTACTCTTCCCATAGAATATGATTCCTTATTAACATGAAGCATGTGAAAAAAGGAGGTAAACATATTTTATATTAGATTAACAAGTTGGCATATGTTTAAGGCTTTAACTGCCATTACAGTTTTCTCCCACCCATCTTTATATAAAGGGCTGTCATTCCACACTTTCATCTTCACACCTTCTCAACATATTCTGTAGCCACATATCTGCTTCAATACAACTTTTGCAGGTCTAAAATGAAGTTTCTTGAAATCTTTTTGGTTCTAACAGTCACCTCCATGGTAGCATTCCCAGGTGCTAATGGCCGTGGTGTTCGTGGCAGTTGGTCTAGTGCCCATGCTACCTTCTATGGAGGCAGTGATGCTTCTGGTACAATGGGTAAGAAACTCACTCAACCTAATGTGGTTATACTATCTTTTGTGGTAAAAAATGAATAAACTGATGGTTTTTGTTCATGTGCAGGAGGAGCATGTGGGTATGGAAATTTGTATAGTCAAGGGTATGGTACAAACACAGCAGCACTGAGTACTGCTCTGTTCAACAATGGGCTTGCATGTGGAGCTTGTTTTGAGATCAAATGTGTGAATGATAAAAGATGGTGTCTTCCTGGTTCCATTATTGTCACAGCTACAAACTTTTGTCCTCCTAATCCCGCGCTACCAAATAACGATGGAGGGTGGTGTAATCCCCCCCTTCAACACTTTGATCTCGCCCAACCGGTTTTCCTAAAGATTGGTCAATACAAAGCTGGAATAATACCAGTTCAATATAGAAGGTATTAGTCTTTACATTCAAACCATACGAATATTATCTTTGATATGTTTTAAGGCAGAGAGTATGATTTGTAAAACTGAGAGTGTTATTAAACTGTTGCAGGGTTCCTTGCAAGAAGAGAGGTGGAATGAGGTTCACAATCAATGGTCATTCATACTTCAACCTAGTGCTCTTGACCAATGTTGGTGGTGCGGGTGATGTCATTGCGGTCTCTATCAAGGGTTCTAAAAGCAACACCTGGCAAGCGATGTCTCGGAACTGGGGTCAAAACTGGCAAAGTGGTGCTTACCTTGATGGTCAAGCTCTATCTTTCAAGGTCACAACAAGTGATGGAAGAACAAGAGTCTCTAACAATGTGGCTCCACCTAACTGGAGCTTCGGACAGACCTATACTGGAAGACAGTTCTAGATTCTTCCATTCCATGACTCCAACTTTCTAACTTTAAGGTTTTCTTTTATGTGTTTTACGTTACTAGTAGTTAACTTTAATGTAATATAGTTATACACTTATATCAGACATATCAACTTCATGGGCGCTTTTTGGACGGCTCATGGAATTGGATGCCTGACTAAACTCCAGGAATCTGAAAAATATTTCGTAAGATTCCTGGAGTCTTTTTAGACCGCGCCCCTAAAAAACACCAAGGGTTGGTGGTTTGGTGTGGCAGGGTCTTTTTTAACCTATGCAATGATAGAGTCCAAAGATGCCTAAGATTTAGTCCTGTGTTCTTTAGGGGAGATGCAGGGATAAGTATACAGTATTGTGTGTCAATTGTGGTGTCAAAGATTCCTCAATGTATGCTCTTTTTTAACTTTATAACGAGAATAATATTTAAAGGTTTGTTATTTATTATCCTATGACTAAATCAGAGATATATTCATGCCATAGTAACAAGAACTTCAAATTTGGATCTTGAAAATCGACCAAACGGTTTTGGCGGATTGGCACCTTAAGGCTTTTTATTTATAATTTTGAAAAGAAGAAATCGGTTTAAGCCATCAAAACCGAACCATCAAACAGCCAAAACCATAAGTCGCACCCATCCCATCCAGTTTGGTTTATTGTTTCCCGAAGCCAAACCGGTGAACACCCCTATTTGAATGACTAAAACCAAAATGTGATACAATTATCGGGCCGATTTAGCATACACATTACAACCACCTTACCCTAGTAGACATGTTGCTATTCATGTATATTAGTATATTACATTTTTACATAATAAAAACACTGTACTAGAGATGTAACATACCTCAAAACAGAGTACCCACAGAGAAATGATTCAGCTGCAGAAACAAAACTTCAGAATCTCCAATTAACAGTTACAAAATACCAATTAGCATACATGTAAATGCTTATGAAGCCCTTACACACCGAATTTATCCCCAAATTCAGATCGAACACCTTTGTTTTGGTAGACAGGTAAAATTAAACAGCGTTAATCATGAAAAATCAATAAGCGAAACAAAGCTAATCAAATCTATAACCTAATTCATAAAATATACGCAAAGCAAAAAATTAAGAAGATATCGCACCGGCGAATTGGCTACGTTATTGTGGGGATTGGAAAGCCTGCGAAACCATCATCGTCAGTCGCACATGAATGGGGAACTCTATAACGGATAGTCTTAATGGTGAAGAAACAGATTAATTGGTATTGAATATTGATGTGCGGCCAAAAAAACAACCAAACCTAGTAAATATTCACCCGTTTAGAAGTTAACGTAATATTTATTAGAAGAGATAAACAAAAAAATAAAATTTAAAAGCTTTTGAATTATGACAAGTGGCCTACAAAAATCTTATTTTATTAGTATAGATTTTTAATAATTTTTTTATTATGACTTTGAAATTTAATTATTTTGTTTCATAAGAATTTTATTTTTTAAAATCCATGGGTATTAAAATGTATTGTGTTTTTAAAAGTTTTATATTCTTTTGAAAAAAATTCTTATTTTATAAAAAAATTATTTCTTTACAAATTGCATTTGTAGAAAGATCTCTTTTTTTTAATTTAATAAAAAAAATTAATATAAAAAGAATTAAATAATATCATTTGTAGTTAATGTAATATTTATTAAGAGAGATAAGCGGGAAAATAAAATTTAGGAGCTCTTGAATCTTGACAAGTAGCCTACAAAAACCTCATTTTATTAGTATAGATAAAGGAAATATTCTTGTTTGTTCATGTTTGTTTGTTAAAAAGCTAAATGAACGTAAACGAACACAAATAAACAGACATAATTGACAAACATAAATGAACACACACATACAAGTCTAACACATCAAAATTCATCCAAAAATAGATATTATTAATGGTTCTAATATACGTTATACATCCAAAAATATGATTCTATAAAAAATTCATGATAATTAATCAAGAAATCATCCATAATGCCTCGTTCAAAAATCCATAAAAAATATGTACATGAAATTTTGTTTCAATACATAAATGAACAAACGTAAACAAACAAATTTAAAATGATTAACTTATGAATTTGATTTTGATTTCTAGTTTTAGAAACATGTGGCTGCCGTCTTGAATTCAATTTTTGCTTCCAAATATAATACGACTTGGGATTTTCTAACAAAATGGAAATCCGAGTATACAATAAGTGTATATAGTCTTTGGGTGGTTGGATGCCGCTTCTCTTGGACGATAAGGCCTCAGGCTTATTGTTCATTTCTACATGTGACTGTGTGAGTCTACGATTGCCTCTCAAAGCCTCAACTCTTGTAAATATAGCCTCTAACATATTAACACTAATCGAATATCACCGTTAGTTAAATCAAGTTCATTATATGAATTTAGAATTCTAACATTCCTCGCCCACTTGTCTATTTCAGCGGATAACTACTCACTTTTCAAAATTCAAACTCTAGCTCAAAAATTTAGTGGTTGTTCCTCTAAACCATCAACCAGTCATTTTTCAAAGCACCGGCAACAGTGCGAGTCTAGAAAGTTTGAAGCCTAATCCTTAGTGGTATGTTGTCTCTATTCATTGCCTCATTTAAGGCTCTAAATTTGATTATTTTGTTAAGTTGAAAATCAAGTTGGTGAATGACCTAAATAAAACAATTATAGAAGTTGGTTATTATTAAGTAATTTTTTCTTTCACAGTTATTTCTATTTCAAGTTTTATTAAAAAGAATAATCAATAATAACAACCAACTTTTATATTTGTTAATTTATGGCACGGTCCACATGAGTGGTTTATTTTAAGGCAACGACTTTATAATCGTTTTACGAATATAATATAAAGAATTCTTTAATTTATAAATAACTTTAAATCGTATCAATTTTTTACATAAACACTTCAAACTTTCAAACCATTTCTACTATTTCAATCATTTCTTTAACAAAACTTTATTTTGCATTTTCCAAAGGGACATTGTAGATTCACCCTCTTCGTACTTGGATTGTGTAGTTATGGTTATATGCTGGACTACAACAAACACATTGAACGATAATGCTTATCTTAATCAATCAATTAAGTTATAACATTATCATCCAAGCACAACACTAATTATTATTTATATTTCTTTTTTACATGGAATTGTAAATAAGAAGAAATTTTGCACAAGTGTTGTCAGCGGATAAGAAGTGATCACAACGAATGCACAAGAATTCACAATGGATGAATTAAATCAAGACATGTTCAAGTGTTGACAGCAGATGAACAAGTCCACGGCTGATGAACAAGTCCACAACTAATGAACAAGTCCACAACGGATAGTAACATCCAAGCGGACAACAACAAACATGACCAACATCCATAGCGAACAACACAAGTGTTCATAGCGGACGACCAACATCCATAGCGTATAACAAAGTCAATCATCCAAAACGGGCATTCTAACATCCACAGCGTACATCACTTAGACTTAGGATTATTATGTAATTTTTGTTTACATAAAGGTACTTTTATAATTATATATAGTATGTGCATAGGTTATAAATAGTCTTGTACCTTAATACTTTGTAAGCCTTTGAACAAATTATCAATCAAACAAATAATTTATTACTCTGAGCATTCAATCACATAAACACACGCAAAACAATCACTCAAACACACACTAGAGATCATATCATTCATTATGGGTTTTCGCACTATGATAATTGACTGTTGATCATTGTTGAGAGATTAAAAAGATCCTTGGAGGATCATCCTCATCACACAAACAGCAAGTTTCTTGAAAGAAAGGGTGATTCCATTTTTATATTCAAAACGGTTGCTACCACTCTCGTTAAAAATGGTCAAAGGGGATGTTGAAAGCTCGAACACTCCAAGATAAACACGAATAGGTTGTTTGAAAAGGATAATGAAAAGGTGGTGTTGTTCACATTGACCAGGCATTTGGTGTGCTCAGACAAAGATGACATACAGTGTAACCCCAACACGAGCATGAAAGCTCCATTGCATATGGCATGTTATGCACACGTGCATCATTTTACGTAACATGGTCCTACTAAAGATCAAGGCCATCTGATTTGAGAGTTTTAAGTTGTTATTATTATGCATGTATTTTTTATTTTTTTGAAATTATCAAAAGATAAAAATAATAAGGAAAATGTTTGAATACAAAATCTTTTAAAACTAAAAAGTGTAAGAAAGATTAAGATGTTGACATGTGTTCTTTTGATCAAAATTAGGTTGGGGACAAAATTAATAATATTCCCCTTATCAAGTTTTACCTTTTTTTAAACATTCACAGCTTTTACATAAAACATTATTTTTTTATTACACCATAAAAACAAGCATTTTTAATATTTAAAACGCGTATAGTGTTGATATAAAAATAAACTTTTTTCATATTTTTTTACTCATTGTGTAATTTCGTCAGGTTATTGTGAAATCTTTTGAATTGATGGAGATTACATAATTACCTGATGAGTAATATACAATAACCTTGAAAGGGGTAACTTTGTAAAATAGTAATCAAGTTTTAGGATTGTTATAATTAAGTCACTCATAAAATTTTTTGTTCAAATCAGGTCACTCGTAACATTTATTGTCCCAATTAGATCCCAATCAGATCAGTAAAGTAACAAGATTGTTCTAATTAGGTCATTAATGAGTTGTAAAAAGTTTTAAAAAATTGAAATGTTTAAAAAAGATTAACAATATTTATAAAAAAACTAAATTATTAAAAAAATTGTGAATTATTTGAAAATTTAAAAAAATATGAGTGACTTAATTAGAACTTTTCTAAAACTGTAGTGACCTGATTGGGATAAAAAAATATTAGTGACCTGATTGAAACACTCTTAAAACTTTAGTGACCTGATTGAAACAATTAAAATATTAGTGATCTAATTGGAACACTATTAAAAACTTGCTTACTATTTTATGAAGTTTTCCCAACTTGAAACATATAAAGTTTACATTTCTTATTATTACGTTATTCAAAAATAATCATTTTAAAAAACATAATACATAACACAATGGTCAACATTAGACACAATAGGTAACATAATGACCATCACTAGAATCAATGATTAGCAATAAAAACAATGATCTGTTTGACGAGGATTACACAATGACATGACCAGTATTACATAATGAACTGAAAATCTTAAAAATTACATTTTCAGCATTGTGTTAGTTGAAAATAATCATTTTAAAAACACAATACTTTTCAACAATAATCAACATTAGACACAATGGGTAACACAAATAACAACACTAGACTCGATAATTAGGAATAAACATAATAAGCTGCTTGACAAGTATTACATAATTATCTGATCAAGATTACACAATGAAATGGAACAACATAAAAAATTACATTTTCAGCATTGTTTTATTTGAAAATAACTATTTTAAAAACACAATGGTTAACATTAGACACAATGGGTAACACAATGACTAGCACTAGACTCGATGATTAGCAACAGACATAATGAGTTGCTTGATAAGGATTACACAATGACCTGATTAAAATTATATAATGAACTAGAAAACGTAAAAAATGTAAAATTTTACATTTTTAGCATTGTGTTATTTGAAAATCATCATTTAAAAAAAAAAACACAATGCATAACAAGATGATCAACATTAACCACAATGATTTGATGAATATTACATAATGACCTGATATTACACAATGAGCTGACGAATACTACACAATAAACTAAAATAACGTAAAAAAATTACATTTTATACGTATCAAAATTATAGGCGTTTTAAAGATTAAAAATCATTTGTTTTTATGGTGTAATTTATTTAAAAAAATAATACTATATGCAAAAGTTACTAGCGTTTAAAAAAAGATGAAACTTGAAAATGTGGTTAAGATTAAAATACATTTGCTCTATTATTTAAAGTTTCTATTATTTGCCATTACACCACTAAATTTTCTTAACCATTAGATATAAGATCTAATAAATAATAATTATTCTCATTAATTTTGTTTTTTCTCCTTTTATATAATAACTTCATCCAAATATTAATTCTTTTAAAAAATGACATAACAAAAATAGTGTAAATGAGACACCAGTGTCCCAAAACATAATAAATATATGAAAAATTAGTGAAAGTTAATATGACATTGTGGTAACGGTGTGAATGATAACGGTGTGAATGGCCCCGTATTCAAATGAATAATTTATATTACGGTGAGCTTATTTCACAAAATGTATTTTTGTCACAAAGTGTGAGAAGACACAATGAGGCTAAAAAAGTCACAAAAAATTATATCTCACAATCTAAATCGAATTTCAAAAAAGTATTTCGGAGTCTCTGTTGCTCTCGTCGTCCTCTTTCAGAAAAAAAAATAAAAAAAATAAAAAATTCATTGTGTCTTTTATAAATTGTGTCTTTCACAATGACACATTGATGTCATTATGTCTTTATAAATGACACAATAAAAAATGTTAATTTTTTATTTTTTTTATTTTTCGTTTATTTTTTTTCTTAGTGAGGACGGCTAATGGAACAAAAGCTCGGAATTACTTTTTTGAAATTCGATTTAGATTGTGAGATATAATTTTTTTTATGACTTTTTTGACTCATTGTGTTTTCTCACACTTTGTAGCAAAAATACACTTTATATTTGAATCTCTTTCTTTATATTATACTAATTGTTAATCTTTTTATGTATAATGATGTTGTATTTTATGTATAAAGGGTTTTTTTTTAAAAAAATATTTTTTTAATTTTAACCCAAAGGTTCATTTTTTGCAATGTAATTTCTCAAATTTGATTTTTTTTTTTACTTTTAACCCAAAACCTTTTATATTTTGCAATTTAATCTTACAACTTTTATATTTTTCAACTTTGTTCTCCTATAATTTTTATCTTTCGTAAAATTTTTGTTTTAAGTTTCGTTCTACGTTTTACAAGTTAACACGACACAACATGCAAATATGGTTCAATATTTTTATGTTTTGCTTTACGTTTCGTTTTAAATTTTGTGAGTTAAAACGACACAATGTGTGTGTATGATTCAACATTTTTACGTCTATTTTTCTTTTTTAATAACGTGAGAAGCTTAATTTCTATTTCATTTTAAAAATCAAAATAAATAACAAATTTGAATTTTATCGGTATCAAAATAGTTGATTGACTATTGGACTTGATTCCGTTGCTCGATTCCAAATCTAACAAACAAACACTGTGAGGACATTTTCTTTTTCTTTAAATAAAATCACTGGATTCAAAGTGTCCAATGGCGGACTTTAGAATTTGAAATAGTTCATCAGTTGACCAACATCTTCCCCCTTTGATTTTGCCCTAAACCCCAAATCTGACCCCAAATTTCATCATCTGGTGAAACCCTAATTGCAGGTAAGTACCGAGTTGCATCTCCTTTTTCTTGTCATCATATTCTTACAATGTTAATCCAACTCATTTAATTGAGCTCCATTTGTATCATTTTGAGTGAAAATCAAGCGTTGGTATTAGGGCAGAATGCTCTGAATTCGCATTGAAGCTGTTGTTCATTTCATGCTATATTCAAATCTCTGCTTATGTTACTGATTTCTTGAAAGTGATTGTGAAGTTGCACTGTGTAGTACATATGAACTCGTTTGATGTAGCTACTGATAGCAGACTTGAATGATACCTGATCTAGGAAGAATGGGTTCCAAACGTACAAGTATATAACTATATATGCTTTGGCATTTCATAAGCTAAATATAACAATGCTGATTCATTCACTGGTGTTTTACAGCCCCTAATTCAACAATGTTTTGAGGATATTTATGGTATAGACGATGATTCACTTTTGGAAATATGAAACGCCCCGATGACATGATACAACTGTTGTATAGTTTTAACCTATATTTTCTCCCAATGTGTCGGTAGTTTCTTTAGGATTTTATAACGGTGGGTGTGAAGATGTTTCCATAAGATTTATAGTGTTTCTTTAATTGGAGTGCATTTTCATGATCTATGTTTTGCTAATTGCTATAAGTATATAGTAAGTTTGATCTGATTTGTAACTGGCATGTTGATAGTAGTATAAGTTGGTTACTGTGGGAGAATCGTTCCAAGTGATTATCACGGCACCAATGGTTTTTCTGAGTCTATGATCTTGTTCCCTTTGATAGAGCTAGGGTGTGTAGATTGGTATAGACATATGTGGCTATAGTGACCAAGAATTACTCTTTATTTTTGCAGGATGGCACAACCACCATCTGGATCTGAAAATTGTAAGAATAATGATCCGAATGGGTCACAAACCGAGCTACATGGTAACCAGGGTGACGTCTTCCTCTTTCCTGGTTTTATCGTCAATAACAAAAATGATTTTGTGGATCATACTCCTAATACCAAAATTCCATGTGGGCCTGTTAAAAATTGTACCAATTCTGCCAAGTCTAATGCAGAAAGCTCAAGCACCACTACCGCAAAAACTCCTCCAGCTGAGCCATCTGTCTCCCCTGAAATCCAATCCAAATTGTGTCATTCGGTGCTAGTTTCAGGAGCTGCACCTTCTACTTGTTATGGTGCCGGGCACTTAGTCTCTGGTGTCACTGATAGAAGAAAATGCAAAGCTAGGGGGATTCTTTCAGTTGGTAAAACAGCGCCAAAAATGGTTACAAAATCGAGACCCTCTTTGATTCCTTTTCCTCCTGTTGAAGCTTCAGTTAGTTGGCATTTGTCACCATCTAATGTTGAGAAGGATGTGGACAATGGTGTTGTTACCACCACCAATCATGAACCTGGTGTTTCACTAGAAGAGAGACTATCATCATTCAATTTCAATGAATGTTCTCCATTTTCTGCAGACTTGTCAGGTAGTGAGAATATTATGCAAACTCCAAACTCAGATTCAAGTTTAGAAAGGCACACAAGTTTATCTTGGCTGAAAGAAGGCATTCAGCCTAAACATCAGTTTGAATCTGAACTTGATCAGGTGACCGATCTTCAACATGAAAGCTTGTCTCCCTATGACTACTCATCACCATGGGACCCACCTAGGTTAAGTTTGGAGTTGACAGATTCTTCCTCACCTTTTGATCTTACCAACTTTAACCATCTTAAAGAAAAATCGGGTACTCATGAGTCATGGATCTCCAACACAACTTCAGAGAATGTGTCCGTGTCAGAGATGCGAGTATCTTGGAAAGATGGGCTCATAAGTGGTATTTGTGATAAGGAAGATTTGGATTGCTGTAGATTGTTGTCAGATGAAGAAGAGATTGATGCTGATGAAGTGTTAAAGTCTACTAGTTTTATTGATCATGAAGTACAAATTGATAGGGAAGTCAAAGAAACTTCACCTGTTCTAGTCAACCCTTGTGCTGAGTCTATATGCACCGACGGTGGCGGTCTAACTGCATCTGGGGATTCTGATTGGACTCTCTACTACAAAAACCGATCATTTGAATTTTGAATTTGAACTTTTCCTTCCATAACTATTCAAGTAAGCATGTCCATCTTTTTTATTTAGGTGTGTCATCTTTTCAACTTGAATGGTAGCATACTATTTATTTCACTTACATCAATAAAAATAGAATAAATTGCTGGAAACAATTAAAACAAAGTCAAGATCCATGCCACTATTCAGTAATTACCAGAATATATGAAACAGCATAGTGTCCACCATGATACTATCATATTATGTCAAGAGTGGAAAGAAGGAGTCTAACAAGTCAACTGGAAACTACAAATTACGAATTAAAACAATATACAACAATTCACAGTTTACAAAATTATAGGAAGAAGATAGAGGCCAGTGATTGAAAACAGTTTTATTGATATCATAAACTTGACTTTGATCATGATGATAACGAAGTTGATCCATTTAAAGCTGATGTCCAATCTTGATTTTCTTCAGTATAATATTTGTGTAGTTCTTCTGGAGGAATAAAACAATCCATAGAGAGACCAGGGACATTAAATGCCACATCATCAATGGTCCACTTCTCCTCCATCCTTGTGATGATGGGGCCCGCCCTCAAGTTATCGCCAAATCTCGTGATTATCACGTCTGATTGTCCAGAATGTGCGATCATCACACCCTCAATGATCCGATAGTCCTCAATTTTTGTAGCCATATATGTTTCCCAGTACATAGGAAATGAACCTGGTGCTTGAACCCTAGTTAAATACGAGTCCTCTAAGTGAGCCAACAACCCATTTTTCTGGCTGAAATAACCAAACATTACATGTTTAATCATCTCTGCAGTACTGTCACTTCGTTCCGCCAGGTCAGCATCATCTGCTGATATTTTTAACACGAAGCAATCGATGTCTCCAATTCGTTTTTCTCCCATGTATTGCGCTTCGGAGAACACACTTGCCACAGCCATAGGATCTAAGCCCTACATACATGAGCAGAAGTTAACCAACTAAACATGATTAGTTATTTAGCTTCATCTTTGGATTCTTTGCTGCAAATATGGGCCTTATTGACTGAAGCCAAGAGTCAATGGACTAAAGTGTTGTCAAGACAAAAGGAGCTAAAGTGAAAAGTACACTTGCAATTTTGTCTGTATGTTACGTTGCACCAACCATTGTCATCATTATAAGGATTAATACTTAACATCTCTCATGAATGATAAACCTCCAACCGTATCCAAATCGACAGTTCACTAACCATCGTTGTCCCTTAACTAATTACTTTCACTTTTGCAACTCTGTGATATGTTATATTCCTATTAGTGTATCTATATTACATGTCTGATGCTTGAGATTCAAGCATACATTAGTTTATGTCTGTGCTAAATACCATTTGAATTTTGTTATATATATTGTATGTATGTATAGATATCTATTATTACAATATTTCTCAACTACCCTTTCTTTAAGGATCTTTATGCTAGGTTTCAGTGGTCTTGACTCTTGAGGCCCACTTGTTAGTAAAAGGTGACCCATAGAGCCAAGTTGTGACTTAAATCAAATGACTGGGAATTCATAGGGACTGCATCTGTTAACTTTATAAGCATGTGGACCATCCTATACATGTGATTTTGATCCTTGATAGTGAGAAGCATTAGGAAAAGAAAAAGTTAGTTGAAGAATATTTTGAGATACCTTACAAAAATTGGAAAATGACATACCACACCCACCAAACTGGGCCACTTGCTAAAGCTGTATGCCACTTTTTAGAAGAATATATGGGGAGAGGACCATTTACTTCAAAACCAATTTTAAGTAGTCTTGCGATAATCACATAAGCACTTGTATATATAATATGTTGCTAATATGTCGCTGTGACTGTGATACAAAAGCCGGTTATGTAACCACATAACCACTCTTTTCTCTCCACTATATCTATCATGCACTATGGAAAAGTGCTAAGGTGGTTTTCGTGATTATTTACTTAAAATTGGTTATGCATTGAACATGTCTTACATCGGAATAATTTCATAAACAATATCTTCATTTTACATCAATGAAAAACTTTGATGGGCCATTGATAAGATTTCTCACGGATACTAAAAAGTCTAAATTATTGAACTAGGTTGGTTACTACTCCATTAAGTTTTTATTAAAATCTGTATTCTAAGTGTTCATAGATTTTGTCCAATGATTGTTTACAAGTTTATATTTTTGAATCTTAAATAATTTAATCGTAAAATTATAATAAATATGTTCATATATGTTCTTGCCTGTAGAGCACGACGAAGAGGGCGAACGCCTCCTTTGGCAGCATGAGACCCGAGCCACGGTGTATGCCGCCAAGCAACATTACCATCACTGCCAGCAACCACCTTGTGTCCACCAACAACAAGCTCAATTAACCATTTGTTTGGTACCATTTGCCACATAACGAAACAACCCTTTTGTGACACCCTGATGTTACTAACGGTTGTTGACCCGTTTGAGCTGAGCTCATCCACCATGCCCATGGTTACTTTTCCTGTGACATACATGTTTCTTACCGTTCCTTCTAGTTTCCGGCAACCAGTGGCTGCTATGAAATGTTGTATTATGTATTGTGATGATGATGCGACCTAGCAAAAACGATTCAGTTCGATTAAGTTTGTGACATTTTTTGAATTTTTCGGGTTTGATGCTCTAGATAAACCGAAACGCTTTCTTGCATAAAGAAGAACATGATTCTTTCAGGAACATATATAGTATCAACACAGTGTACAATGTGGTATTGTGGTATGATATGTGTGTTGTCTTTTTTCAGTTAACTTCATAAATGAATTATGGCTTTAGTTGAATTAACTTTATGAAAGAAGTGCGTCTCATATTTGTATATCGTAGATAAAATAGAAACATAGTGTTTTGAAAACCAGACTGTTCAGCTTGACAGGTTAAACCAAAAGCCAATTATAAATCAATGGATCAAACATAAGTTGACTAACCAACTTTAAGTGAATTAGATATAACTAGCAAAAAATGCTAATGATTATCTATGCTCTTTATGATCCAAATGTAAAAAGGACCATATTTGAAACATATGATACTACAATTGATATAGTTACGAGAGCCAATCTGACTGGTTGGACCACTTGCCCGGTGGGCTTACAAAACACTAGGTATGGGCACTATGACACACCTATTAGGTTCGATTTCAGCTAACCAACTGATGAATCTATAATTTTTTTAACGGGTTCTCAATAAAAAATCCTGTAAATTTATTTTTTTTTAATTTGGATTGTTTTCCTGAATAATGAATGTTTGTTGGAAAGTTAGGTCGAAAAATTTATATAAAAATGTTGGTTCATTTAAGAAGGCACACAGATTGATATAGACCGGTGGCCAGATACAAGGAAAACAAAAACTGTAGGGGTCTTTATGGCATTTATTGATACTTGCAATTTTACTCAACATATTATTTTTACCATTTCCAGCCATATCTAAATTTTGCTTTTAAGGAAAATGATATTTTTGTATTGTTATTTTTTAGTTTATCCTTTTAATAGTAATATATAATATTTTTATTGTAAAATTAGAAGATTTTGTAAAAGAATATATTGTTTCCCTTACTTTAAAGCTACCTTTTCTGTTTTCCTTGTATTCAACTTTATTCTCTTAAAAGACATTGTAGATCGAGACATTACACAAACTTTAAATATCCATTTCTTAACTTATTTCTAAATAATTTATTTTCTTTGTTTCTAAAATTGAGAAAAGATAGATATGTGTGTGTGTAAAGGTTGTGGTAAAAATGGTGGAAAGAATAGAAAAGATAACTCGTGTTCCATTTCTTTTTTCCTTTGGTCCCCTAATGTTTATATCTCTTTCCCTAAGACGTACATTTAGTCTAACTTTTAGTGTTATAATATACAATATAGTATGTTTCATCGATAAAATCATAAAATAGTAACACAGTTTCAATAATTATTCAATTAAACTTACTCAAACTTTTTTCTAACTTAAAAAAGAACTCGATTCGAACGCAATTCCTTTGTTACAATACTTTAATAAATTATTAAGCTGAGTGATATAATAAAACAATCATGAAGCCTTATTACCATTCGATTTTTTAAATGAAGTTATTACTTTAGGATAAATATGAAAAGAATAGCCTATGTTTTATAACTATTCCACACATTTAAACAATATAAAAACTTGAGTAACTTTTATGATTTTAAAAAGACCAAGTAACTTTAGTAGAACAAGAAAGAAGCTTCATTACATCACATATTCCTTATATTTCATTACACAGTACATACATGACTAGATAAAATGCAATGAACAAATCTCCACAAAAAGAGGATCAAGATTCCTAATTCATGATAAAAAATATAATTTTGGTAGTATTTATATGTTTTTATAACACAGTACAATTGTCATTTTATTTATAACTGAAAATTGGTATTTGTTTCAATCATTGCATTTTTGCATTAAAAATCATCCTTTATTATGGTTGATAGGAAGAACATCATAGTTTCTAAAATGATCATGAACTAAAACAAAAAATATGTGATTGTAAATTAATAAAAACCCTTTGAAAATTGAAATCAACAATATAAACATATATGTGTGCATGTTGTATGTGTGTAGATATATTACCTGAGAAAATGATGATTGAGGGGAAAGTTGGGAGACTGGGAAGAGAGGGCAACCCAAAAACTTAGAAGAATGTTGAGATAATTGGTGTGTTTGTGTTTATTGGGCAAAGAGAAATAAGTTTTGAGCCATGTTTGTGCTTTCTTTGATGATGTGTACCATATGCTGTGATGCTTGTACTCTTCATCTTCATCAATGGGTTCTTCTGATAATGTTGCTAACCTCACCCTGCTGCTGCTGCTACTCATCTCTCTCTCTCTCTAACTAAGAAACCTCAAAGTATAAACTCCTTAAATGCACATCACAACATCTTTTCCATTCCCTTTGCACGTGCATCTCATGCTCCTCTCTCTCTCTCTCTCTCTCTCTTGAAATATAAAAAAAGGAATTATTTCATCTTTCAAATTTGTGTATCTTATGTGATGTTTTTAACTGGTGTTGGTGATACGGTTTGGTCGGTTTTGATAAAAGTTCCAAACCAAACTGTGAAATTGTGTGAGTCGAAAAGTTTAAATGTCAAACAAGTTGATTTTTTTTTTTTTTTGGATGATTTGATCGGTTTGACGGTTTTTAAAGACCCTTAACCTATCTATTAATTATTGTTTTATGTGATATAAATTCATTAATTTGAGTTGAAAAATACGACTGAAATAATATGTACAAATTATTAAAAGAATTAGTTATTTTACAGAAATGAAAGGTGTTTTTATACAATTAGTTGTGGTATTAAGTTTAAAAATCATTTCAACTTTTGGTAAAGACACAATTTAGCTTTTGAAGTCTGATGAAATCATGGATCAAGGATACAACTGGGGTTATCAATAACATCTTTTGTGATTTCGAGAAAGAGAATAAAAGTGGGACTTTTTGAAATAAATAAGAGTTTATGGGTGTACAATAAAAAAAGTACAAAGTTCAAACCATGCTCACCTTCTTCTTCTTTTTTTTTTTTTTTTGTATTTTTATTTTTTTCTGTTTATTTCCCTTTTGTATTTTTATTTTGCTTTAATATTTAATATTTTCCTTTTTTAGTTAAGTTGTTAGATATTAAACTTTATAAGTTTATTACAATAAATTCATGGCCTTGTTCATTTAAACCTATGACAAGTCCTATGAAAATTCGTTTTTGTTGATGTTGTACCACATGATTTAAGGCTTCAACAAAATCAACCGACAATCTTTATTTCGTTTATAACAAATGATTAGTAATTTAAACAATTAATTTGTGTACTTCTCATTATATAGATTTATTTAGCTAACAATTTACATAGAATGTTATTTATATATTAGTTTTATAATGCTAAATTAAAAATATAAAGGAAAATAAAAAGAGGTGAGCATGGTTTGAGCTTTTTAATTTTTATTGTACACCCATAATCTCTTATTTATTTCATAAAGTCCCCACTTTTTATTCCCTTTTTCGAAATCACAAAAGATATTATTAATAACCCAGTTGTATTCATGATTTATGATTTCATCAGACTTCAAAAGCTAAATTGTGTCTTTACCAAAAGCTGAATAGATTTTTAAACCTAAAACCATGATTAATTGCTAATTTATAAAAAAAATAATGAACGTAAATGATACAATATAGTGGATAACATAATAAATGCAACATTAAAACAATCTTTAAATTCTCTATTCTAATAACCAAATAAAAATTATATGACTTGTTAAAATTTTATACTCATTTATTATGTCTGATAAATAATGATCAATCAACAAACATTTATTTAACTTTATATTATTTATAATTTAATCATCTTAAATTTAATACTTTTTTATAAACTTACAACTTATATATATATATATATATATATATATATATATATATATATATATATATATATATATATATATATATATATATATATATATATATATATTTATGAATATCAATAAAATAAAAGATTTTATTAATGCCTTTACTAAATTAGTTTGATTGAATATGATCAAAGCTTCTTTGTTTTATAGTATGATGACATATTACGAAATCATTAATCCATGTGCATTTTAGCTGTACGTAGGTTTTAAACATTGTTAGGTAAAACGCTATAGTTTCATAAATAAAAGTGAAGACGAACTCAAAATATTGATTTTCGATAAAGGGGATAAAATCATCAATAATAGAAATTGGCAACAGAAATCAAAACTTCTTTGTTTTATATTTTCAAATATTAATATTTGTTTCTTAAATAAATTTGTAGGATTAACATCAATAGTGAGTTCTTTGGTACTAATGCTTTTAAATAATAGAAATTGGTACTTTTATTTAAAGAAAACAGGCCAGAAACATTTATATAACATGAGTTGAATAAAAAAATATTATATAACTAGTAGTGAATATTTAAAAAATAATAAAACATTTCTATCTCAAATAAAGTCAAGTTCTTAATTTGTTATTCAGTAAATAATAAACCTGTAAAATATAGAAATAAATTTATTTATATTAGAAATAAAACATAATACAAATAATGAAATAATTACAATTTAATTTTTATATATTAATTTAAAAATAGGAGAGAAGCAAAAAAAATGATGTACTCACATAATTATAAAACATGATACAATCAAAATACAAACTACAAATACTTCATTTAAAAAAGTAGTGTGTATATTACAAATTAACTAAGATAAGAAGTTAATTGCTATGTTTATATCAGGTGTTATGTGTTTTTTTTTTTTTTAAATTTACGGACTTTTAACCTTACCGTTTACCAAATCATAACACGTTTGGTTCTTTCATAACACGTTAGAGATGTCTTATGGGATGTGCTTAGGCGTGCCAGGATCTCAGCCAAGAAAGAAGCACCTGTTAACTTTCTAACTGATCCACGAGAGGGGAAATCTACCCTGCGTCCTGCAGATGTTCTTGTGTTTGGCTGGGCGGGAGGTAAGCATGCGTGTGTCGACCTCACTGGGGTGTCCCCATTGGTAGGACTAAGAGACAGTGGTCTCGTTCCAGGACAGACGGTTTTGAGGGCGGAATCTAAGAAAGTTGCTAAGCACGAGGCAGCATGTATAGAGAATCAGCACGTGTTCATTCCGTTCGCCTTCGACACATTTGGATCCCTAGCCCCCGAGGCGGTTCGTTTTTTGACGAGGGTACAGAAGGTGGTGCACAGTGACTCGCAGAGCCCGAGGAACCAAGGATGGATATTTAATAGAATAGGTTTTGCGATTCAAAAAGAGATAGCGGCGCAGCTTGTTGCCCGCTTACCCATTATCCAGATGTAGCTTGGTCTTTGTAAATTTATTCGATTTCTATTTAAAAGATATTCAATTTGTAAATAGAAACAAATAAAAAAAACAGCCCCACCAATTAATAGATAGTTTTATATGATCTACTTGATATTTAACATACATATCATGGTTTGGAAAACACTAACCCAAATCCCCAAGTTATAAAACGAAAGAACCAACACTAAAACATCTATACCATTGGTATAACTTACTCTTAACATAATGATATCATTAATGCAAATAGATTTTTAATCAATGTTTAGTCAATCGATAAGATTAATGATCGAACAAATTGTATTAAGGTAAGAGATTGTGAACATGCTTAGTGATTGATATGAGTGTCAATTGTAAAGTAGCACGTGGTCAAAACTCATGTGTAGCATTTCTTTGTTTAAAAGTGGTTACATAAATAATGCAATCAATTTCCTCTTTAATTTTGATCCGATCACCAAATTTTGACAGTAATTAGAGCTTCTAATTGCCCATCACCTTATAGTATAGTGACATTGATGGTTATTCTTATAAAAGTGTTGTCTGTTCAAATCATTGCGGACATAATTAATTGTATCAGGATTTTAGGAGTAAAATTGTTGTTAAATAAAGTTTAGAACTTCTAACTATTGAAAAAGATTATTTATATACATATGTTGGAGTTTTACCAAGGTTTCAAATTTTAGGCACTAAATTAAACCAAAAGTTATTTAATATTTTTTTCAATAATTAGAAAAAATTATGTTATGAAATATACAATTACCCCAAAATCTATTTATTTTCACACTAAATATAATGTTGAATTTATTATCAGAAATAAAAAACTTTAATTTAAACGGTGGGGTGGGGTAGGGTAGGGGTAGGGTGGGATGGGGTGAGGGGTGGGGTGGGAGATGGTGCTTTTAAGGAAGGCAAGGAAGGCAATGTGTCTTCATCCAAGTACCATTTGTGCCATTATACCCATTCTTGGTGATAGTGGTTCACTCCAACACTCTTCTATTTCCTTTTGTAATTTAAACTTGTTTTAGAGTTTTTTTAGGATTACATATCTATAGGTTCTGGAATTATAAAGATTAGTAATGAAATAACTAGTAGTTTCATCATTATGTTTTATTCTTTTATGATTTTACTTAATTTGTTAACAAGTGATTGCCATTTAGTATTATGAGATCATAAATAATTGTATCGCTTGATAATAAGTTCAGTACACTCTTTAAAAGCTAGAATTGTAGTGAGCATAAACAAACTCTAGTCGAACCAAATCTAAATTGATTGTCGTTTAACAAAGAAGTCCGAGTTTTATACATGAGACTTAATTTGGCTCGTTAGTTTATCCTCGTAAATATTATTTGTGTGTGTATATATATATATATAATTAAGATAACAACCCTAGTATACCATGTTATACATAATTATATGCAACTATTAAAAATAAATATATAAAAAAATAGAGTTGAATTTGCTTTTGCTAATTTATTGACAAAAATAATTTTTCCCCTCCAAAAGTCTAGATGCGCTATATTCTGTCCAAAATTTTCATCATTTTTTTCAACTTCAGTCCAAAAGTTTCATTATTTACAGGTAAATTGGACTAAATTTTTCATCATTTACAGGTAAATTGGACTAAATTGAAATAACTGATGAAAAATTTTGAAACACCCGATAAAGCTTTTGAAGCAAATTGTTGTTTCAATCTTTTATAAGAAAATAATAATTATTTTTTTTAATTTAAAGAACCAAAACTAAATTTATCTCTAAAAAATAATTAAATAATAAATGAAAAGATTACTGGGTCAAACTCAAGATTGTGATTATTCATTGGTCGAATTCAAGATTATACATGAAGCTCAAAATGAGCTTAAGTTCTATACCTCTTAAAGCGAGATGACTTGAGCTCAATCAAGTTTAGACTTGGCTCTACTCACTAACACTCCCGATTGCAAGTTAATACTTAAAAGTTTTAATCTAACATCTAAAACTTTTTCCTGTTGTTTCTTCCCTTAAAACTTTATATGAATTTTGTACCAAAGTTTTTAAACCATTTTTTTTATAACCTTAGGTTGTATATGACAATAGGTGGTCCTGTTGTTGGTACAATTATGAATCATTGACTATTTATGTGCTCCTTCCCTTTGGTCAGCGGCAGTGGGCACTTGAATACTGCAACTAGTAGCTTCTAATGTTCATACAAACTTAATGTGTGATATCCAAAACTCTTGGAAAACTGATCATTGTTAAACTCCTCTGGGGCATTCTCGAGTCCATGCTACTATTAATGTAAAGATGATATTATTAACATATCTAAGTCTAGAGTACATTACAAATTGTGTCCTTCACATATAAATTTATATGATACGTTCTTTAGTTTTTATAATTTCATGTAATGGTTTTTGTTAACAGATTTGTACACTTATTGTCTTTTACATTAACTTCCATCCAAAAGTGTAGTTAACACAGTCAGGTTTCCCTCACATAAAAAACATTTTTATCATTTATTTTTCACGTATAATATATTAGAAAAAATAAAATGTTTTTTTATTAAATAAGCAATCATTGAACCATATTGAATGTTCAAAATAAAGTACATAATTTGCTTGAATGTCCAAAATAAAATATACCATTTGCTTGTTTGAATGTTCAAAATAAAGTATACAATATTTGCTATTGGGGTTCGGTTCTTTATCAACTGGATAAAAATAACAAATAAAAAGTAACGTTAATAAAAGGATATGTATTTATAAACCACAAATGACAAAGCTTCACATCCACGAAATAAAATCAATGAAAGGAATCAAGATATCAAAATTACAGTACACAAAGTAAAACATAACGTAAAGATGCATGTTCAATTCATCGAAAAGTAAAGGCTTTCAGAAACTTTAAGAGGCTTGAATGGTGGAGAAGATGATGTGAGTGGCAATGAGATGACCGGTGTTGAAGTATAAAAAAGAAGTGGACGTTGGATTTAATTGGTGTTGAGCATAAGTTGGACACTGGTTCACCGCCTTACCTAACGCTTCGATGTCTTGTAATTCTTTTTTCATTTAAAATTATTAAAAAACTTTATATTTTTTCAATATATTAGATGTGGAAAGCAAATGATAAAAATGTCTCTTATGTGAGGGACACATGACTGAGTTAGCTATACATTTGGATGGTAGTTACTGTAAAGGACAATAGGTGTGCAAAGTTTTTTTAAAATAGGGCATTACATGTAATTATTAAAACTAAATGACGTATCATGCAATTTCATATATTAATAAATGACACGATTTGTAATTTACTCCAAGTCTATTAAAACCACTGTCTAATTAGACAGATTATATCACATATCATCTGGGGGTATTATAATCATTTATTGATTTGTTTGTTACATAGCTTTGTTTGTAGTGTGGTCTCATGTATATATAATATATCATCACCATGCATCATCATTATGTATTGTTTTTTCATTCCTACTGCTTCTATGTATTAAGAATTTAGATCTTTTAAGGCTACCTAAAGGAGTGTGGGAAGATATTGCAATGGATTTTATGAAAGGTTTAGCGAAATCTCATGTAAGGGTGTAATTTTGGTAGTGGTAGAATGATTAAGTAAAAGAGGCCATACTAAAACATCTTTTTATGACCGTTGAGTTCTTCAAGCTTATTTAGATTACGTCTACAAATTGCACGACTTTTCAAAATTAGTGGTTTATGGTAAGAACAAGATTTTTAAAATCGAACTAGTTTGTTTTCCTTTTGCACGTTGCGGCGGTATCGTACGTGACGTGATAAAGTATACAATAATAATCGACCAGACATATTTTTGGACTAAATTTATATTGAAACGTAAAGTAACTCGAATTTATACCGTTGAATGAAAACGTATTATAATTATTGACTTCAACTTTTTTTCCAAACAAAATTATGTCTAAACATAAACAACTCAAAATACACATAAAAAAAGCAAGTGCAGCTACTCCGTATGCTGTTTGATAAAATAGATATTACAATCATCATAACTTATTTCTGAACTAAATTTATGTTAAAATATAGAGTATTGGATTTATATCATTGAATGAAAACACTTTATATTTGACACGACTCAATTCGAACGGAACTTTTGTCAAAACATATACAAATATTGAAACGCAAATAATCTCAAAGCGTATATAAAAATAAGCACAAAAACGTTTTATATTTGATTTGGCTTGTACATAAAAATATGAACGTTAGAAATAGTTTTTTTTTAAGTAAAAATTGTACCGGGGAATACCCGATGCTTTAGAAACCTAAGAGGGTCAAAGTAATATTTTATAAAGTTTTTAGAAAATATCAGGATGTGAAGGTTTCAAAATTGCCCGGTTATTATTTGAATTTAATAAACACATATTAGATACTATAAATAACTAATATTATTAATTAAATTCAATAAGCAATTAATATTATTACTCAATAAACAATAAAAAAATAATATATCAATTATACTCAATAAACAATAGTATTATTTCTGCTCAATTCATCATGAATTAATATAGGTGGAATTGCAAGAGGAGTTGTCATTAGAAGGGTGTTTTGAGAGTTACCTTTGTTGCATATGTTTTGACAGACCTCATGATCAGGCTAAATGGTTACTAGCAAAGTTTTGGTGCAATACTATTTATCTTTATGCTATCAAGTATATACTATTCGAAATCATTTATGGTCGAATATTGGCAATTCACCTTTCTAACACGGTGGAGAACTGAATGTAGAAACTATGGATTAGAGTTTAACTACAAGGGAGGAAGTCATCAATATTTATATAGCAATATGCCGCGAGCATGTCGAATAAAACAGTTGACAAACTTACAAAGAATTGAAAGAACTTTTGAAGCTGGAGATTGGGCATTGGGCATATCATGTATAAGCTTCAATGTCACTGGCAGATTCCTTTTATTTTTCTACATGATAAAAATATAGCAGCTTAAATTTTTTTTTTTCTTATTATCATCATATGTGATAAGCTATGATTTTGATATTTTCATGTGAAAAGCACTTTAACCGCATTATCATATTATCATCATAGTCATTGTAATACGCTTATTCATTTTGTCTAATACATCTGTTCATTGTATCAAATATTAGTTTATTGTATTAAACATTTTTCATCATTTATTATATGTATGTGTCATTGTGTTTTTACGTTTTTTTTGTCATTATTTTTTATATATTATATAAACTTGCTGTTTTCTTATCATTAAGTATTACAACTAGAGGTGCACAATAATATTATTTCACTAATGTGTTTTTTAAAATTCATTGTGTCCAGGATAACATAATAACAAGCAAATAAACATAATGAGATATTTTTATCATTGTGTCTTATGCTTTATATCTTGACTTAGTTTAGATTATTAGTTATTAATTTATCATCGTGTTTTACTTATAAATATTACACAAATATGTTATTTCATTGTTATATTTTTTAGAATTTATCTTTATAGAGAAACACAATAATATTTAGAAAACACAATTACTAACAAAAAAACATAATGAACTATATTAAATAGACAATGACAGACATATATCATATGAGCTGAAAAACATAAAAAGAAATTATTATCTTTTTATATAACATGATTGTACTTGTTTTAAAGATTAAAAATACTCGTTATATATTGTAATTTTTATAAAAAAATAAAATTGTATATAAAAGTTATGAACACTTAAAAAAGTGAAAGAATTTAAAAAAAGTCAACAAAAGTGGTTATGCTTAAAATATTTATCTAACAAATTTCTTTTTTATAGTTTTATCTCGATCATTGATTTGATTAAAAAAATGAATAATTAAGGTTACTTATTATATGTTTTAGATTTATTCTGAATCTTTTCCTAAACATTAATGCAAGAGAGTTTTTTTGGTTGAATCTAGAAATGGGCTGATTGATCCACATAAAATTATTAATACAATCATAAAATTATTAATACAATGCAAGTGTCGTTTGAGAAATTACAAATATACATAAGAATTGCAAGAACTCGTATCAATACATAACTATTTTTTAAGTTTTATATAAAAGATGATAGAAATATAATGTTTAATTGTCTCTCTTGAAGTTCAAAAAAAAAAAAATCAATGAACTTGTAATCTACACATATGTAAGTCATATGTAGGTTGTAGGTTATACTATCTATACATATGTAGCTAAATATATAAAAATATTTAAAAACACATGTCAACATTAGATTGATGAGTTTTGTGTTATTTTGATAGTTTTTAATATATATAAACATACACAACTATGTATAAAAATATAAAAATAAAAAATTATAAACCAATAATATTAATTCTCGTAGTTATTAAGATATTTAAGAGTTATCAAATGGGTTCATCCTTAAATATATAAACTATTAAAGTGCATTTCTATATAGTTATATACAGTATTAACTGGACATATGCATGGAAAACTGGACTTTAAAATGGACCGGCCTAGTGTTCTTTTGGGGCTCACGTTTTTGTCATAGATTTGAAATTTGAGTCAGTAAATGAATGGGCTATTAAACATGGGTCCAAATGTCCAATAATTCTATATCGACATGAACTATAAAAGTAATACGAGAAATTACAAGACCACTTACATTTAACGAAGCAGATACAAGTATACAATCAAAAGCTAGACAGAAGCAGCCGATATAATAGTAGTATGATTATACCAATTTTCTTAAATTAAAATTACCATGTACTTGGGGATTGGGCTTAGTGTTTGGGTCTGAGCCTACACATATTTGGCCCATTTATGGAGGGCACTCACCAGTCACCTCTTTCTCTAAGGAGAAACACATTACATATCAGACTCTTTTATCATGTCTTATAATCTACTAACTAGTTTTTGTCCCTTCACGCTATGTGGGGTCCTGTTATTTTTCCAAGACGCAATGCTGCTTTACTTTGATCGTTATCGAGTTAGCTTGTCGGGAACCATAAAAGCGAAGTCTTGTAACGATACTATAAAATAGTAAACTTTAGTGGTGAAACTATAAATATACATGTCTGGACTAGTTGTTTTCCCCACATGCATAGCCATGTTACTTAGATCGTTTACTGTCCGGCTCGTCGAAAACCATAAAATTGAAATTTGGTGATGATTCTTAAAAATACTAAACTTCAGTGGACAAACTGGTAAAAAACTATGAATAATTTAGTGGTCAAACTTTAATGTATTAAAATTTAGGGGCAAAGTTAGAAAAACAAATCAGCAACAAAACTTTAAGATCCTAAACTTTAGTTGTTAAAATAAAATAAATAAAAAAATCAGTGGCCAAACTGTAAAATACTAATATTTATTAGCAAAACTCGGTGGCCAAAGTCAAAAACCAAAAGTTATATTTAAAACATTTAAAACTAAAATTCAAACCAAAACTAAACTATTCATTCAATTTGTATATTAATATTATGAAGAAGGGAAGGGATAATGTTAGGGTGAGAAGAAAGAAAGGCTTTAGAACAGTTGATTTTCCCTTTTTCTTTACATGTAAACAAGCAAAAAGAAAAGAGGAGTTTAATGGTCAATTAAAATAAAGTGTTTGTGCTAATTTAAACATATAAAAATCTACTATTCATTTCCCTTCTTTATTAATAATAGAATTATGTGATGATAAGAAGATGTTTTTCAAGATTCTAGTATCATGTTCCCATTTAATGATATCTTTAAATATTTATAACAATAACCAAGTTCATGACCATTAAAAGTCTAGTGGTCATAAATTCTCACTTAACTACACGAACATGACATAAAAAACCACGAGTTTTGCTGTTTTTGCCTGTTATTTTTAACCTGTGTATAAACAGACCATGTGGAGGTAACCTGCCTAAGTAAATATGCATGAGCGAGTTAACATCTTTAACCTGTTTGATTATAGAGGTTAGCAACTCAGCATGTTAACCTGTTTATGATTTATTAAACTACGACCCATCAACCTGATTAACACGCTTACAACTGGATTACTACCTGCCCACCCGTTTGACATGCATAGATTAGATTAAACAAGTCGTGTTGCGGTTACACGAATTTAAGTGTGTCAATATTAGAGTTGATGTTTGACAAAAATAAATACAAGATCGTGTTCAGGTTGACCAATTCAATCCGTTAACTCAGACTCCATCAAACCGACATGATTGATACCCCTAATAAGCAACCGACATAAACCAAACACCAAAGCTTATCCGCTGAATTATTGATTAAACATAGATGTATTATTATATAGAACCAACACATGGGTTTCATATCATGTATAATAAAAACAAATAATGCTAACATATAATCACTGATAAATTACCCCACATTTACCGTACCCTGCGCATCATGACAATATGCATCAAATTGCTATTCATAATTCATGGGGCACTTAAATTTAAGGTATCTTTTCCTTCCAATGATGATATTCTTTTGTTATAGAATTACATATGTTTACATTTTTGAAATCTCCATAAATTTTTATCAAGTCGGTTTAGCGAAACTAACTAAATCAGACGCAAATTTAATAATAGTATATACTTTAAGATAAAGAAATACAAACCGTAGTTATAATTATACAATGTCCTGATTTAACTTAAGGTAAAACCCTAAAACAACTAACAATAGTCCTCTATTTTTCTTTCTTTAAGCTTATAGTATATCATCATCTGAAAATATATGGTTTTATTGTCTAAAAATATATGGTATTGATTGAATATTAGATGCATATATAATAGATAAACTATTAGGGGCCGGTTACTATACAAAGTGTTTTTTTCGTGCGAAGCATACGAAGTTTTGGGGTGGAATTATCACGCAAGAACAATAGTAATCATGTAAGAACAAAGTGATAATTACGCAAGACAAATTACACTCACGTGGAATTATCACGCAGAGATGGAATTATCTCGCAAGAATACCTTCTTGCGTAATAAGTTCACATTTGCGTGATTATTCCACCTCTGGGTGATTAATTATTACCCTTATGTTATAATTCCACCCGAAGCGTACAAAGTTAACGTCACACTTCTGAGTTCTGTCACTCTACAAATATATATATATATATATATATATATATATATATATATATATATATATATATATATATATATATATATATATATATATATAGAGAGAGAGAGAGAGAGAGAGAGAGAAAGAGAGAGAGAGGGAGGGTCAATTGCAGAACACAAATAAATACGAGAACACAGAATATTTTTTAACCTTAGATTAAAAGTAATCAATGGATGTAATTGAAAGTGGCATTATAGCAATTATTAAGAAATTTTTAATCTATATTTAGTGTGTAGAAGGGCATTATTGTCAACTTACATATGTAGAAATTTTAACTGAAAGTAAAAGTTACCAAAATCAAATCATTTACCATTATTTTCTATTTTATTTCTTCTAAAGAATCAATCCAATCCCTATTTATTCTCTTCTATCATAACAGACGATATTCCTTCAATTATTTTATGTGTGCAGGAATTATACATATGTATTGAAAGTTAAATTTGTATATGAATTTAACATGTGTGTAAGACTTTCATATTTGTGTAGGAATTTGACTTTTGTGTCAGATTCTAAAATATAAGTGTAGGAAATTTACACATTTTACACGCATGTATGACTTTTATGTATGAGTTAGAATTTGTTTAGAAATTTAACATTTGTATAGGATTTTAATATTTATGTAGCAATTTTACTTTTGTGTCAAAACTTCAAACATAGATGTAGGAAATTCACACATATGTAGGAATTTCATAATTATATAGGAATATAAATTTGTGTATGAATTTAACATGTGTGTAGGACTTTCATATTTGTGTAGGAATTTGACTTTTGTGTCAAATTTTCAAATATGTGTAGGAAATTTACATATTTTACAAGCATGTATGAATTTTACATATGAGTTCGAAATTTTAATTGGCATAGAAATTTAACGTTTGTGTAGGATTTTGATATTTGTGTAGCAATTTTTACTTTTGTGTCAAAACTTCAAACATAGATGTAGGAAATTCACACATGTGTAGGAATTTCATAATTGTGTATAAACCTTTTATTTTTATACGAATTTCACATATGTGTAGGTATAAATATTTATGTGTAGGAATGTAGGAATGTGAGATTAGTTACGTAAATTATATCACAAAGAATTATTTATAAACTTTTTAAATGATATATGTACTATAAAATATTAGTTTATGTCAAAATAATTTGCATAAAAGAGTTCAGCTTTAATAATATATGAATAAAATAATCTTGTAGATTTAACAAGTTAAAAAAATTCTTAACCTTAGTTCGGATATATCTCGGTTTTGAATTAAATATTTGAATTGGAATAAAAATTCACATATAAAAACATGGACAAATTCAACAAATCAAATTAAATACGAAATATTTGTTTGTGATTTTAAAATCTGATTTTGAAGTTCTATAGATAGAAGAAGAATAAAAGTTACCTAAATTAGTGGAGGTGATTAATATATCCAAACAAATCTAACGTTACAATTACTATTTTATCCTTTAGTAAAAACTAAAAAGGAAAAAATTTGATTGGTTGAATTATGTTCTTTTTGTTATTGTAATTTTTATTGTTCTGAATTGAACCTCATCATATATATATATATATATATATATATATATATATATATATATATATATTACTATTCTTATTAATCCCCTATGTCGGTGGTTTTTTTTTTTTTTTATATTATATATTATATATTAAGTATACATTGGGTTTTTTTGCTTTTTTTTTTTTGGATATTATATATTATATATTATATATACATATTAAAAACTTAGATCAGTAGCTACAATATCTTTTTTTTATATTTATATTGTTGTTTTCTTTTAAGTTAACTATTATATGCTGCAAATTAAAACCATAGTTTAAGATTGATCCAATGGTTTCTAAGATTCTCTTTTTCAATTCTACCCGTATTCAAGCCTTCTACTACACTGTTTATTTCTATTTACTTTTACAATGATATTGGCTGTCTACGCATCACATACTTTTAGCATTAAATTTACTGCAAGTTTAACTTTCAAAGAAAAAATAGAATTATATATAATATTTAACAAAATATGCTTTTAAATGTTAAATCAGGACATGTAACCGTTTTACACGGTTTTAGATTTTACTTAAACAATTTTTTAAGGTTCGCTTTCGTATTTTAATGTTACAACGATTTTTTTACGAAATACTTTTTATTTACGTATCGACATTCAAAAACAAGCCGACGCAACGCGCGGCATATCCTACTAGTTATATATTATAGTATTTTTATTTGTTTGTGTATCACAAGTGTGTCCAACGCTTCTCGATTATTATATTGAAAAGCAAGTGAAATTTTTCTTGGGAAAGTGCTCAAATCCATATGAATTTTTACGAATTAGGAAATATCTTTCTTTTGTAAATGCTTTTTTAGAAGTTTATTTTTATTTAATCCTTAGTAAGTAACAGTTAATAATTTTAAACATTTAATATAGATTTCATCCAAGAAGCAAGCTCGTTAGGCGTGTGACTTCCAGGATCTCAGCCACTAATTACATCAAACAACACGTTAATTACAAAACATAGATTATTTATTAACGATTAAAATATCCCAAAAGCAGAGTTATTAACGTAACCATAATAGATATTACGGAAGCATAAATAAATCATAAATCTTTAACCTGCGCAACACGAGCAAAATAAATAAATGAAATTCATTTAAAAGTTGTCATTAAATCACGTGAGATGATAAATGCATGAATGATGATCCTAAGCGTGCGAGTCTTGTGAACCTGAAAGAAACATGCTAAAGTGTCAACACAAGGTTGGTGAGTTCACAGAGTTTACAGAAAACAGTAATTATCAGTAATGGAAACCAGATTTAGTAATCAAAGCATATCGGTAGGTAGCTAGCCCACAACAAGTCACTATGTGTATGAATTTCGCGACCGAGCTGACAGTAATGTAATGTAATGAATGCCCCGGTAGTGGGTACCAAACCACAGCACTGTATAACAGGCTAACCATTCACCCGTTCGACCTCCAGTCAAGCTAGCGCGACTAGCCCGGGTGGGGTTTGTCAAACCCAGTAGATCTACTAACAATCATATTTCTATCAAATGGATGTTAAATCAGCATTTTTGCATGGGACCCTGGAGGAGAATGTTTATGTCCAGCAGCCCCAAGGATACGTGGATAAGGAAAATGAGCACAAAGTCTACAAACTCCGGAAGGCGCTATACGGACTAAAACAAGCACCAAGAGCTTGGTTTAGTCGTATAGAATCTTATTTTTTGAAGGAAGGATTCAAGAAAAGCAACAGTGAACATACCCTATTCATAAAATGAAATGAGCAAGGTAACATTTTGATTATCAATATTTATGTTGATGATCTAATTTACATAGGGGATAGTGAAGACATGCTGCAAAGCTTCAAACAATCAATGATGGTTGAGTTCGAGATGCCAGATTTGGGCAAGATGAGGTTCTACCTAGGCATTGAAGTAAATCAAACTCCTAAAGGCATTCACATTTCCCAGAAGAAGTATGGTCTCGAGATCCTAAGGAGGTTTGAAATGGCGGATTGCAACCCAGTGACAAATCCAATGGTACCAGGAAGCAAGCTCGTGGTTGATGAAAGTACAAGAATCGATCCAACAAAGTTTAAGAAAATTATCGGATGCCTCATGTACATCACAATCACTCGACCAGATCTTCAGTTGAGGGGCCATATTATTACTTCATGAGATGGCATATTATAACTCTAATAAACTCATGCTTAGGATACTTGTACATTAGTGCTTAAAACACTTATACATTTTGATTTCTGTCATGAATAGATCATATCGCGTACCATCGAACTTTATTTTTATGTGTATATATAATTATTTTTATAGATTATATAATACGAAATCCGAAATCACTGATTTTGTTTATTTAACAATTAAAGTACTTTGATTATAAATAAATTTAAAGTTATACTTTTGCCTTTTAATTTCTTTTAGTTGTTAACTTTCAATCTGGTGTGGTACTAAGCTGTCTCAATTTCATTAAAAGGACATAGAAAGCAGTGATATGTTGTGACTCTATAGTCATATCCAAACAATTTCACATATATGATCATAACTTATGTGACAATTAGTTCGCTTACCAATTTTTATGTAGCATATCATTAGCATGGGAACTTACTCAAGAGCATTGAAATAAATCACTATGGAAAATTAAATAGAAGAAACCGAAAGCTTCGAATAATAGGTGTTATCTTCATCCGGCTCACCTATTCGTTTGTCAGTCGAGACCGCATCCCCAACCCCCTTAGAAGGAAACCCATTAATGGAGAAAACACTTTGGCTCAACTCTGAGTATTTTTTTCAGAGTGAAAGGTTATCCAAGCCCGCAAACAAAGATGGCACTGGTGACCAGCTCGCCCACCATTCCTAGGAAAAACTACCACCCAAATGCGCATTCTAATAAAATCATTGATCCACTTGAAGCATATTGCATCAAGTGAGACTCGAACCCATAACCACTACTTTGAAAAGACATATGGTGACTCCTCAGAAACAAATAAATCTAGAACCCATTGATTGATTGATATTTCAACTATTAACCCAACATTCAACAGTATGTGATATCTTGGTCCTCCTTACTAGTTAATCAACACGGATGTATTCTAAAATAACATAATACAATATTTTTCATTGATTTAGGGATCAAATACTATAAATATCTTAAATTTAGGATGTTACAACAAACCAAACTTAAGATGAACTAGTGGATCTAAGAACTTATTTGAAATTTTAAGAGCACAAAACTAAGAAAAAGACTAAATTTCTTCATTTTGCATGATCACGTGAAGGCTGATTTTTATTATTGTTCTTGGTTATCAACCTCACCAACCAAAGATAAAGTAACCATTTTCATTTTGTTGTCGACATAAAACAAACAAAACCATGTCTCTAAAGTGGTCATCCATTCATTATATATTAAGCCTGTCGTTTTGCTATTTCAAGATAAACTATCCTTTTAATGTGTGGACCAGAAAAATCAAATCACACAATGGTGATAAGATTTAAATAGAGAAGCCATATATCATTTTCTTTATTTTATGTATGAAGAGTGTGGTTTCTGTACACAGTGTTTATTTTATAAACAATGTAGGAAGCAATAAATGGTGCCCGTGTTTTATGAGCGAGGGTATTTACGTCATTTATAAAAGTATATTATGGGCGACCGATATGAACACCCTTGTTTAAACCTAGGCACATAAGAACACATTGATAATAACACATACTGCTTAAAATAATAAAAATACTTTTCAAAGTTGTGCGACTAACAACACCATTTAACTCACTATCCACATAACAACACGCTTAGATAATAATAAACCGTTCAAGAGTACATATAAAAAAGTCAACAAAAGAAGTTAATTCATACTTCTACTTTTCGTAACTATAATTAACCTTTAATTAATTAGAAAACCAGGGCAGGAATCAAATGAGAACTCACTTATTTTGTGAGAACTTTAGGAACCAGTGTGAGCCACACATTTTCAAGGGTAAAACGGTAAATAATGATAACATAATAAAAAAAATTATAAAACAAAAGTAACATAAAAATAAAAAAAGTAAAATGATAAAAATGTTTCCCTTGTTTCACCCTTTCATTAAAAAAATTATATATAAAAAAAAACTCGTTTTGTTTACGAACATCATTTTACACATATGTAATACATGAAAATATACATGTGTAAAACAGAATTTACACATATATAATGACTAATTTACACATGTGTAAATAACGGGTTGACTATTTTTTTTAAAAAAAAATATATCAATATTGTACGCGTTGCAAAGATAAAAAAATACTGAAATTAATGGTGAAATTTTTTTAAAAAAATAATATCGTGAAAAAAAATTATGAACATGTTTGACTAATATTGGTTCCTAAAATTCTCACGAAAAAAATTAATTCTCAAGATAGCCATACCTTTGAAAACTATATGTGTCAATCTTAACAATTAAATTAGTTTTATCAAGGTGCATATCGTTTCTTTTTCTCTTTATAAATTTCTCCACATGTACATTATCTACTTTCATGTATAGGTGTATGTTATATACACATACGGGAGAATATGTACATTAACTACTTTCATGTATAGGTGTATGTTATATATACAAAGGGGCGTCTACTTGGGCCCTGGGGGCCCAGGCCTCCCTTTTTTCACTCAGAAGTGTAAATTTATGTGTATTCGGTCCGAAAATTTTATACGTATTAAGTCCGGCCTCTCCTAGTTCGAGTCTCGAGACTTCCCCCCCCCCCCATTTGATTTTCGAGACTTTTGGCCCCCCTACATAACATTTTAAGTAGGGGCAACTGCTCAGGGACCGATCTTCTCAGAGGCTCGATTTTTTTTTAATTTTATATATTATATATACATATTGTAACATCTGGAAAATTTCAGTAAAAAGAAAAGAAACGCAAGTAAGGGAGAAAAGGGTATTATTTCAAAGCAAGGGGTTAAAAGTATGCAAGGGGCAAACCTGCCCATAATGGGTTTAAAAAGGTGATATGGCCGCCCATACCCCCTCTTTCATGCACTCAAACTATCGCTTAGAGAGAGAGAATGAAGCTTCATCCGGTTCTAGAGAGAGAAGTGAAAGAAATCTTCAATAAGGTAAGATTTTAAGGTGTTTCTTCTCGGTTTCAATCGGGTTCCAGCTTCTGGACCGAGTTCTATGTGTTTCTATGTGTTTAGTTGCTTGTTTTCGTTTTTAGGTGCTAGAACTCCAGGTTGCACTCGGGTTTGAGGTATTTTACTTGAAAGCTGTTTAAGGTGACTTTTTGATCCCCTCTTTTACTGATTTTCTACTTGTTTGGGGCTGATATGCGTACTGAAAAATGATGTTACTGGATAAGCTATGTTTTCCACTGCTAAAATGATGTTTTCGCAAAATATATGTGTTTTAAAGATTTCTATGAAGTTGTATGGTTGTTTATGGTGTTCTAAGTGTATAACTGATAGATCTAAGCTAAGAATACGATTAAAATGATGTATGGGATTAGAAGCTGCGTAAGTTGGATTGCAGGTGGAACATGCTGTCCGCTGTGGGCTTTGTATGTCCGCTTTGGACACTTAGAGAATTATGCATGCCGTCCGCTGTGGATACCAAGTGTCCGCTGTGGACACTTGTGATCTAGACCATTTTCTGTGGACATTGTTTGTCCGCTGTGGACACTTTAGGAATTCATGCACGTCCGCTGTAGACACTTAAGTGCTTAACACGTCCGCTGTGTACCCTTTAGGTACTTTAGACTGTCCGCTGCGGATTATGGCTGTCCTTTGTGGACACTTAGAGGTTATATGTTGTCCGCTGTGGACTTGGCTGTCCACTATGGACACTTAGAATGTTTTAAGTCATTCGCTATGAACCTTAGTCATCTGCTGTGGACACACTTAGTGTCTTATTCATGTGCTGTGGACCCTTAGCCGTCCGCTGTGGATTTGGTCGTCCGTTGTGGACCTTAGCTATCCGTTGTGGACATTTAGCATTTAAGCCATCCGCTGTATAACTTACTAATGCGCTGTGGACACTTAGAATTATTCTAAAATTTTGGGAATAGAATTTAAGTGTTAAGTACTTATGTATAAGGAAAGATTATGCTTGTTTAATATTTCTAATGTTTGATTATTTTCTTATGGCCTGCTGTTATGGATAATATTTATTATATTTCATGTTATGTGATTATAAGGCGATGAATATTTTAAAAGTATTATTCATAATCAAGTGGACACAAAGAAATAAAAGAAGACAGTGGAACTTAATGAATGTTACCATCGGGCCCTTATAATAAATGAAAAGCCTTGCAAGCACAATGGAATGAGATGCACGATCTTGTTGTCGTTAGCTCAACTGATGTGTGGCTGATTCAGAATGCACATCTGGGATCTAATCCTGGGGATTGACCAATAAATCAATGGAACCCGTATTCATGAGCAGGCTTCGTGCCTAGCAGTGTGGGTCAACTGTCGATGGATTAGTTACCATGATAAACGTTTGCCGACAGGGGTTCGACATATGTTGCCAACCAACAATGTAGGTTCTTGCTTTGTGTAATCCTAGTTAATGAAAGAGAAAGATAATGAAAGAAAGAAAGATAAAGAATTTCTCAATGAATGAATATGTGTAATAATGGATGATCACCCACTGGAGCTTATAAATGTATATTTTTTATATTATCAAAACTAGAACTCACTCAGCAACGCTGACTTTTTATATGCATATCAGTTGGCAGGTAATGATGTTGCTGGGGATGACACAAGGTTGAAGCTACTTGGTAAATAAGGATCGACATCCATGTCATGCTGAAATGTTATTTTTGTCTTGTAATACAACTACATGTTCTTTTGAATCTTGTAACAACGATGTATTTCTTGGCAAAAGTTATTATTAATGCATGAAATGGTTTTTGTGTAATTATTCCGCTGCCATGTTTTCTTACTCAATATATTTTAATGTGTAATGTGCTATGAATAACTAACTGTGGAGTTTCCCGGGAAGGGGCCATACACATATGTATTTAAAAAAAAAAACTATAATAAATCCAATAACATTTTGATTTTTTTAGCCCATTAAACTTTACGTAAGAGCACATTAACATTTTAGATAATTTAGCCTAATAACATTTACGTAATCTAAACCTAATTTAATATAATAATACCAAAAACGCCAGTAGAGCCTCCCGATTCACTTAATTAAGTATATTCACTTAATTAAGTATATTAAATCATTTTGCTACAATACTTTTCGTTTTATTTATTGTTATAACAATTATCGCTGTATTATAAAGTTTTTTATTTACAAGTTAATTATTTGTTTTAGACTTTTTATACGTAATATTATAAGGACCCAATTTTTATTCTTGCCCTGGCCCAAAACCTCTTGAGAATTATCGGGACCGGCTCTGGTTTCAAGCTCCGTTAATGTATATACATACATCAAAACACACGTATTATATAAATACACATAATAAGTGGTCTATTATAAACTCTCACTTTTAAAAAGGTCATGCACTAACACTTGCATTTAAGGTATATAAGTTAACTTTTATTATTAATGTAAGTAATGTATAAATAATTTATATAAAATAATTTAAAATATGTATATTATTTCAATTAAATAATGATACTTATTATATACTTTAGGTAGTTGAGGTTCAAGTATGTTTAAACGTATACTTATTACAAATGTGACCCAATATGACAATAGGTCACTAGCAATGTTGTTGCAAGTTACGTATTGGACACATATATGTAGCAATCTTTCACTTGCATATGGTTTAACGTATATTAACATAGGTAGTGGTGGACATCTAGCAACATTTTAATTATCGCCTCAATGATATACAAAGAAGTGTCATCCACATCGACCATTAGTTTCTAAGCACTCATTCTTCGAGACAATAATACATGGTAAGTTATCGATTTTCTTTATATATGTAACAGATATCTCATAGCACGGGAGAAATAGATGGGGATCAATCTCATATGATGTTTAACAGTTTGTTACTCAATCAAGATTCATAGTGCTTGAACAAACATCATTGAATTAAACAACTTCATTGAATATAACTATGCATTTTCATCAGTTTGAATCCTTGAGAGTTCAAGATATATCAACCACCCATCAAGCAAGAGGTATATATTTGATCTTGTACGCCTCTGATTTTTATAAAGATCTAGTCAAAGAACATCATCGAACCATGTAAAATCACATCACTCTACATATCCACGTCCTATTATGTGACTTAGGTAGAATAATACAAAGATATAATGCTTTTAAATTCTATTTATGATGCTAACCCTTGAAGAAATTTTGAAAACGGTTCATGTCAATGTTTTGTCTCTAATAAACGTATTTGAATTTGGTTGCAACTCCTTGCTTATTCCTTGTATGAAATATCAACCAGTGTATCATAATATTATTATTCCATACATTATTCATATAATTTCAATCAACCACCGGCAATTAAAATAATATAGTTGTTCATAGATTTAAACATGCTAACATTAAAGACATTTATGTTAATAGATATGCTCATTTCCCAATATGTCATATTTATAAGCTAAAATAACCATGTTTATATATTTCAAATACCTGAATAGGTTTAAAGTTTATTGATTATACATGAAATATGACAAAGGATTTAGAACTCTTTCTATTCTAATAGTAAATCTCAAAATTAATTTTAGACTTTCTTGTGATTAGGGTAACTTAAGAACCACAACATCTATCTATTATAATAAAATAAAAAGTTTTAAGATAGACACGTGTCGAAACATATCTTTCCTCATATTGATTTTTCTGTATCTCTTCTGATAAATAATAATAGTAAATAGTAATTATATTATTTCTCTTATGTCGGTTACTACAAGGGATTTTTAAGGTTTGTAAATTAGCCATAAAAGTTTGATGATTTGCAAAAAGACAGTTACTTACATACTCTTAAGCACAAGGTACAAACAAGCTGACATCTTCCCTTCTTGGTGTTCATCTTCCAACGGTGAGGTATAGTTGGAGCCGAGGTGGTATACGAAGCACCGTCAGTTTGTTATTGCAATCATACACACACTAAAAAGCCAACTTTTTTTCTCATTTTTCACATAGGCGGTGACCTGGCATGCCGATGACGACGGTTCTTTCCGGTTTAGAAGGCGGCGACGCCTTTGATGACGATGGTGGTAGAGGTAAATGTATTCGGCAATGGGTCGAATCCAATGAGTAAAAAGTTGGTAATGGTGGACCATCAACAACAACGACAAAGATGGTGCCTTTTAGTGTTAATCATAAGTGTATATGACCTTGTATGTTATACTGCTGGATGATTTCGATCAAAACCCTTATAGGTTTTTTGGGTCAAATGGGTTTGAGATTCAAGGGTCGACCAAATTAAAGTAGATCTCCCTAGTAACCATACATCCAAGCGTTTGTGTTGTGTGGGTGCATATAACTTTAGTTCGGCTTGTGTTGTTCGGACTGTGTTTGGCAATTGGTTGTATTGCTCCGAAATCTTTTTTAAATGAATGGAAATACGAGCATAATTCAATGCCTAAATGAAGATGTTGGGGTTATGTCGATCACCCGATTGTGGTTCTAGCGACTTTCCGTTTTGTTTGGCTGAAAGCATAGTTAACCATCTCTGTGGTTATTATGCATATGTGTAACAGGATTTCAAGAATAGTTAGATACCGGCCATCATTATTATTATGCATTTTTGTGTATGAATTTCGTTAAAGTTTTAGATGCCATCATTATTTGCATTTGCAAGTACCATTAGATAAAGATAAAAGGAAAGCTCCTGTACGTGAAGATTACACCTCTTCCTGCATCTGATCATGTGTTTTACAATTTTGCTACCGATGGTGTTCAATACTTCAATATACCTTAGTTCAATCCGTGTATTAGGGGTTTAAAATGATATTAAGGTAGAAATCTATATATTGATGAAGAAAAAGTCAACGGTGCTCTTATATTAGTGACAATGTGTAACATACTTTCTTGAGTTATGATGAAGATATTATTTATTTGATATAAGTTTAGTGAACCTGCCACATAATTATAGAAGTTCAAGTATTTTGTTTGCATATTTGTAATTAACTTTACAATTACTTAGCATGTGTTTTTTTCTCTCTGAAGCTATTATAGAATTATAGAAGCGATTTTGTGTTTAATTCGAAGGTTTATAAAGGTGTTGTCCCTGCTCTTTACAAAAGAAAGAAAAGAATGATCATCCTTTATGCCTTCAACTCCTCAAGTAAACTATTATTATTAGCATGATCTTTGGTTTTATTTAATGATTCCATAAATCTTAACAAAAGTATTACCTCAACACACATCTAAAGCTATAAACTCTATCGATAAAAGAAGTACATTTTTCTTTGTTGTACAGGATAAATGATATCAACCGTCAGGCCTTGTACTTTCTTTAACCTCAATAATCATTTAGACTTAGTGACTTACCCAATGTAGTTATTAGCTTAATTTTAGTTCTTTGCAACCTAAAGAATCTTGCCCTTCGGCCTTTATAGATACCAAAACGGATTGATAATTTCTTGCTTTTCTGTGTAGATGAATTTCGTATTCATTGCGTGACAAGAAGACACCCGCAGCAATGCGCAGGTGTCAATCCTCGTTTATGTTAATAGATATGCTCATGTCCCAATATGTCATATATATAAGCTAAAATAACCATGCTTATATATTTCAAATACCTGAATAGGTTTAAAGTTTATTGATTATACATGACATATGACAAAGGATTTAGAACTCTTTCTATTCTAACAGTAAATCTCAAAATTAATTTTAGACTTTCTTGTGATTAGGGTAACTTAAGAACCACAATATCTATCTATTATAATAAAATAAAATTTTTTACGATAGACACGTGTTGAAACATATCCTTCCTCATATTGATTTTCTGTATCTCTCCTAATAAATGATAATAGTAAATAGTAATTATATTATTTATAAAAATTTCCAAATTACAAGCTAGATATTATAAGAGTTAATAACTAGATTTTTTTATCAGAAATAAACAAACTTTGAAAAAAAATAAGATACAGAAATTTTCTTAAACAAAAAACTTTCTTAAAATTTCAAACTTTTTTAAAACCGCTTTTTTTTTTTTTTTTTAATTTTAAGGGTGATTTAAAAAAATTATATTCAACTAACATAATGTAAAAAAACAATTACATAAAATGAAAGTTATAGATGATATTATTTTTGTTTTACTTGAAATACTTATTTATATCTAACTCAATCATATTTTATCTAAAAGTATTGTTTCATAATTTTTGAAATTTTATGATAAGCCATTTAATATTTTTTTAATTCAATCTGTTTATTACACGGGGTACTAAACTAGTATGTTTTAAAATTTTAAACTCGTTTTGAATTTTAAACTCTTTCCAACTTATGCATCTTCATTCTCTAATAAAAAAAACGTTAATCCATCGCTTTTATTCGAACACTTTGCAACTAAGCAAATTTTAATTTAAGTCGGACTATAAAACTAATTTCGATCTTTAATGGTCATTTTGGAAACTATATTATATGCAGCTTCTTGTATATATGTCTATACAACTCGCTATTAATTATTTGAGAATATTCCTTTAATCCTTCACTAGTACTTTATTAAACCATTATGATATTCTATTTATCATGTTCCCTAACGTGCAAGATTATAGATTTAGTATACTTATTTATGAAAAATTTAGCCAAAGCAAATGGAATTCCATGATGTAATGGTAACACTAGATCTGAGTTACACTCAATCTGATGTCAAATATACATCCATATATAAGAATACTCTACAAATTTATTTTATTTTCAACTCTTTCATGACAACATCAACGTGTTTTTGGATACTCTCACTAGATTTCTTAAAACATCATCTTAGTTTTTTGACATAGAATCAAAAACATTTTTATCTTTAATATATAGAATCAAGATTATGTGATTCAATCCAAAATAGATTCATAAAGCTTTCACGTTTGATCATAACACAATATATGTAGAAGCTGTACTGGCTAAACTTGTAAATATCCCTCGAAAAACGTCTCGTTAGATGGACTATTCTCATGATCATTTTTCCAAATAATGTCATAACAAAGATATTCGATCTCAATCAACTTAAATATAACTTCAAAGAGATTTTTTCATATAATATACACCATGAGATCAAATCAAAACCTTCCACACATGGGTAGACTTGTAGTCATTGAAATAATTCAACATGCAAGCATTTAGATACTTTTAGACCCAAAATTATTGTACATGCTTTCACTAATCAGCTTGAATGGTGGAATAATTTGGTAATCCTCAATCCTATTTGTTCATGCACGTTTTAAATTATTTTGTTGGGAGGACCAAGTGTTTCTAAAATCTTTATTATCATAATGAAAAAAATTCACTCAATTTGCATTTTAACACGACGGGGAAGAAAGAAATATCAATTTATTATTTACCTCACCTTGATTAATTGAATACTCTAAGATTGATGTGACAAATATTGACCATTGGCTAAATGATGATGTCTTGTTTTCCCACAACTAATTGCATTATTTCCATAAAAAGTCTCACAAACTCGTGCAAATAGACTTTTAAAAGTAGATTGGTCCAACTCACATGTAGAGGACAATTATTCTTTTGCCATTGAGGAAAAAAAAACATGTAGAGGACAATTATTGACACCAACTCACATGTTGCATCTTTAGGTTCTACCATCTAAGGATTCATTTGCGATACGCAAATCTGATCTATGTATCCGTCTTTTAGATTCATGTATCCTTAGATATATTCTTAAGTCTTTTAGTTGTAAACGAGTTGACGCGGGATGAGCTCGAGCTTCAACTTAAACTAGTCGGCTGGGCTTTATACGTTTCTTTTAATCGTATTGCCACGTGCACGGGCAGGTAACGTATCCGTCGTAATTTCATACGTTACTTTTAACCGCATCGTCCCGCCGCAACGTAAAGAGAAAAACGATAAAATTATCAAGGTATGGGGTGCCTCATGACTTCTTCTAGGGAAGGTTGTGAGTTCGAGTACTACGGGCAACAAAATGTTGTTGGTGGGTTGGGTTTTACCGTAGTTGGCTTTCGGGTGGTGGATTTTCTTCGGAATTGCTGGTTGGCGGGCTTGGGCTACCCAGCCTTGTCTGTGTTCGTGGACGATGAGATGCTTTTTTGTTATTGAGGTACCCGAGTAGCCGAGATTTATTAGTTGACCGTTTAAAAATTAAAAAAAAAACAATTATGATATTCATGGAAAAACATTAAAAATTCAATAGGCATGATGTTTAATAAACATACTTTTGAAATCTAGATCATCTTCCATTAATTAAACTTGAGAATACATGATTCTTGTGACACCAGTGTATGAATCATCGCCATATATAAACACCATATGTAGAGAGAGCCTGATGGATCCCTGTAACGACCTATTGCTCTCAATGCCAAACATCTGTAATCAAATCGACAAACCAACAAAAATTCTCATGGAATTTGGCATACCTACAAACACACAAACCTACAAAAACATCAGAAATGAGATGTGCACATGATCGCTACTGCCAATCCACGTACGCATACATCCATTTTCACATTTTTTTATGAAGATAGGGGTGTGGCGTCTGATTATTCAAAATCATATGGCATGGTTGCATTTTGTATGTTTTCTTGATAGCTACAATAAATGCCCATTACAGGCCTTAAAAGGGTACTAGATATCAGGGGTTGATTCAAAAGAATCGTTTGAGATGGTTTTGTGATGTGTGTGAACGCCAAGTGTTCGACGATTTGTTTCAGAGAAAGGGTATTTGTTGGGTGATTGATTTTAGAACATAAGTGCATAAAGGTTTGTGGGAATGCATATGGGTAGATGAGGGTGTTGTTTTCTTGATAAAGGTGAGATCTTTTAGTTTAAGGAATTGAACACAAATGGATACAAAAACACCCTTGTTGTCAAGTGGGGAAGACTCTAAGCACATAAGAAGGCATAGGCGTACTTCGGTTACTACCCTGAGGGGCGATTTCCTATCGAAATTGCCTGAGAAAGTGCGGTGTGGTCTTGATCCTGAAGCTCCATTGCAGGTTGATCTTTCAAAAACTACTGGACTGATAGAAGGTAACTATAAGCTTTAGATTCATTTTCACTTTAATTTTCTTTATAACTTCTGTTTAAATATCACAATGTTGATATGTTTATACCTGTCAACTTTATAGTATGTACTAATTGATATGTCTATGGAAGAAACCATTGTTAACCAAATAACCATTAATGAACTTCTTGTTGTGCTGCTGTATATAATCTTTTGAAGTTCTATGATCAAACCGGACACAAATAGTTCTAATAATGCATACTGGTTAGTATCATATTTTTGGATCCTTATTGGTTAAATTGGTTGTGATCAGGGGAGAAAGAATACTATGAAAAGCAGTTTGCAGCGTTGAAGTCTTTTGAGGAAGTTGACTCTTTACACTCGATGAATGTCGCTGATAATGAAGAGCAAGAATTGATAGAACAAGCTCAACATGAAAGAGCAATTAACATTTCTAATTGGGCAAACATCTCTCTGCTAGCACTTAAGGTAAACTGATTTTCTAATATAATCACTTTTGATATTTGTTTTGGTTGCTAGATGTATTTTTCAGATTTTAAAATGCATCATGGTGTTATTCTTGATGAATTGCAGATTTATGCAACAGTACAAAGTGGATCTTTAGCTATTGCAGCATCGACACTAGATTCTTTGCTTGATCTCATGGCAGGGGGTATTTTGTGGTTTACTCACCTCTCGATGAAAAGCATTAATATCTATAAATACCCTATTGGAAAATTACGAGTGCAACCTGTTGGCATCATCATATTTGCAGCGATTATGGCCACTCTCGGTATGTTCTTCTTCCATAACTTCAACTAGAATGGGTTCAGGTAAATCATCTTGAGTTGATTTCAGTCACCTTTTGTTTAAAATTTCTAAATTATTTACTAATAAAGAGTGTTTTAACTATAGATCTTAATAATAATCTAATTTTTCGAAGAAAATTAGTTATGAGTTTTTGATGCATTAAAAATACACTTTAGACGACTTTCGACCCTTATCAGTTTTAGCCACCATTTGCTTTATCTGTTAGAGATAAAACATAACCAAATCAACCCATTGCAAAATTCCATTTCTAATCCTTATCAACATATATGTAGGATTTCAAGTACTGATACAGGCATTGGAGCAGTTAATTAGGAATTCTCCATCTGAAAAGATGAGTGATTTTCAGTTAATTTGGTTGTATGCGATCATGCTGACTGCTACTGGTGTCAAACTGATACTTTATATATACTGTAGAAGCTCTGGTAACAAGATTGTTCGAGCTTATGCCAAGGTCCACGTCACAATTTATCTTTCATCTTTACATATGACCCTTTAAAGTCAATACTTGAAGCGGATTACAAGATGACCCTTTTGCACATTTGAATTGCCTTTAAATACCGCTAGGTTTAGTATCAAATTTATCAAATGCATATTTTGACTACCAGGATCATTATTTTGACGTCGTGACAAATGTGGTTGGTTTGGTTGCTGCTGTTCTTGGTGACGAGTTTTATTGGTGGATTGATCCTGCTGGTGCCATAATTCTTGCTGTTTACACAATTACCAATTGGTCTGGAACTGTTATGGAAAATGCAGGTTTCTCTCTGTTCTCACATGTTTCTCCTCCATCCTATTAGAGTAGCGTATGCAGATAAATAAAAGGTGTTTAAGAATAAATTTAATGTGATTATTAATTAAAGCAATCTTGTGGCCCAAAAGCATAGCTTTTTTAACTGTTAATGACGACAATAGGCAAATCTAGTGGCCCAAAAGCATAGCTTTGTGAACTGTTGATGAAGACAATGTGCAATCTTGTGGTCCAAAAGCATAGCTTTGTTAATTGTTAATGATGACAATGGGCAAATCTTGTGGTCCAAAAGCATGGCTTTGTTAACTATTAATGACGACAACTGGCACATCTTGTGGTCCAAAAGCATAGCTTTGTTAACTATTACTGATGAGAATGGACAAATCTTGTGGCCTGAAAATAGCTTAATTAACTGTTAATGTGATGATTTTGACTATTAAACAATGTCTTACGCACCATTCAGTTATATATGAGGAATCTTCTTTTCACAGACTAAATTTGTAGTCATTTTGCTTTGCAGTTTCACTGGTTGGGCAATCGGCACCTCCTGATTTTCTGCAGACACTTACATATCTAGTCTTAAGACACCATCCTAAAATCTCCCGTGTGGACACCGTTCGAGCCTACACGTTTGGTGCTCTCTATTTTGTTGAGGTGCGTTATTCACTTGTTCCTTATCTAGATGTGCCAGTTTTGACCCGATTACTTATAAATGGGTCAATTCAGGTTACGTTTTGCCGATTATGTATGTTATCTTTTAATACATGTGCAATCTTTGTTATTTAAAACAGGTTGACATAGAATTGCCTGAAGATCTTCCATTGAAAGAAGCCCATGGGATTGGGGAATCACTGCAAATCAAGATAGAAGAGTTGCCAGAAGTGGAACGAGCGTTTGTTCATCTTGATTATGAGTGTGATCACAAACCAGAGCACTCTGTTCTTAGCAGACTTCCGAACAGTCAACCATGAACCAACCCTTGAAGGGTATATTTACCAAAAGGCTCTAGTTTATGAACAACATATCTACTGTGGTTTATGAACAAAGTTTGCTTGTAAAACATGGGTTCAAGTCCGGTTCTTATTTTGGATATGTATATTTACCAAAAGGCTCTATTTTATGTATTTGAAGGACCCAGGTTTGGTTAAGTTCTCTATCAATCACAAGCCAGGTGGTGCACTCTTTCTAGTTTCTTTACTGAGACTGGATGTTTGAAATTATGAAATCTATTTTGGATATGTATTTGTTGAAACAGTGGTTGTTGGGATCGGGCCTTCGAGTCATGTAAACTGGTCTGATCCCTCCAAACTTCAAAGTATTACCTACATATTCATACAACTGAACTGTATTAAAAATGAATTTAGGGTGGTTCAAAATCAAAACTAAATTATGAAGTGGGTTCCCTTTTGCGTTTGGTATTAAGGAATAGCGGATGTGGAATAAATCTGAGGCACACTTATCTAAAATGAAACTGATCCTCAATAATTTAAACTAGAATTAAGGAAAATATGTATTATAGATTGGGCTTTTACATACAAAATGTCTACATAGGATTGTATAGTGATTGTTATGTTGGTTTAGGGTTTCAATAAGGTATGTGAATAAAATAACAATTGATCTTACTGTTTATTGATTCAAGACGAGCGTTTTTTATTGTTAGAAGATACTCGTCTCTATTGTTTAATGGAATGTTGTGCTCATAGCTTGTTACTATTTGAAGTATTGCACCTTAAAGTGACGAGAGTTTTTAACTAATTAGTTATTAAAAATTTCAAGTAACAAAAAAAGTATATTTGTATTGCATGATTGTTGATTAGTATGGTAGCAAAGAGAGAGAGTTTGGCTATATGGTTTTCGATAAATTCCATACCATCGAACCTTGTTACGGCAATCACATGGATTAGTTAGTGAAAATTTGAAGTGTCGTTGAGTTATAACTATGTCCATAAACCAATCTATTACTCGTTCAAGAAAAAAAAACTATAAACCATTCGTTAAACACCATTAGTTTAAATCAAAACTGTTAGTGACACTCTTCCTTTCTTCCTAGGTATTAACTAGCTAGGACTTCTTGTAGTAACTGAAGTATTGGTAATTCTAGAGAGAATGTTAGGGTTTCTAGAAACTAGGATGTCATAATTGTAGGGCTATATACAAGTAGGAATGGTTAAACCCTAAACTTTGACATAGAAAATTCAAAACATTTGGGATGTGTATGGGACACTAAAAGCCACTCAGTTACCGCATCGAAATCATATAGGTTAATATATTATATAGTCTTGAAACAATAGTAAATAATATTTAGAAGTGTAAAAACTTGAATTACTAAAAATATTGAATTATTACAAATGTAACTGAACATATGATATTTAAAATTAGTTTTTGAGAGATATAAATATCAGATTTCAAATAAACCCAGGAATGTGATCGTTAATGAGTATGAGGTTCTGGTACGGTACATAATATAATTACCAAGATTTAGACTATGATCATCAAAACCCATTGGGCTAAGGTGTCGCCCGACCTCATGAAATTTTTTCGTATTTAACAACCTATGTAACCAAAACTCAAGGGACTCTTAAGAATTTTTGATAGCTAACTCCTATAAAAATAAGGAACATGGGTTCAAATCTTCTTTTTTTTTTTCACTTAGTTGCTTTCCTCTCACCACTATATCTAATAACTTAAACTTTAAAAAGGAAATCAAACAACAAAAGTTAGGTTAAGACCGAACATAAAGTCATACAACTAGCTCTCTTTACTTGATAGGAGATCTAGTAAACTAGATGAGTCATTCGATAGGCTTCAAATTTGGCTAAGCCCGTGAGTGTCTTTTATTTTCTAGTTTTCAAAATTTAAACTAATTGCCTAGGAACTTGAACCCTTTCTAACTTCTATATTATCCATACTGTTCACCGGTTGGTTACTAAGAGCATTCACAACCTTTTTTTTAAATTGATGTAAATACATTTTTTATATTATATGGTATGGTTATAAATATTTTTGAGTGAAGGATTGAGAACAATTTACTGTTCAATATGTAATTTTAGAAAAACACTGTTCAAACCCCTGTAAATTTTTAAATATATTTTAAGTAGTTGTAAGTGAAAGAGGGAGAAAAAATAATGATAAATGTATAAAAAGTATTATTTAATTGAAAAGAAGTGAGAAAAAATAATGATTCTAGTATAATTATATGGATGAGAATAGAAAATGAATTGTGGACGCTCTAATAACTTCGTAACAATAAAATGCCATCCATAATTCCATATCATATTATTGATTTCCCTCCTCTTCTCCAAATTAAGTTTAAAATAAGACCTCCAAGCTACCTGCATCAAGACCCGATTACATATGAAAGAAGCTGTGAAAAGCAAGAAATGGAGACTTACCATGGATGTTGAAACCAAACCGGCTTAACGTCTTTAACGGTACGGGTGAGTTATGCAAACTGAACCGGTTGGTTAACCATTATTATATGTTAAAATTTACTGTTTTTCAAAACTATAGCTAACGGTTTGGCTGAATTTCATCAAACAAGTTAGAACTAGAACTTAAACACTAAATACTCTTAGACATAAGTGAGTTTTATCTCCAAGATCGGTCATCTACATATCTTACTATAGTAAATTGATGAACAATAACTCGAAATTACTCGTGCATCAATCAACAAGAACTCTCAAACTTTATTATGAAGTAAAGAATACAATGAAGAATGAAAACAAGAATCATCTATCAAATGATCATCATACAACTCATATATATATATCTTCCGATATATATCTTTCGAAGCTAAACTCAAAACTTCCAAAGCCAATATAAAGCTTTCGAAGCCAACTACTTCTAACAACTACATTACAATTAAAACCCCATAACTAAACATTAACAAGTTTAGCCCCTGTAGTTATTAATAGACATAATAACCCAAGAAATTACACTTTGAGTGAATGACAAATTCAGTCCCTGAAGTTTAATCCACATTTCCAACAATCTACACCTTGGATTAACCTTCACTCAAGGTTTAAGATCTCCAAACAATACTCAAACTTAGGACCTGGTAATGACTTTGTAAGCATATCAGCACCATTATCAAGAGTATCAACTTCTTTAATCTCAACCTCTTTAGCCTTCACCACATCTCTAATGAAATACAACTTCACTCTTACATGCTTAGTCCTTTCATTATGCACTTGATTCCTAGCCAGCTGCACAACACCTCTATTATCATACAAAATCACATTACTAGACAAGTTAATACCCATCTCAGTAACTATACCCTTTAACCAAATAGATTCTTTGACAGCTTCTGTGAGGGCTACAAACTCAGCTTCAGTAGTTGATAAAGCAACTATTGATTGTAAACTTGCCTTCCAACTAATCACACTTCCAAACAAAGTGAAAACATATCCTATCATGGATCTACCATTGTTTAGGTCCTTGGCAAAATCACTATCAACATAGTCAAGTGGAGTACCTTCAGCACTATGATCCTTGCCAAACACTAACCCAACTTCTTTAGTGCCATTAAGGTATCTAAACATCCATTTCACTGCCTCCCAGTGAAGTTTACCAAGACATGCAATGTATCTGCTTACAATACTAGCTGCATAAGCTATATCTGGTCTTGTGCAGACCATCAGATACATCAAACACCCAACTGCCTTGGCATATGGAACCTTATCCATCTGAATTCTTTCTTCCTCAGATGTAGGTGAATCCCTTTTAGACAACTTAAAATGTTGAGCTAGAGGTGTAATCACTGGTTTAGACTTTTCCATACAAAAGCTCCTTAGAACCATGTTGATATAACTAGTTTGGGTCAACTTCAACTGTCTCAAACCTCTATCTCTGCCTATTTCCATGCCTAAAATCTTCCTAGCAGCTCCAAGTTCCTTCATATCAAACTCACACATCAGCAATTGCTTTGTAACTTGGATCTCATCCTTGCTTTTACAAGCTAATAACATATCATCAACATACAGGAGAAGATACACAAATTCTCCTTTAGTGTACTCTCTATAATACACACAATTGTCATAACAACTCCTTTTATATCCCTGACTGACTATGTACTCATCAAACCTGAGATACCACTGCCTTGATGATTGCTTAAGTCCATACAATGACCTCTTAAGCAAGCACACCTTGTCTTCTTGACCCTCCACCTTAAACCCAAGTGGTTGCTTCATATAGATGGTCTCATCTAATGATCCATGTAGGAATGTTGTTTTAACATCTAATTGCTCCAATTCAAAATCAAATTAAGCAGTTAATGCTAATAACAACCTGATGGATGTATGTTTAACAACTGGTGAGAAGATTTCATTGTAGTCCACACTTGCCTTTTGTGTGAACCCCTTTGCAACAAGTCTTGCTTTAAACCTGGGTGGTTCACCCTGCACACCCTCCTTCAACTTGTACAACCATTTACAGTCTATCAACCTTTTATCCTTAGGCTTATCAACAAGGACCCATGTCTCATTCTCATATAGAGAGTTCATTTCATCCTTTATAGCATCAATCCATCTTTCCTTATCCACTGATCTCACATCTTCATGGAATGATAAAGGCTCTATCATGCTCTCTTGTTGGGCAGACATAGACACAAATACAGTCAAATCTTCAGTAGTACTTGATCTATATCTAGCTGGAGGAATGATAGTTCTTCTAGTTCTGTTCTTAGCTAAGCTATGTGAAACAGAACTAGATGGTCCCTATGTTGTAACTCCTTTGGCATTGCCATCAAAGTTACCACTTGACTTGTCGTTGTCATGTGAACCAGATATTGAGTCTCCTCTTGACTCATAATTCTCCACGTCAAATATAACCTCATGATCACCAATACTTTCACTACTATTACCTGCATTCTTCAATAGGTCCTTATATAATATTTTCTCATTAAAGGTTACATCTTTGCTCACCAGTACTTTCACCCCTTCTTTCTCCATTGACCACAACCTATATCCTTTTACCTTATGTGAGTACCCAAGAAATATACATTTGACAGCCCTAGGCTTAAGTTTATCCTTTTTAACATGAGCATAGGCCAAAGAACCAAACACTTTCAAGTTGTTGTAGTCAACTTTAACACCTGACCATTTCTCCATAGGAACAATCATGTTTAATGCTGATGAAGGTGATATATTAATCAAGTATGCTGTTGTGCTTAATGCCTCTGCCCAAAATTTCTTAGGTAGTTCTGACTCAGGTAACATGCATCTTACTTTATCAAGTAATGTCTTATTCATCCTCTCAACTAACCCGTTCTGTTAAGGGGTATCAGGAACTATCAAGTGTCTTGTCAAACCTTGTTCTCTACATAACTAATCAAACTCACCATTACAAAACTCTAAACCATTGTCTGTTCTTAGTTTTCTTACTTTCTTTCCAGTCTGAGTTTCTATCATGGTTTTTCACTCCTTAAACTTTGCAAATGTTTTATTCTTATGCTTTAGAATGAACACCCAAAGTCTCCTAGAGTAGTCATCAATTATTGACAAGAAGTAATGACCTCCACTTAATGATGCAGTCTGAGTAGGTCCCTATAAATCAGCATGAACATATTCCAAGATACCCTTAGTACAATGTTTTCCTTTTGTGAATTTTACTCTATGAGATTTACCCATTATGCAATGTTCACAGAACCCAAACTCACATCCTTTTAAACCATTGACTACATCTTGTTTGATTAACTCAGCTAAATCCTAACCACTCATATGGCCTAATCTTCTATGCCACAACATAGACAGATTTTTAGTCTTAGATGCCACCATAGACACAAGGCTACTATTAGCATGACCATCTAGTAGATACAGGTTATTACCAGTTCTAGACCCAGTTAACACTACCATAGAACCTTTAATGACCTTTGCCTTGCCATTTCTCAAACTAATACTATACCCAGCCTTTTCAAAGGTTCCTAATAAAATCAAATTCTTAGTTAGTTAGGAATATACCTTACATTCTGTAATTCCACTGTGGTACCATTGTTCAGACTTAGGACTATTGAACCATAGCCTTGAATTCTGCATGCTCTATCATCTCCCATCTTCACTTCACCAAGATCTTCTATCCTTAAATCTTTGAAGTGATCTTTATGAGGACTCATGTGATATGAGCACCCTGAGTCCATTATCCATGACTCATTATCAACTCCCGGAGACACCATTAACACCTCAGAACTTTCATACCCATCTGATGATGGTTCTGGGGATGAAATGCCTTGGTTCTTATACCCATGACTTTCATTTCTCTTGTTCTTTCTCTTCTTGTTTTTTTGATCTTTTCTTTAACTCTCTTGAGCTAACAGCTGACAATACCTCCTCCATTGTTAATGTATCTCGTCCATACATAAGAGTATCAACAAAGTGCTCATAAGACTGGGGCAAGGAAGTTAAGAATATCACAACTTGATCTTCCTCATCTAGAGTAACATCAATGTTGCCTAGATCCAGTATCAACTTATTGAATTCATCCGTATGATCTTCAATTGTTTTACCTGTGGTCATATGAAACGTATACAACCTCTTTTTTAAGTACAGTCGATTGGCCAATAACTTTGTCATGTAAAGACCCTCTAATTTCACCCAAATTCCAGCAGCAGTTGTCTCTTTTGAGACTTCCCTTAACACCCGGTCTCCCAAACTCAAGATGACTGCACTATGTGCCTTTTCCATTATCTCTTTCCACCTTTGTTGAATCTCTAGTGCCTTTTCAGGAGTTGTATTTGCAGGGATCACCGCTTCACCGCCTTTCAAAGCATCTACAACTCCCTGATGCACCAACAGGGCCCTCATCTTCAACCTTCATAATCCGAAATCATTTCTACATCGAATTTCTCCAATTCAAACTTAGTAGAGACCATGATGTTCACCAGAATTCTTCCAATCAAGCAATTTCACCCTTGATTGATTTCGATTGCCCTTCACGATCTTGATCGCTGAATTTCGATTTCGAGCCGTAACCTTGGCTCTGATAACTCGAAATTACTCGTGAATCAATCAACAAAAACTCTCAAACTTTATTATGAAGTAAAGAATACAATGAAGAATGAAAACAAGAATCATTTATCAAATGATCATCACACAACTCATATATATCTTCCGATATATATCTTTCAAAGCTAAACTCAAAACTTCCGAAGCCAACATAAAGCTTCCGAAGCCAACTACTTCTAACAACTACATTACAATTAAAACCCCATAACTAAAGTTTAGCCCCTGTAGTTATTAATAGACATAATAAACCAAGAAATTACACTTTGAGTAAATGACAAATTCAGTCCCTGAAGTTTAATCCACATTTCCAACATAAATAATTTTTTTCTTAAGTAACATTATGACTATTTGACATTTATATTATTAATTATTATGTATATTACATTTTTGGTTTATCTACCAACGAAAATAAAACTTCACAGTTAAAATAATAACACCTAACTTTAAAGAAGCCAAAAGTTTATATTTAGAAAGTTAGAATCCAAAAGAGCCAAAAATTTAAGTGCGCGGCAAAAATTATGAAGGTATCTACCGACACTACCATCTAACTTCTTGAACCGGATTCAAAGATACAATTCATGTAATTACACAACAAAAAAAATTAGTAAATAACGTAAGATGGTAAGAAACTTGATTGATATTGATTAGCAAATATTGTCATCTTACTATCTTACTATTCTAATAAAAGGATAAATAGGAATGTCACGTGTCAACAACACATTCATTCTCATCAAAATTTTCCTGTTTCTTTCTCCTATTAAATAACCATATTAATAACAAAAAATATTATTATTTATTTTTACATTATAATTAGTTTTTTAATAAATTAAGAAAGAGAGTTTTTTATTAATGTTATTTCTATAGAGATAGTTTTTATAAAAAGAATCTTTTCGAAAAAATAAACTATTTTTACGTAATATTTTATAATTGGATTTTTTATAGTAAATTTTTTATAAAACAAAAATAATTAAAATAGAGAGTTACAGTAATGAAATTTTTAAAAATGAAAAATTTTAAAACGTTATTTTAAAACAAAATGTTTAATTTATCTTTGAAAAACAAAAAAAATTTAAAAAGTTCATATTATTGTTTATTACTTATAGTTATTACTTATACATAATTTCAATCATATCATGTATTAATCTATCGTTTTATAATTAATCATTTTTATTTTATTTAATATTTTATTTATTCAATCCGTATAATACACGGGATTACTAAAGCTAGTATAAGATATAAATATCATAAGAAACACTAGAAATCTAAATTGAATTAATGAGCTCACATTAATAAACCCTAAATAATAATATATTTCAATAATTAAATCTTTCATCCATGTTTTCTAAAAACCGTATATTTGAGACAAGGGCTAACGGAGTTATATATTGATCAACTAGACATAATCAAATTAAATTGAATAGTACACAACTTAAAAATGACATAATCTTTAAGGGTTGATTTTATGATAAGCACATGATTTCTTTCTATCAAAGTCTCATGTTTAATTTTTACATCTACTTTTTTTTTTTTCTGTTATAATTTTTTGAATGTTTATTACTTGGTGCAAGCTACAAGGTATGATTTACTTGATCTCATTGATTAGCATGATATTTATAAGTTTTTTGATAACATGTTCTCGCAATTACTAAAAAGGTTTATCGATAGACATAACTTTCATTACGTTTAGATCTACATGGTCCACAAAAATGGGACAAAACATCACAACGGGGTCTTCCCAAGTTTAACCGTTTTTATTTATTTCATTTAATCGTAAAAACAAGCGAATATTCGATTAAAGTATTCGTTTTTTTTTTTTGTGTTTGCGCTTTGCGCCACAATCTAACATCAACGACGTCATCATTTATTTATTTCTAATTTAAACAATTTTGAAGTGTTGTAACAAATATCTTTACACAAATGAGATCAAGAAATCCAATTTATGATTAGTACATTAAAAATTTTAATAGTGTTAGATGTTTTAGTGTAATTAAATTGACTACTGATCAATGTGATCACAGTATCCATGAACAAGTCAGAAAACGCACAATGCACGTTTGTTTGAGTTTATTATGATCTTTGATATTAGAAACCTTTTTTAAGGCGAAACTCCTAAGCAATGGGAGTTTCAAGGGGGCAACACTCTCTTGGCAAGGGTCCGGGAGCAACGCCACTAGTAGCGGGGCTCAAGGGCGACAACCCCTGACTGGAGTCGAGTTGACATTATTTTAATGAATATTGCTTCACTAAAAATGCATGAAAATTTGATTTTCCTGAAATTTCACATGTGAGACTCGGGGGTAAAGAAAAATTAACTTTTAAGATTGAAACTGCCAAAGACAGCTAACCCCATCCCGGCAAAATACAAGTTTGAACAAAATTTTGGTAAGACTTTCATCTTCTTCATTCTCTGTTCTGGTTCACGAATTTCTCACACGCATATCATACTTTGTTCTTGTAAATGATTTTATCCGATAGAGAAACTCACAATAGTTTTAGTCTGATAACGATTTACGAATCTCAGTTTATCCCGATTGTTGATCATCAAATTATGATTCATCTACATATAGAATTTGATTTCAGGCTACTTAATGTGAAATGGCTAGGATTTGTATTGTTAAATACTTGAGAACAAACGTGATTTCCACTTGAATAAAGGTGATGATCTTGAAATGTTTGTTCTTTTATAAAGATTAACCTTTTATTATATTATAAATGTTATGCTCTTCTGCTATCCAACGTGCTAAAAATATAATTTTTTGCATTTTTTTCCTTATTATTTTCTTGAGAAGAAAAGGAGGTACTTGTCGGAATTACAACATATATTCAGGTGCAGGTTTAAGTTTATAGGAGCATCAAAAACATTTGTGTTATTTTTTATCCGATGGTCTAGTGAGATAGTTTGCTTTTAAAAACACATACCATGAGCCTAAAGATACATTATTTTTAAAACAACTCGACTTTCAATTAATTTTATATTTTAACGTATTAAAAAAGTTTTAAAAAAGTGATGTATTTAGAAATATTTTAAAATATTAAATATTATTAGACAAACTAAATTATATGTTAAACGAGTAACAGAAGAAAGTTAAAAATCTTTTAACTAAAGTCAATGTCTGTTTTTCAAACTTGAAGTGGCTATATCTAGCAGAGACTAACTCATAAGTCAAAAGGGAACAAAAGACGTCCATTTGTCTTGGTTTTAAACGACCCTTTTAGGAAGAAACTGAAAGTAAAAAGATTTTGAAGTTGTTTTAGTGTTCGTATGAGTTAAATCAAGAGACTGTTATGAAAACACTATTGTATGATTTAACTCATACAATAAAAGAATCTTCAGACTTAAAAATCGGAACTCCAAACATGATCACGTCACGCACAATAAAATAAGAAGTAATTGCTCCATTGCTATATGAAAAGAACAAACCTCATACAAGCACCCATCAAACAACTCAAACTCTATATATCTTTACATGAGAAAAATCCAACGAAAATGCAACCAATCAAACTAACACATCGAACATTCTTTTGAGGTTTATTGCGTGACTAATAAAAACCAACTGATTTCCGACATGATATTAGAACGAAAATCGTATACCAGTGCTTGCTGCAAATAAGTTATATTCTTCGACTTCAGCAGCATCTTTTGCGCAAGCATGACCAACTTCAATGGCATCTCCTAACGCCTTTGAAGGAAGAGACCCATCAATCTCAACCGACCCGTTAGCAAGCGCTATAGGCCCGCCAAAATGGAAAAGGGAAAACCCTGTATCGTCCTTTCGTGTTTTGTTAGAATCGTCATGTTGTAGCTTTTCTCCATTTTTCTCAACTTTTTGTAGACCTTGAACATTGGGTTGGTCATGAACCTTCATGTTGAAACCATTGACTTGTGGAACTGGTTGGTACATTGGTGGTTGACTGTGGTTAACCAATGGTGGACCCAATGGTTGAAGGTTAGCTACACCGTACTGAAGAAAAGGTGCATTCCCGTTTAAACCATACCCAAACGGACTTGGGTACAAGTAATGGTTCGGATGATGCAGTGGCATTAACCTGTTGGCTGCAAGGCCCGTTACCCATGGGACTGGACCTTGATGGTAATAACCCACAGCAGGAGCTTGAAACATGGGAAAATGAACGCCTTGAGCTTGCAATGGAGGTGGAATAATATTTCCTGCAATATCTGTCTTCATGTTATTTTCACAAAATTTTGCGGATATTGATGGTAATTCGCATGAAGATACTTTTCTTGGCGTCTCGTCTTCCTTTGTATCCTGTTTTTCAGGAAACAGGGTTTCTTTAACTGATTCACAATGGTGACTAGCATCTTCTGAATCTGATGTGGACGATGATTCGGCATTTTGGGTGTTAGAAGAAAACGAAGTATTTCCATCTCCTTCACTGAGACACGAAGAACTATCAGAACTGGAATTACTAATCGTGCATAGATCTGTGGTCCCACCTATTGTATCGACTTCATTCTCTATCTTGTTGTTTGATTCCTTAGAATCGTTGTGCTCGTGATTTGCTTCAACTGAATTTGTCCCGTTTGACGGATCAATAGATTTAGATTTGACAGGTGAATCCAAGTTGCTTTTCGGGGAGTATCTCTTCGGTGTTTCCATAGGTTCCCATGTTTTCTTCGCACCCCATACATGAGTTTTAACATACTCTGTTTGATTGTTGAACTTGTTTCCACGATGATATGGTTTTGAGACATCTGTATGGTCGTTTTTTTGGTAACAACTGCAAGCATGAGGGTCATATCTGTCATTTGACCTGTTATGAGAACAATGTGATCTCTCACTGTACCTTGACCCATTAGACCTTACATTAGACCGGATGTTACTGCTTCTTAACGGTCGATTCACTCTAAAACCATCACTATGTACCCTTGGGTCGGGTTTGCTTACCATACCCCCACTTTCAGAGACCACTGCGAACCGCCCTCTGTCAGACCATTTTGCTGATTGGTCCCAGAATATTTTAGGTTTCCTTCGAGGATGTTTTGAGTGATCACTTGCATGCGAGACATCATCATTTAAACTTTGATCTTCCTGCACATGACCTTCTGATATAGGCATGGCTGACAAGGTATCTTGAATATCTTCTTCTGTTTTACTTGGAGAATTAATGGTGTCACTAGCATTTGACTCATCATCAATACTTGTTGTTAGCTCCTCCTCAAGGGCGTTATTGGAAATAGCAGGAAGTTGATTCGGTTGACTGTTCTCTCGTTCTTTGGACTTATTTTTTAATCTCTCTTTCCTACGAAGTTTCTTTTCTTTTTCTTTTGCCCTTCTGCGTTCCTTGCGTTCTTCTTCTTCACGTTTTTCCTTCTCTTCTTCTTCAAGGAGTTTAAACTATAAAAACAGCAGAGGTTAGAAATCTACTATATATGGCAATAAGGGAGGATTGGGTCACTAGCAAAAACTGACAATTTTCAGTACGGGCGGAAACAGCTTCGATCAGGTTGGTTGACCAAACAATATTTTTCTTAAAAATACCAATAAACAATTAATGTGTTGACTATTTAATAAATTCATATTGTTACAATGGTAATCTAGTTTTTAAAAGAAATCAATACACACAATTTTATAAACTAAAGACAATTTGGACGACTTTCAACCTATTCGACGCATTTGACCCGTTCCCATTTTGCTTATTTTTTTTAACCCTTTTTTAACCTATTAATAATAAAACATAACCCAAACCAACCAGTAACTAAGTAAATGCCTGCAATATCCAAAATAAAGAGCAACTTACCTGTTTTTCCAAGGTAATGATATCCTTGCACGCAACAAGCACACGTTCTTCCAACAATTTTAGTGCAAGAGATACAAAAATGCTATGTGCGTTTTGACGTGCAGTGCCTTCTCTAAAAGCCTTTTCAACCTATTAATATTAACAAAGATGAACTACATCAACTGAAATTCTTCCCAGAACAGTAAATGCACACTGTATATATAACTTTGAATGTTTCGACATGTTATTGGATTAATGTCAGGTTTATCCGAAAAGCTCAAAAATAGCTGAACACACCTGTTCCTTAAAAATAACAGTAGCTGCATCTAAAAGAAACTCCCGAGCAAGTTCAGGGCTTTTTGCATGTTTTTGAGGACGAGAGCACTCTCCATCCAGTTCATTCGCATCATTGTCCATCGAATCATCATCCTGAAATCAACTTAAAACAGTTAAGACTCATAAAAAAGTTTATTCCATACATATGGGCAAAAAACAGGTATTTTGCACCACCTCTTCTTCTTCAGCCTCTTCTGCATGCTCAAAGAACCTTCTAATGTTTTCTCCTCTTGTGATTGTGACAAAACCATCACCAACAAGAAGCCTGCAATGTACACATTGTTGACCCTTCAAAGCATGAGCTTTGACTGAAAGTTCATTGCATCGTCCATCCTTTTTCCATGCCCTTAGAGTGATATAGCAGGAATTTAAACCTGTGAGGTCTAGACCATTCACTTGAGCCTTTACTCTTAAACCAACATTTTCAAAATCTAGTATATCAGATTTCCCTTCTCCAGTTCCAACAGCCCATTCATAGTGGTGATAAGTTCCTGCCGAGTCAGCATAGTTTCGATGCCAATCAGCCTGGATTGTATCTCGAGTTACCTGCAAGAATAGAGTTGCTTCATCTGAGTTGCATATACCATACAAGTTTGTTTGGAGTTGACTAGAAACACCTTCAGCCAAAATTCTTTCTAGATAACTAGTTTTAAATATGATTGCACAAACTATATTTCACAATGTTATTCTAGCTTTTTGCATAAAACAATTTAGGATATTGTAGGCATTAAAAAAAGTTGAGTGACTTTCAACCTGTTCAGCCCATTTGAAGTTTTGAACTAAATTTTATGAATTGGCCCATTTGATCCGTTAGAGTTAGAAGATAGCCCAATTTGACCTCTTCGCTAATATAAAAGTTCAAATAGCCACCTCTCAGAAACTGTAAATGATGTTGTTTTCAAGTGTTGGGACAGATAAAGGAAATCATGTGAGACATTGTTAAAAGTTAAAGCAGACTTTGTAACTTGTTAATAGTGATGCTTTACAGCACATACATAGCAAGAAATGTGATTATGGTTGTGAATGGTGTTCAAACACACCTCATATTGGAAGCTTGTATCAGCCGCACAGAACCAACTTGTGCAGCGAGCTTCTCTCCGCATGCGCTTTAATTCTTTCAGCTCCTTGAACTCACGAATTACGTTTTTTCTGCAATCTCTACAGAACCTCTTGCTATCAAACCTGTTCAACAAAGAAAGCTTATTTTATAAGTAAATAGAGTGCCAAACAAAAGATCAGCAATTACAGAAAGTTGTGTGCTAATTACAGCGATTCAAATTACACTAACTTTTCTCATTATCATCTTGCACAACTACACCAAAAATAAAAAAAAATCAATCTACCAGGATATTATTTCTTCTTCCCATTTCTTTAGAATCATCAGAACAACCAATTATAAATATTCTGCAACTTTATCTGTTACAGCATGTGAAGTCATGCGCACTTACTACTTCCTGTTTGTGTTGTGAGTGAATTGATCACCAAAAAGCAGCCACTGACGGCATATTGCAGAGTGAAATCCTCAAAAAGAGTTAGAGAAGGCAACTAGTGGAACTTGGTGTCAAGATCAACTTAAACTAGGATGATCAAGTTTACACTTTACAGATTTCACTTGACATCATTAAATAGTTAAATTGTTAACAGATTACTCAGTTATCCCATTGGAGCTTCATACCAGTGCCAAATTCAGCTTATGATAGAACCAAAGCCTGAACACAAGTGGTATTTCCATGTAGCTTCTTACATATTTGGTTTGTCAAGCATCTCATTATTCTTAGGATTTGTGGATCAACAATAATAAAGATCCAAATCACTAACATGAAATGATGTTGTTCAAAAACCAAAAGGATGCAGTCAAGCTAATGAAGAACTAACCCTGTTATTTTGATCTTCAACTTATTAGATGTCACGATCCAACACTCAAACGATGAAGACATTTCACAACTAGCAGCAATCAAGAAGATCCACGGAACTTTTAGGAATACTTCGATTTATCCCTTCATCTATAGACTAGTTTTAGGCAACCACTTAAACTAAATTACATTAAAATGATTGACAATGACCTGTGAACCTTGGCAGAAAGACAATGCTGCTTAGAGCGGATACCCACGGGTTATAGACTTATAGTATTTCGATTAGTACAAAACCTTAAGAACCTAGTTCATTTTATTGTTTTTGATGTCCTGTCATTTTGGATTTTTATGTTGCATTAGTAAATAACATGACCAGGCAGATACATAATAAGATGTGTTCATCAGGGAGAATGGACTGAGCTGTGACCATGAAGGAAGCTTGCCGGTAGAAAAAAAAGTCAGTTTGATGTCACTGATTTAGCCTACTGTAAGTCTGTGACAGAGACTGGTGCTAGTATCTGGTGACATATCACAGCTGTTAAAATGCCTGATTCTAGTAGTTGTTAGGGTTTTAGTTAACAAAGCATTAGCTAGGGTTTTATGAGCATGGATTACCAAAAGGACACCTAGTATATATAATATAGTTGATTTTCTAAAATAAACAAAATTTTAATGCTCAACTTCAAGCATAAAACAGACAACCAAAACTAGATGTTTGTTTCATAAGCAGTAATGTAAGTTTACGTGTGCCATAACCCCATGAAATTCCAAATGGGCCTGTAGTACATCTTATTCAACTCTTCTAAGAGACCATATAAAAAATTCCAGCCCATATGATGCCCTGTTTAAAGAAGCAGCACACAAAACTTTAAGAGAACACTGAGATCTTTCTTTCTGATGATGAGGGAGTGTGTTTGCAGTATTTTATGAGGTTATCCTAAATTCCTAATAACTTGCTCACAAGGTCAGTAGGAGGAACATACCTATACATTAGGCGTTCCATAAAATCCTCCTCCTTCATCTTTAGAAGAGAATGCCGTGTCTCTTCTCCTAATGCAGACCAAAAATCAACCAAAGTATCAACAGAAAGCCTGGCAGTATGCAAGGCACATGTTTCACGGGTTCCATGACCTCTACCATATCCCACCATTCCTTGGCTGATCCAACCACGACCTCCACCCCCACATGCATCAGGATAAAGTAATTCACGCTCCCGTTCTCTTGCTCTGGCACTGCCAAAGACCTGATTGAGTAAAATGTGAGATACAAAAGAATTTTATTCTACATAAAAAAGGAAAACAACAATTGTATAATTATATGGTTGACACACATTTTGAAGCCCTTTTAGAGATTTTGAATATAAATAGCAATCCAGGAGAGTAAGTGCTCCATCACGAGTAGTGGTTAGACCTCCCCATGGATGGACGGATGGATCTTGAATGTCATCATCACACGTGGATGTTAAGCAAGAATCTTCAATAAGTTTATTTTTTGAGGTTCTGCGTCCATTGCAAGGAACCTGACCAACTATTCCATCATGCTGCAAAGACTTCCCATACATGACGATTTGCAAGAACCCTTCTAAAAGTAACCCATTGCATCTAGAGCAGTACATATTTTTCCGAGCTTGTTCAAAAAGAGCTTGTTTATCAACTCTCAAGAGCTCTTGCCGAGCTTGTGGTGATAGCTCGCTCCAGAACTACAACAGATAGAAATTCAATCACTAACAAATTTCAGTCAACAATATATCTCAGAGAAAAACTATACATTTTTGTATTTGACCCATATGAGATCAATAGTAAGAACCTAATGCTTTCGACGTTTAATGCATATTTTGGCTTAAGACAAAGAACATAACTGATAGTTCATTGTTCAAACACTGAATTTCTAGGAAGCCAAATTTGACCACAGGCTCAACCTACCCCCACTCCAAAATAAAAAGGCATGACCTTCAACTTTACATAAAATAACTCCTTAATAGCCTCTACATATAATAGATTACATTATAACACTAACAACAGTTTCCTTCAATGTAATCTTGAGATATGCCAAATACTTCTTATCTAGGCATGGTTTCATAGACACAACAAATACATGTAACTACTGTATATTGCCAGACACTCTGCTTTAAGAAAACGTATGTAGCAGTTCTGATTTGGAGCACTACATAGGGGCCATATTCACGAGTCGACGACAGCCCTTCTAAATGCCTTCCCCATTAGCATTCCAGTTCCTAATCTATTGCCCTTACTTGATCACTAAGTTGTCTACACCAGTTATATGTCCAAACTATTCTATACAACCTATTCTTACTCCTTACAAATTGAAGCAACTTTCACGAACAGCAGACACCAAAACAATATGCTAACTAATCAATCATGAGTAGCATTCTCACAACTACGAATCCAAATCAACTCAACTTGCTATACATAAATGCCAACTAATAATTCAATTGAGTTGTAAGAACAAACAAATTCACATCTTAATAAAAACAAAAAAACAAATCTAACGACGAACCTTCTGGAGTTGATTGCAGCTAACACCATCCCGATGCTTCGACCAAAATCCACTCAACGCAACAGATCCATTCTCCGACAACGAGTAAGACGTCGTCGTATCGCCGCCACTAAACCGACAATCATACGCTAATTCCGGCATCGCTTCGCTATCAACCTCTCGCACATTCCATCGTCGAATTCTCCGGTCACCGATTCCACTCTCCGATCGCAACCAAAAGTTGCTCACAGATTTCGTGCAGAATTGTCAACAATCTGATCCAGAAAACGGTGAAAAAACGACAAGAAAGGAAATGAAAATTATGAAGAGATCGTTGAATCGATGTGAGATTTGAATCAGAATTAGGAGCGATTGATGATGTGTGTACCTGATTGATTGATTGATTGATTGACGAAAGGATTCGTTGTTAGGATCTGTGAGAGCGAGAAAGAGGCGAATGAAGGCAGGGAATTTCTATGAGATTTAGTTGTGTGCGTATATATTGTTGTGTGTGGAGAGAGAAAGGCTGTGAGCTTGTGTGGCTTGAGCATGGGTGCACCGTAACACGGAGGAGATGCTGTTAATATTATTATTATTTTCATTATTATTATCCTCATTTTTGACAATATAAATTGTTTACTGCTATTATTATTTACCTAGGATAGACGGTGCACCGCTCAGGTCCCCCTTGCTCGTATTTCGGGTTCACGGTAACATCATCACCGCCCATTCGGGTAGGCGATGCTGGCTGCATTCGTGATTACTAGTACCTGATAAAAGATTTTGAAAACATGAACTTTGGATGACTGTTGAGCTAGTTAAAATGATTTCGAGTATTTAAAATGAGTGATGTCACTAAGTAGGGTAGTTTAGAATAATTTATGCTAACAATAAGGATAGTGAAAAATAAGAAAGAAGTATAGCTTCCAACCTTATTTATGTACATTATTTTATTATCAAAGATTCGAGTTAAAGTCGTTTGATTAATATAAATAGTAATAGGTGAGGGAGTCAAAAAAAAATTCATCTGGGTCGCATAACAAGACTTTTGTTTAGAATTTTTTTTTTCTTTAAACGAAGAGTAATTAACATAACATATAACAAAGTAAAAATATACCAGAATTGATCCACTAAACAAAACTTAGGTAAATATAGAACTAATAGGAAAAATTAATTAAACAAATGAATGCTGTGAAAATTGTAAGATTGAAAAAAATGATAATTAGTTATTCGGTTTGCTACTTTTTCTTAACGACAATTCTTTTACATCTAAATACACATATCTTATACTTGTAAAGTCTCCTACTTTCATGTTTCAAGTTTTCTAAGATTTCAGTTTAAAAAATTACTTATACTAGAAAAATATAGATAATATTTAGTTGTACGAGAGGCTTTGCCCCCTTCGTATAAGGTATGTCACAATTATCAAGGGTTGATTCATATATTAAATAACGGTATTATAAACTAGTAAAAGTTTTTTTTATGTGTTGTATTTTAACATCTTTTATCTATCATAAAACTTAAACAGTTAACTAAATAGATGTAAACATTTTTTTAAATACATTATCACCATAGAAATATCTTCTGTTTATTTTTACCTTTTTTTCATATTTTCCTTTCGAATTCATGTTTATCAAAATGTGAAGAAAATGACATTGGAGTTTTGTGTTCTGTTTTTGAGCCATGTGTGAAGTTTGTGGTCTTGGTTACACAATTTTTTTATCCTTAGAATAGTAGCTTGTTTGTGTTTGTGTTTGTATTGGTTGATTTTTCAACGATAGGAATTAAATATTTTCATTGATTGTTATTAGTGGTGTTTTCGTGTTTCTTTATACATACTATATTATCTATAAAAAAATTATCTTACAAAATAATAATTGATTAGGGTGTTTACATCGTTACAAATTTTAATTATTTGCAATTGAGTCCCTAACTAAGTGTGAGTAAAACATGATATAGTCTGATTGATTTGTTGCTTGAATCGAGACCAGTTTGAAACTAACATAAACAAACATGATACAGTAAACCGCTCTTGTGATACTGTTCAAAGCAATATAAGGGCAAAAAAATGGACCATGCAACACTTGAAAGTTGGGGTAGATTCGTCAAATTATGTATTTATGTGGGTTGAAATGTGAGGGGGTTGAATGTAAGTTTTTGCTAAATTTGAGAAGAAAGTTTTTGGAAATAAAACCCTAGGAGACTCCATAAAAAAACCAAAGTTATTTTATACATCTGGAGTTTGGAGGAGATCAATTAAAGGAATGAGAACTCAATTCAAACAATAACGAGATATTAATCCTTTGTTTATGTTAAGTCTTATAAGAAGTCTTGTTTGGGTCACACCTCAGAAACCCGAGGATTTGACAAAATTGAAAATTCACAACTTACACATTGTAAAGCTGATAACCTTTTCAAAACATATGAAGCAGAAGACTTCAACTAGTAACTACAACAATCACTTGATATAACATTTCAACTACTCTAGTTCAATGCACCAACTGAACTTCTCTTGCGACCTCATGACATTAGTACACCACACAAAGATTTTTTCATGTCCAAATGTTTTGGAATGCATTACCAGTTTTACATAAACTCACCCCGAAACATGCACTAAAACGATCAGCTAATTACTCCGGTAAGAATACGCTTTGCATGCATCTTCATAATTATTATCAAATTAGACATTTAATATAAGATTATTACACCATCAATAAATGCAAGCATCACACCCTAACAAATGTCATAGGTCGGGTGGTGCAACATGCACATGCATACCATACAAACCTACTAATGCAAATGTTACACACCTATATATATATCATATTAAACACACATGCTCTATTTAGAAAAGCAAACCCGCCTTGGTCAATCAAATCAATTACCACTTCCTGTAAAGTTTATAACACATCTTTACCTGCCCTTCACATTGCAAACTACAAAAGACATTTAGGACTTCGTTATGTCTGATCATTTCAACGTGAACTATGCTTCTAATGGTAAAGTCTGTTAGATATTTTAGTGTAATTGGATTGACTAATGACCGATGTGATCATAATATCCATCAAACAAGTTAGGAGGTGTGAAGTGCACGCTTGTTTTATCCTTCGGCAGTTTCATCCCTTCCCTGCAAATGCGAATTTCGAATCAATTGATGGTCACTCTCGTTTTTACTAGTTCACGAATTTCTCACACTTAGATCTATACTTGTTCTTCGAATTAAGTTTTATCCGATTGAAAATTTGGAGTGAACCCAAATAGTTTCAATCTGATAGCGTTTCGCGACTTTCGCGACTTTCAATTTATCACGGTATTTATCAACAAAGTCAATTACCGCTTTTGCCACCGCCTGTGAACTTAATTTGCTCTTAACCCCTTATTGTGATATCTTATAGAATTAAACTCATCGATTAATATAATAAAAAGACTCTCCATAACAATAGTAACCAAACAATCACCCTTAACCCCTTATTGTGATATCTTATAGAATTATTTGCATATCAAATCTATTTAGACTAGCTTGTTGTGTAAGTATGGCTATACGAGTGTATTATATGAACTCAGTTGCATAGATTTGTTATACAAACCAAATTCGTATAATTTGTCTATCTAAACTTACTCACATTAAACACCAACTTAGCACCATTATTAATATCATAAAACATACACGTCAGTACAAATTATAGAACATATTGTTCACATCACCATAACAATAATTAACTCACATGCACTTGCTAACCAAATTGTTCACAATTAGTATAGCATGCAACAGCCAAAATACCACTCTAACTCCTTTCATCCTTTGTAGTTAACCATTGAAATGCAAATGACGAGATTAATTGACACCATTACAAAGTACTCCTATCTTAATAGCATAACAAAACAACCCAGAAACAATCTTAAAATCATTCTTTCGGTTTTAAATCAATCACCAAAGCATTTCACGTTATATAAATGTTAATTGCTAACACCTTTTAAAACCATTGAAACCAAATTCATGAATCAGCCTAAAACGATTAAAAACAGTATAATCAGGCTCGTAGGACTCTAAATGAGAGACAATATCGTTGAATTTGAACTGAATTTGAATATATTTTTTTTAAATTCGAATTTGAAGTTTGATTGCTACTATGTAGTTTTGAAATTTTCATAATTTGGACAAGCCAAAAATCGACCCAATGAGCAGCCAGTAGTGATTTGATTGTGTTCTTTATTGAAACATCATACCTAAAATTGCATATCCTGATGAAGAAACATGATTGAATGCTATGTATAATTAAAATGTATCTCCTATAAGACTGTAACATTGTAGATTACGTAAATAATTAATATTAAAGAAAGTTGAGCTGGATAACATACTTTTGGAACTAATCGATGACCAGCATATGTGGCGATCATGATGCTTACTTCAACATTTTCACATGGTATCAATTTCATTCTTTTTTTGATCCTCTTTATATAACACACGCATTTTTGTTATTATTCTATGTATATTTTTTCCAAAAGTTTTGGTCCAACTTTATGAATCTTTTTAGATGTCAAGAAACACATTTTAGATGCTGTGACCGATATGAGATTAATGTGTGTTTAATTCATTAAACTTCTAGAGGGATTGAAATATGTCTAAAGGAAATAAATGTTAAAGTCGGAGTGTCAACCGTAACCCGACCCATATAATTATTCATGTCATGTTGTGTCGAACCCACTTATATAAGATCATATTTTGTTCGGGTTAGGAGTAATACTTGGTGACTTTGATGTCCTTTTAATTGCTTTTTTTTGTTGTATGTTTGAGTCTCTTTTCTAAGAAAGAAGTTAAAACAAGTAGAAAAAAAACTAAAAAAGATTTATTTTCTTGAGTTTATAAACAAATTAAACTCTTGCTATTCATTTGAATAAATAAAAATTATATGTAAAGATAATATGCATATAAGTTTAAAATAATTCTATTTTCTTACTTAAAATCATATTTAATTGTGTCCATATCCTTCAACTAGTATATAAAAGACAAGTCCAAGTTTGTTGACGATGTTAAACTTCGTATAGATTGCCACTTTAGTCTTGTACCACAAGAGTTGGTAACCTAGTAACATTGAGGAAAAACTCTTAAAACTTTCAGGTTTAAAAGTTTTAGATTTAAGTCCCATAAAACTAAAAAACTTAAAGGTTATAAAAAATTGTTGGAGACCTTTGTCAAGCTTAAACTATCCAAATTAAATCAATCAGCAATTAATACGCGAATTAAATTTTAATAATCAAACTATTACGTATTATATTAATTTGTCTGGTGGCAATCATAACTTTCACTTTTGTAATCAATAACAGTCTCAAAACAAAATCATCAGATATTTAGGTTTGATTTGCACTCGATTCCACTCACAATAATAATTATAAACGAAATAAAATACATATAAATGAAATTGATCAGAAAATAAATACAAATCGAGTCTAAATCTATCATAATTATCCTGTTAAAATTGACATTAATAATAAAAGAAAATTAAAATTATTATCTGTCAAATTAATAACATGAATACGTCAACCACCGGGTAAAAGCAGTAGAAAGGCCAGAGAGTCGCAAAGTGAGCACTGAGTAGGAGTCCATCGATCGTGACGCCAACATAAACTCTCACGCTCTACATCAAACCCTCAATCATTACTCAACTCCACTACAGTCAACAATGGCATCCTCCTCCTCCAAGTACTCCGACGGCCTCACCGTCGTCGGAATCTCCATCTGCACCGCCGTCGTCTGCGAAGCCATCTCATGGCTCCTCATCTACCGCACCACCTCCTACAAATCCCTCAAATCCTCCATCGACAGAGCCTCCAAGAAGCTCGAAACCATGAAAACCGACACCACCGTCGCCTCCGCCCCCAAAAAGTCCAAAACCAAAAAGATCGACCGCGTTGAGACCTCATTGAAGGAATCCAGCAGAGACTTATCGCTCTTCAAGCTGAAATCCGGTGCCGTTGTTGCTCTTGTTCTGTTCGTCGTCTTTGGGTTCCTGAACAATCTGTTTGAAGGTAAGGCGGTGGCGAAGTTGCCGTTTGTGCCGATTAGGATTGTGCAGAAGATGAGCCATAGAGGCTTGCAGGGAGATGATATGACGGATTGTTCGATGGCTTTTTTGTATTTTCTCTGTTCGATTAGCATCAGGACGAATTTGCAGAAGTTTTTAGGGTTTTCGCCTCCCCGTGGTGCTGCAGGTGCCGGTTTGTTTCCGATGCCTGATCCGGCGAAGACGAATTGATGATGGTGAGTTCTAGATCTTCTGTGTTTGATTTTGTATGTTGATTAGCTGATCCGTTAGTGTGATAATCTGTGAGCAATAATTGTGATCATACGTATCGATTTTCACTTGGATCTTGAGATTTAAGTAACTTACTGGTTAATTTCATCATTGACATTCACGATTTGAATTTGAAATAGATGTGCTTTATTATCATGATTCATAGTTAGATTAGTAATTTGTTACTGTGGTGCTTAGATCTAGCTCCTCTTGCTAGATCTGTAAAACCAATTAGATCTAGATTGTTGTCATCTGGAGTACATTTATTAAACATGATTAGTGATGAGAGTGATTTGTTTGTAGATGGATCTTTTCTGTTCTAGTTTTCAGCAGTTTAATCAATGCATCTTTGTCATGAAACCAATTAAAGCTAAAAGGTTCGGATGGATTTATTATCGCACTTTCTGTGTTTATCTTTTATCCTACGCGTATTAAAGGCTTGGATTGTACAATATAGTGAGTGAACTACGTTATACAGGACAAGTTTATTATACGTGTGTCACAAATATGAGATGCAGAATGTGAGACAACATATCTCAGTTTCACTAGCCAATGAGTCATATTTTGAACAAGGCTATCCTCTTTTCACCTGTTTCATCATGAAAAACATGAGAATTTAGATTATAAATAATGATAACAATATAGAAACACAAGTCACAACTATTCAAAATACAATGAACAATTCCCATTCACCATACTGTTGGTGTTACAATTCCTTAGCCAACAAACAGGGGTGTCTTTGTGCTGCTATAGAATATAGATTTAGTATCTCATTTTGGTTCATTAGTTTTGTGACTTCTTTAGATGAGCCTTTAGTTCAATTGCAGCATCAGAGGCTAATTATTTGGCATATGAGCTCTCTTATGTTAGGCTTTTGTTCTCAGCTTCTACCTCCTCTTTTGACTCTGTAAGCTTGGCTACTTTCTGTTTCAGTTGCTCAATTTCCAGTGGTAAATAACTCATAAATGTTTCTTGTGCAATATTTTGCATGGAGATGGCAATATGGGTGCATCTTGCAGGTTGGGTAGTGGGTCAAAATGGGTAATTAGTTTGGTGCGCTTAGGTTGACATGGAACATTATTTTCCAATAGCATACATTTTCTCATAAATATAAAGTGTATTAAGTATGATAACTGCAAAACGGCTTCTTTCAATTTGCACAATGAAGTGGCACGAGCTTATGATTGTACAACATCATCATCATCATCCATTCTGTGATGAGATGATATCACAGAATTGGTAGTTTGGTTATCTATACACAGATATGTTCATTCATCCTTTCTATTTCATCTTTCAGTTTGGCCATCTTCTACCTGTACTATTTAAAAGTGATTCCGATTCTCATCTATATATAGAGGTGCATGATTTGGGTGGACTTGGTAAAGAATGGCTTCGGGTGAAACAAGTCGTTTTTTAAACAGGTCAAAACAGATGGTTTGGTCGATGCACAGTCAGCTTTTGACAATTTTTATAAATGATTAATGCATTAATTACAATAATATTAGATGACAAAAAGCTTGGTTTTAAAAAGCAGCATGCCTTGCTCCTTGCCTAGGGACTTTATCTTCTTGACTTGGTTTTACATTGCACGCATAGCACCTGATACGCTAATGCAAGCACATTGCAACATTTGGTGCACATCATTTCCATGATGCGCACTGATGCACACCTGATGCGCATACGCCCTGATGTGTGCATTATGCATTGCTTTGGTTTTTTTATTTTCAATTTCAGACCTCGGACTGATCTTTTCAACATGAGTATGGATCGAATCTCTCAGCACTAGGGTGTGTTGTTTCATATTTGTGTTCATGCTATGTTTTTAACTATTGTTTTAAAAGTCCGTGTTTTGTGCACTAGTCATTAATTTTTGTATTTATGTTAAAAGTATGTTTTTGTAATTTTTTGGTTATTTTTTTAATATCAACGCATCACATACGTGATGCGTGAGCATCGAGCATCACACATCGGAGCGCATAACGCAATTTAAAACCAAGCTCCTTGGTGTACCTCATGCTTTTAAAACCAAGAAGTAAAGGAATTAGCCGGTTGCGAGCCAACACAATGGGGCAGCACCTGCTTTGACACATACTCAAAAGTGACCCGTTACTCAACCGGCTTGACCAAGCTGGCCCTGTAACCTCTTGTGATTCCATCTTGCTTATATAAAGTGACTGGTATGGTGGAGCTTTAAACGTAGAACTTGATTTCGCATGGACTATTGAACCAAATGTATATTGCTCACCACTCTGAAAAATGAAAATTCTAGTTCAAGTATACTCCGCTGCTTAAACACAATAATTTGCATCCTCTCATATCCGAGTATAAAATCAAATGCACCATGTAATCACGTGCTACCGTCTATTGTTTATGAGAACATCTTCCCTCCATGACAACGAACACTATGGCACCTTATGTTCATAAGAAATATTAGACCCCAAATACCAACCAACGTGTTTTGGGCTTTTGGTAAATGAGAGGATAATTTACAGTAAGGTGAGCTTGGAGAGGAGCAGTGTAACCTCATATGAGTTTCCACTTGGGTAAGTAAAAAAATCCATAATTTTATCATAAATAAAACAGATAATATTAACTGGTATGAGACACCAAAGAGATAATATTCGAGATGAAACATCACACAAAAGATTAAAGTTTATGGAATAAAACATGTATTTGCTCCGTGTTTGCAAAGAAGAATGCACCAATTACGATCACTCAGAAATGACAATTCATTTGACCAATAATCAGATGCACGATAATTTAAAAGCATCTATAAGATTTAAAATTTCAAACTTTTGCATGTATACATACATTTTTCAATCAAATTATATCATGAATTTGTAACTCTTCAATCTTTTCATATACTTATTCTACAACTTTTCACACATGTTTTTATGTTCAATTATTCATCATACTTTCAAAGTTCTAATTGTAAATAATATAAATTTTGAGACGTTACACGAGGCTATGCATCAAATATGAGTTTGTGTTGTGTACATATAGTTCTATCCATAGAAATAAACTAATCTAATATGAATTGAACTAAAATCGATCCATACATAATACATTCTATTCAAACAACAAAATCCATATTCAAAAGTAGTACTAGTATTTGACAATATGTTTATAAATGTTCTCTTCTGGTCAACCATATTTCAAATAGAATTTATAACGTAATTGTTTCTCAAACCTTATACAAAAGTAAACAAAATTTTCTAAGAATATTCGCAAACACTTAAAAAATTCTTCAAAAGAACATAGTTAGAATAACCCCTTATTAAAACCCTTTCTTTAATAAAAAAAACTTACACAAATTAGTGATGTTGATTGGGTTTGGTATTCAAATTTTGGATTAACATGTTTCGGGTTATATAGGTTTTTTTATGTTTCAAAGTCTATTTGTTACCGACCTTGATTACAGTCGGTTTAATCAGGTTTCGGGTATTCGGTTATCAGGTTCTTTAGGTATTAAACACTTGCTTAAATTAGTGGACTTTCATTAATCTTCTTTTGAAGTTTTATTAAACTTTAGCGGAATTAAATTACTGGACTTCAATAATTTAGAAAGTGTGGTTAAATATATAAATATATACAAACAATTTTCTCAATTTGGGTATTCTTATTCTAAACCAACTTAACCAGCCTGCTTGATTCTGTTTAATATACATGTAAACCAAATTAAAGTGTAGGGGCGTTGATGGGATTTGGTATTAGTTTTTCGGGTTTGGGGTTATCCGGCCTTTTGATTTATGAAAGTGTAACTGAAACACGACCCTAATAACAATCGGTTTAGTCAGTTCTCAGGTATTCGGGTAATGTGTATCGGTTACGGGTGAAATTGGTTCAAGTGGTTTATCAGGGTACGGGTAAAGTTGAGAGTCATAATACAAATAACAACATTAATTGATTTTTAATTGAACATTAATAAAATACCAATCATTAAATAAAGGAAAGTTGAATTTTAACAATCCAAACTATGATCTATTAACCGATAATAATTCATGCTGTCAGTTTGGGGAATAATAATCCTAACTTTCATTATTTGTTGTCAATGGCAATTCTAATAGCATAATTTTTATTGATTTTCGCTCATTTTTCATTCAATTTTGTCTAGTGTAAATGAATATTTGATTACGTTACTAGGATTGCTCTTGATAACAAAAATAAAAATGATTATTTTTTGGCCAATTGATAATATGAATTATTACCGGTCAATAGATGATAGTTTGAATTATTTGTTAAGTCCAAAAAATGAAGCAGGTAAATTACTATTTTGATCTCCGTGGTTTAGACACTTTAATCATGTGTTAAGTTCAAAAATGAATCTTTTAACAAATCAATCTCTACGGTTTGTATATTATAACTATTTTAGTCCAATACAATAAAAGAGTTAAATTTTTTGTTAGTTTCTCCAAAACACCATTGGATTGATATGATCATTTGAAAACATCAGGACCAAAAGCATAATTTACTATTATATATATTTAAAAAATGTTATTATTTTATTTTTTAAAGTTTTTTAAACGTATTTTTTGATAGTTTTGTTTTATTAAATGTCTTTTTTTTTAATTTTTTTAAACCGTTTGAACTTTTAATGTATTTTTCAATTGTTCATCTTATATAAAACACATTTTTAACCATTCACTAACTAAGCTTATTTTTTAAATTTTTACGCTTACTTAAACGTCTTTTTTTAACCGTTTGTTTTATTAGAATGTTCAGCTTATTTTAGAGCCTTTTTTAACCGTTTGGTTTTTCAAAGTATTTTTAACCCTTTTTAAATTTTAATGTAGTTATTTAAATCGTTTAGTTTATTAAAGCGTCTTTTAAACGACTTTATAAACGTTTGGCTTATTAAACTTGTTTTCAAACTGTTTGACCTTGAAAAAACTTTTCAAAACCGTCTGATTTATCTAATACGCTTTTGATTTATTTAATGCGCTTTAATAAACACGATGGTTTAAAAAACTACGAATAAATTTAAAAAATTTAAAATAGACGTTTAAAAAACAAGTGGTTAAAATAAAATTTAAAATAAGCTGAAGATTTTAAAGATAGATGTTTAAGTAAGCCTAAATGTTTACAAAAATAAGTATAAAGTCGAACAGATTAATCTTTTAAATAAGGTGAAAGGTTAAAAAAATACATTAAAAAATCAAACGATTCAAAAAAGACGTTTAAAAACCGATTGTTTAAAAGAGACACTTAATATAACCAAAAGACTTAAAAACACACTTAAAAAACTTTAAAAAATAGAAATAAAAACATTTCTTTAATATGTATAGGAGTGAATTATGCTTTTGGTCCTTGAGGTTTTTAAAATTACTATTTCGGTCCAAGTTTATATTGGGCATTTTACTAGAACTAACAAAAAAATTCTAATTTTGTTAGTGTTATAGAATACAAACCACAATGTTTGACTCGTTAAAAGATTTCATTTGAAACTCAAATAGTTAAAGTACCCAAACCAATTCATAGAAACCAAAATAGTAATTTACTCCAATTAACAATCCACGTCTATAAAAGTAAATGTTTAACTTCTGATTTAATTCATGATACACAACTATTAATGACAAAGAAAGAAAGATTCATTTCTTAGTGCATTGGAGACATTCTCCTTGAGAACCTTAGTCATACATACAAGGTAGGTATTCCTTAAAGTCTTCGTGTGATGTCATGTTACACGTTTTAGTTACTATATATATCCGTATGTATGAATGTGCTGGGAAACAAGCAGCCAACTAGCAGAGGAAATGGTGACCCACACAACCCTTATCGTGCAACAAACACCAACACCATCATACAATCATCCTTGTGGAGATCTCATTATTAATTCTTTTGGTGAAATTTTCCTTGTGGAGATCTACTTGATGCTAAGCTTCTAGTGCTCGCGATTAGCGCTAGTTAACTAACCTTATGTACATATATATGAAAAGTTAACGTATGCAATCTTGGATGACATAGGAGGACGAAGAAGCGAGTACCTTGATATTGCTATTCCTCTCTATAGAGCAATAATAGAAGAAGACTTGGAAGCTGCAAAAGTCATCCTTCAAGATCATGATTATTTGGTATGATATAGTATCACTGAAAAAAAGGAAGCGCCACTTCATGTTGCTGCAGCGGGCCAAAGCACCGAGTTTGTGAGTTATCTTGTTAGCATCATGTGTAAGGCTGACATGGAACTGCAGAATGGAGATGGCAATACCGCCTTATGTGTAGCAGCTATCACAGGAAATGTTGGTGTTGTTAAGATTATGGTTGAGGAGAATGAGGCACTACTGAATATTTGTGGTAGTAAGAATGTGATACCACTGGATCTGGCTGCTTTTCATGGGAACCTAGGTGTGGTGAGTTTTCTCTACGACAAGCGTGGTAAAATGACGGATGATAACTGGACAAATGACATCAAGGATGGTGTTTTGTTGAAATGCATCCAGGCTGACCTCTTCGGTATGCAAGGGCTCCTTATAAAATTTATTTTGTGTTCTTAATTAGGTGTACAAATCTATTTTTGATTTTTATGAAACTTGTGTAGATGTTGCACTACAAATATTGGAGGACAATATAAAACTTCCTCAAGATAAGCATGCATGGGACGTGCTGCAGGTATTGGCTCGAAAGCGTGGGGCTTTTCATGAAATTAGCACTTGGTCGATCATCAGTTCATGTAAGCATTCTTCGATCAGCGTTCAACACTATGTAGCTAGCATTTAGTGATTTACTTTCCTTGAGACATAATCTTCAAACATATGTAATTATGAACATGTAATTTGGATTTTGGTATGGTACGTCATATCTACTCAGTTTCTTATATATTTGATTCTTATTTGCAGTTTTGTTGTTTACTAATTTGGAGAGCATACGTGACTCAAAAAAAAGTAATGCCACACCTTTACTAAGATTACTTTGGAAAAGGATTATGGAAAAACCTAAGGATGCTATAGATGATATACTCCGAGGCCCGATGATTAAGAAAGATGATATGGAAACATACCCTTCTCGGATTCTATTTATTGCTGCAAAAATGAACAACACACCATTTTTGGTTGAGCTTATTCATGAATATCCTGATCTTATATGGAAGACAAATGATGACGGACAAAGCATCTTTCACATTTCTGTTGCTCATCGTCATGCATATACCTATAGTCTATTATATGAGATTGGGTCAGTGAAGGATCTAATATCTCCTATCAAAGACAATCATGGCAATAATATTCTGCATTTAGCTGCAAAGAAGGCAAAGAAAAATGATTATGATCGGAAATTGGTAGCCGCTCCTTTTCAAATTCTTACTGAAATGTCATGGTACAGGGTACATATTCTTTCAAATCTTTCACAGTTGGTTGAGCATGTTTATTTTATTAGGTCATTTATCATTGATCATATTATGTATGCATCTTAATTTTAGGAAGTAAAGAGTTTGCTCCCGCCTACATGTAGAGAAGTGGAGAATAACGCAGGCGAAACAGCAGAAGCACTATTCACAGAGATGCACAAGGATCTAGTTTTAGAAGGTGTGAAGTCGATAAATAAAACAATTAACATATCCATGGTGGTAGCCGCTCTAGTATGCACGATCGGGTACTCAGTAGCATTCCAAGTTCCTAGTGGGTTTGATCAAAACAATGGATTTCCTATACTCCTCAAAAAGAAGCAGTTTTCTAAATTTATATCAATGGATTTTGCCTCCTTTATCTGTTCTACACTTTCAATCATCATATTCCTATCCATCACCCTTTCTCATCACTATGGAGACCCATATGTATTAGTTCAAATGTGGCTGGGTGGTCAACTACTACTTTTGGCCTCTATGGTCTGCTTATTCTTTGCTTTTGCTCTCAGCTTTGCCATTCTATATCCTAGCCTATATAAGAAAAACCTGCCATTTGCAATGTATGAAGCGGGTAGTTTAGTCGGGCTTGTGTGCAATGGTTTGTACTTCTCGATTTACCAGGATGTGACGTGGGCAATACTTACGCGTGGGAAACTCATTAGGCACAAAAAGCATATGCTCAAGCTCAACCGTAAAAAGTAAAAAGCCAAAGTAATTCGTAATGTTTTTGTTATAATAGATTTGAATCTCAAGTTCCATTTGAAGATAACTGATCTTACATACTTTTTATTACCACTTTCATGATGTGAGTGTGAAGAAATGTTTTCCTTATTTTGTTTCAAAGTATGTAGTGGTATCATGCATTGTAATAATTATTTTGGTTCTTCAGATTACACGCTAATTCAGTTTTCTTATTTGTTATTATTAGACCAATTAAGCAGATGTAACTAACTTAACACAAAAATCCATGTTAACATTAAACGCCATACACACGCTATATACGTCAAAAGCTTATTAGGTACCTAGTACGATCAAGCAGTTTTTCTTATCACACCGGAAAATTTTTTTGAAGGTCAAGGAAAAGCAGATGCTGGATAGGAGTAGCTACAAATGATTTTCATACTCGTCGGTTTATACTTAAAACACCAAAAACAACAAATCGTAAAATTTTATTTGCATTCTCCATTGTTTAGTCTTGTTGGTTCTAAAATTTTTGTGTGCCTATGGAGTACATAGACTTGGCCTTTGGTTTTCTTTCTTTTTTACCTGCCCTTAGCCTCCTGCTGCTTGTTATCTTTTACAATAAGATTTCATCACCTTTCGAAAACTAAGAAATTTAATAACATGTAAACAGTTCACCTGTATATTTGTGTTATGTCTTAATTTCATATCTAGAAAAAATATTTATTTTTTGAAAATTTAAACAATACATATTTCCAAAATGGGATTGTTTCTAAAGATGGTAAGGTTTTGTCGATTTCAACCGTAAAAAAAATTCAAGGAAGTTGCGTGGAATAGATGTTTTCATAATGAGACTGATAAAATGCACATAAAAGGAGGGACCACACAATGAGGCGGGGGAGAGGGGGGATTGATTTGACAGGTGAGATAGCAAGACTGTACTGCACGAAAAATACCGCCCTGCCTCTAGGTACTACACAACCAATATTGTCTGGCGTCTCCATGCCCTAGAAAAAATCCTAGGGGTGGCAACCCCACACCTGATGGGGTCCAAAAAGCAACACCCTTGGCTGTGGTTAAGTTGTATAACATTTTAATGTCTAGCGTGCTATCTTTCAAAAGAGTTGGATAAAGGTCGGCTAAAATAATTCAAACAGAATGAAAGTTGTATAATACTGACTTTAATGCAAAGAACTTTCTTTATCATTATATAAAAAATAAAATAAAAAGGTTTATCTAAAAACTATTGTTTTATAATCATGACACGTTATTTATATATAAAATACAGAAATTTGATAACCATCCCTTTTCAACTCATACAACTCATCTTAGCTTGATCTAGTTTGATGGTCTCCACATCTAACCATGTATCTCTTTGTTATTCAAGTTGTTTGGGTGTTTTCATATCTATTATGAGCCAGACTCTTTGGTTCACTTAGATTAGATGAATCCTAACTAACCATTGATGATTTACATGCTATTTATGGTGATGATTATGTTGATGACACTAACAATGTTTTTAATGTTCTTTAATGATTATATGTGTTTGTTGGACTCGAGTATATGTTTAGTCTCGTGGATATCTTGACCATATTATGTTAGAAAATCATATGTGTTAGGGTATATATTCGTGAATATGTATATGTATGTATTTGTATTTATGGCATTTTACTAGGAATGGTGGATGGGGATTGGAACATATATGATTGTTATTCAAATGTGCATCCGCGTGTATATGCTTAGGAAAGCCATTACATTCGTTGTGAATTTAACCTATTATTATGTATGTGTTATTATGGTTTACTGATCGATGTTGAAGTATCAATCAAATAAAATGTTAAAATGTGTGTTTCTATTCACCTTAAACTAGTTAGGATAAGTAGGGTTGTCAATCCTCGTGGAATTAGTGGTTGGTGTATTGTACTTTGATTTATAAAATAATGACTAATTAAACTATCAACTTATTTAACTATTACCTCTTGGCTGTAAAAATTGGATTTTGTAATGATCAACAAGTAAACTATGAAAACAGATTGCAAATAATGAAACTTGGTTAAGAAAACGATTATACGAAAGAGTAATCCACTTCGGATCTAGGTTTGGTTTTCAGTAGTTGTTTAATTCAACTTCATGGAAAATTCTTAATAGGGATTCTGTACGTGCGATGATTAAGTGATATCGATAATCAAGACTTAATAGGTCTTAATACACAATGCCAAATCGATTGGAAACCAAAACTTGCAATCATATAATTTCCTAAAGATTAAATGATATTCAAATAAAAGTTCACCAAAATCATTGTTTAAATAACCAAAACACAAGTTAAACTTATAAAAGAACTTTATAGGTTCTAAAGTTTAATCCCAACGAAGTTAAACATAAACAAAAAACCTAATCATACAAAACCTAATACCCAAAGTAGATCACGAGAAGATTAGCCGCTCATCGTTCTTGAATGATCTTCAAAACCATTGTTGATTTGCATTCTGGATGATTGTATCTTGTTTTTGAGAGTTGAAATGGTGAAAAAATGATCTAAGAACTCCCAAAATTCGTCTCTAAACGTTCTAGGTTGAATAGGGGGCAAGTGGTGGGTGAAACCTGTAACCTTTCGTGTTTTCGTTAATTAATAGTTAACCCTGTTATGTTCTTGTAATGACCATTTATGTCATTTAAGAAACTATATGGGTTGTTTATGAATGTTTCTTTTATTGTGCATTAATTCATTAATTTAAGAGTTAATAATTTGTTTTTAATATAATAAACATAATAATAATAGTCAAAATAAAATAAAAATAATAATAATAATAATAGAAATCATAAGTTATAAAAGTTAAATAATTAATAAGTTATAAAATAGTTAAAACTTAAAGTTTAATTAAGTTCAGGGGGCTTTATTGTCAATTTAGAAACTTTAAACATAAAGTTGTACTTAAAATAACAAGAATTGAAACTACAGGGACCAATTGTGTAAAATTCAAAAACAAAACCAGATTCCCCCCCCCAACCCCGTATTTCCGGCGGCCACTCTCCGGCCACCCTCCGGCGGCTTCGAAACCCACTAATCTCCTTCAAATTCCGACCCCAATCATTTCCAACCGCTTCGTGAAGATGTTTCGAACCCCGAGATGAACTTTAATTGAATTAAGACGACGGTTACGAACTCGAATCATCGATTAACCGTAGCCCTTAATCATAGAACCGTTTGATCATTAAAACTCAATAATAATCAAATTAAATGAATCATAGTCGAACGTTTAACTAATCCTAAGCTACTATCAAACATAATTTCATCTGAAACACACTCAAACATCCCAAACAATTCACACTCTTCATCGCGTCTGCATCCGTGGTGTTCATCGACCTTTGAGCGATCTTAGTTGAAATTGATAGGGGGCTTTCGTTCATTGGGACCAGTAGAAGCTTTCTGTGCAACGAATTTGGTTATCATCATCATTTGCACATCGATTGATTATAGCTTCGGTCGCGGCCTGTTCTTCGTCTGCCTTATCATCAATTCGACTTCAACCGGGTAATTTAACCTACCTACATACTCGATTTTACATGGGGAACAAAAGCCCCATGATCATTAGCATTAACAGTAACGAATTGATCTTCAATTTGGTTCAAATCGTTCTAGGGTTCATATGGTTTGGGGGTTTCTTTGTATTTGTGTTTTTAAGAATTAAAACCCATTTCCTAACAGGCATAGGCGCCCCAGCCTAATGGTAACACATCACTCTTCTATCCTTGAGGTCCCGGGTTCGAACCCGGGCACCCCCCCCCCCATTTTTTTAAAACTCGTTTCTTTAACCTATTTAAGTCCAGAAAATTTATAAAAAATTATAAAAATCATTTTTAATGACTAAAAATTATTTTTAGTTACCAAAATATTTTCTGTAATTTTAATATATTTTCTTAATAAAACAATATGACAAAAAAAATCATTTCTAGTTATTATTTATAAAATGGACTTTAAAATGATAGCTTAAATCAATAAATTATTATTGGTCTAAATTTACCCTTAAATTATTGTTTAAATCATGATTATTTTAAATAATTATAAAAGTTTATTTAAACTTTATATTTAAACTTTACTAATTATTATAAATGATTTACATTTACTTCTTTATATTAAAATACTTAAATAGTATATTTATTTCTTTTTTATTGAATCCAAAATATAAGCGGTACCCTTTGTTAAATTTATTTATTTGTCAAAAGCCCCAAACTCCACTTGAAACCCTAGTTCACGTATGAATCTTTAAACTTATCTTTAGACTTAATTTTGGAATATATACGTTTAGGTATCTTGTAAAAGGAATCGTTGGAGCACCACTTAATTACTTGTTATTACCTTTAACACCAACTTATATCATATGAGTTTTTCATTCTCCTCTTTTACTTTATTTCACACCTTTTGGGGTGAAACATGTTAACTTTATAAACTTGCACTTGTAAACATATTGATACTTGTAAACGCACATGCAATTCATCTTTACTTTTTGTCATGGTTATTTGTAATATTGTGAGCCTTATATGATGAATATTATATGTTGACAATCATTAACTATTGCTAGTCTGGCAACGTCATAGATCTATGGGCTTGACAAGCCTATTTGGTGCTAAAGCCGAGGTATTGCCGGCTCCTAGTGTCGTATTCTTGAGCACTATGGGAACCAAGTACACTTAGCTAATCGTTTAATCTTGTAAACTTGTAATTTGTCAAGGTTTGATTGTAGCTATATGTTATCTATAAACTTGCTTTATTCGTAACCATTGACATGAATTGCTACTTGTAAATTTTTATAAATATATGTATGCCTAACCCATGGAAACTCACCAACTTTCAAAGTTGACCCCTTTATTTTTAACATGTTTCAGGGAATGCACAAGGTTGACGATTATCTATTGAAGCATGCTTACACTTAGGATTTGGACCTAGGAAAAAAAATGAATAAATAATGAGTCTTGAAACTTGAAAGTTGAACATTGTTTACTTTATTTCGTTGAGACTTTTGGTTGTAATGTTTATTTCAACTTATGAATAATCATATTTACAATTTATGGTAGTGTTATGTGGCTGTGAACAATCTTAACCCTCACATCTCGACGTTTTCGCCGTTAAGGTTGGGGTGTGACAGATTGGTATCAGAGCCTATAACTCTAGGGATTTAGGTTATTAGAAATGGTGACCTAGACTATAGTTGATGCATGAACCTCATAAGAAAAATCTTTATGATCTTGTAATATATTTTGTTGCATGCTACATAATACTACTTGTTTAGGAGGGCCTCTTAATGTACAACTTGATGCCTTTAGTTAGGATTGCCTTATAATTAAGAAACTTGGTTGCCTTGTCTCCCCTAAAACTTATTCTTAATCCTTTATTCTCTCGATGATGAAATCTCTTAAACTTATTCTCGACGACACGTGGGAACGTAAGCTTTATATCGAAAGGTTCAAATCTTTTGACTTTATGTCTAATCTATGAAAATCTCATCAAGGTTTTAATTCCATGAACCTAAAGAAATATTGTGTGACACATAGACACCTGTATTCTGGATTTTCTGGCAAAAAAAGCCTTCGGGCTAAGGTAAGCATTTCGCATAAATCCCGTGGGACTAGTTATGCTTACCTGGGGATTTCCGGGATGAATGATAAACTATGGTCAATATACACAAGTTTCTAAGGCAATTGGAGTTAACTCACCTTGACGTGTCAACATTTCCAAATGGTAATGCGTTACCAAATGGAATCATTCCATGTGTGTTTTACAAGTCTTGAAAAATCTTTATTTGATTTATTATTTTCTACCTCCAAATTTCTGTGACTAACTTATTTTGTATCCAGCATGTCTCGTCATCATCGAAAGCGTGGTAGCTCCGACCGCAAATTAGCCGCCATGATTGCCCGTCAAATGGCTGCAGTCATTCCGACCATGGTTGCCGAATTGAGTAGCACCTTGATGACCAACGCTAGTAACAACACTAATGGCAATGGGCAAGGAGAGAATAGTGCAAATCAAGGAAGAAACAACCAAACCTGCACGTTTAAGCACTTCAACTCGTGCAAACCCACTAGCTTTAGTGGGAAGGAAGGAGCCACTGGACTTCTCGAGTGGTTTGAAAGCATGGAGAACACCTTCATCAACTGTGAGTGTCCCGAGGCACTCAAAGTCCGTTACGCCACAAGTGTTCTTCAACAAAGAGCACTTACGTGGTGGAATAGTGAGAAGAGGAATCGTGGTACTGATGCTCTGTTGGCACTAACTTGGGATGAATTCAAGAACATTGCCATCCAAAAGTTCTACCCGAGAAGTGAGCTGCAAAAGCTGGAGGAGGAGTTTTGGAATCTCAAGCAAGATGGTGGAGATCATTTGGCCTATTCAACTAGGCATCACGAGTTGAGCATCCTGTTGCCTCACATGGTTGACACTGTTCCTAGGATCATTGAGAAGTTCATCAAAGGGGTGCCACCTCAAATCCAAGATGGCGTGGTGGGAAGTAGACCCATAACTTTGGAAGATGCCATTACCATCACCGCTCAACTTACTGAAAACCATATTCGAGCGGGCACCTTGTCTGTCAAAGGGGCTAAAAAGACTGAAAAGGCGGTCCCTGAAGCAGCTAAGGAGAGTAAGAATGAACCGTCTTACAACAACAAGAAACGAAAGTTCACACCGGCGCGTAATTTCGTTGTGGCTACACCCAAGGTACCTCAAAGACAACCCGCTCCTGTTGCACCAACACCTGCTGCTAGGGCCTATGCTGGTCCTCTACCCTTGTGTAATGTATGTAGGTATCATCATGCGGGTAATACCCCGTGCCGCATCTGTACACTGTGCGGTAAGTATGGACACTTGGTGGCTACTTGTCACCGTGCACCAAACAATGCCGCGTTAGTTGCTAATCGTGCTTGCTACAACTGTGGGGAACTTGGTCATTTTCGCCCACAATGCCCTCGTCTTGCGGGTAACGTACCACAAGCCCGAGGACGTGCCTTCAACATCAATGCAAACCAAGCACAAGCAAACAACGACGTGGTGAACAGTATGTCCAATCCAACCCCAACTTTATGATCTAAGTTCTTTTGTTGCTTTACCTGTATCGTTAAACGTCTTTAAAACTGAACATGTATGTTTCTTATTAATAATTCTTATGCCTACGTTCTGTTTGACTCTGGAGCCGATAAGGGTTTTGTCTCGTTAGAATTTGAGCCTATACTTGCTAAGCCACATACGAAATTAGAAAGACCTCTTACTGTCGAAGTCGCCGATGGAGAACCCATCACCGTTGATGTCGTTATTCGTGATTGCATTTTGAGCCTAAACGAGCATGATTTTTTTATCGACCTTATTCCTATGAAACTTGGAAGCTTTGACGTTATCATTGGCATGGATTGGTTAGCCAAACATCATGCTGAAATTATTTATTTCGAGAAGTGCATTCGAATTCCTTTGCCTTCGGGGGATACATTGAAAGTATTCGGTGAAAAATCATCCAAAGGACTCAAACTCATGTCGTGTACTCAAGCCCGAAAATGTCTAAGCAAGAATTACATGGCTTTCATGGCTTATGTGGTCAACACGAAAGTCAAAGGGAATGATCTTAAGGATGTCCCGATTATACGAGACTTTCCTGAAGTGTTTCCCGATGACCTTAGCGGTTTACCTCCCGTGCGTGAAGTCGAGTTTAAGATCAATTTAATTCCGGGAGCGAACCCTGTGGCTAAGTCACCATATCGACTTGCACCGTCAGAAATGCAAGAGCTAGCTAGTCAACTCCAAGAACTGTCCGACAAGGGCTTTATCCGTCCTAGCTCATTGCCTTGGGGTACACCTGTTCTGTTCGTGAAGAAGAAAGATGGATCATTTCGTATGTGCATCGATTATCGTAAGCTTAACAAACTTACCATCAAAAACCGCTACCCTCTTCCTCGCATCAATGATCTTTTTGACCAACTTCAAGGAGTTGCTATTTTCTCAAAGATTGACTTACGTTCTGGCTATCATCAATTACGAGTTCATGATGATGATATCCCAAAAACTGCGTTCCGTACTCGATATGGACACTATGAGTTCATGGTTATGCCCTTTGGTTTAACGAATGCTCCTGCTGTCTTTATGGATCTCATGAATCGAGTATGCAAGTCGTATCTAGACAAGTTCGTGATTGTCTTTATTGACGACATACTTATCTACTCCAAGTCCAAAACCGATCACGAACATCACTTGCGACAAGTTCTTGAGCTATTGAAGAAAGAACAACTATACGCAAAGTTCTCAAAGTGCAAATTTTGGCTTGAGGAGGTCCAATTTCTGGGACACTTGGTGAATAGTCAAGGAATTCACGTTGACCCTGCGAAGGTGGAAGCTGTGAAAAATTGGTGTGTTCCCACAACTCCAACCGAAGTTCATTCTTTTCTTGGTCTTGCTGGCTACTATCGACGTTTCATTGCCAACTTCTCTCGATTCGCGAAGCCGCTTACTTCCTTGACCCAAAAGAATAAACCATTCGAGTGGGGGTCTGAACAAGAGGAAGCCTTTGAAGCCTTAAAGCACAAGTTGTGTAATGCTCCTATCTTGACCCTTCCCGATGGAAACGATGATTTCACCGTATATTGTGATGCATCTAAACAAGGCCTTGGTTGTGTTCTCATGCAACGAGGAAAGGTCATAGCATATGCATCGAGACAATTGAAGGTCCATGAGTTGAATTATACGACACATGATCTTGAACTTGGTGCTGTGGTTTTTGCCTTAAAGATTTGGAGGCATTACCTTTATGGGATGCAATGTATAGTCTACACCGATCACAAAAGCCTACAACACGTCTTCAATCAAAAGGATCTCAACATGAGACAACGACGTTGGGTTGAGTTGATTAGTGATTATGATTGTGACATTCGTTACCACCCTGGAAAGGCAAATGTCGTAGCCGATGCACTAAGTCATAATATTCATAATAAGATGGTCTCGTTTCAAGAAATTCGCGATCGACGACAATGGTTTGATACCTTGGGAGAATTTGATACTGAGATTCGTCTGGATGTTAACGAGACTATGGTGGTGCTGCAAAATTTGAGGATTAAGAATGACATCCAGACTTGTATCATGGAGGCTCAACAAGCGGTTCAAGAAGGAGGAAAAACGGGAGAGGAATTGGAGTACAACCTTCGAGCTCAACTAGAAACGAAACCCAATGGGTTGATGTATTTCTTGAATCGAATTTGGGTTCCAAACCGTGATAACCTTCGTACCTTTATCATGAATGAAGCTCATCAAACTCGTTACTCAATTCATCCTGGTTCCGATAAGATGTATATGGATCTGCGTGGTCAATACTGGTGGCCTGGAATGAAGAAAGACATAGCAACTTACGTAGCTAAGTGTCTTACGTGTACGAAGGTTAAAGTTGAACATCAACGTCCTAGTGGATTGCTTGAACAACCCGAGATTCCCATGTGGAAATAGGAACACATATCCATGGACTTCATAACCAAACTACCTCGCACCTCTCGTGGTCATGATAGCATATGGGTGATCATTGACCGAATGACCAAGTCGGCACATTTCATACCCATACGTGACACTTACAAAACATCAAGGTTAGCTCGCATATACATTGATGAGATTGTGAGTCGTCATGGCGTACCTTTGCATATCATATCCGACCAAGACGCTCGTTTCACTTCGCACTTTTGGTCGTCTATGCAATAACTTTTGGGTACTCAACTGGATTTAAGCACGGCTTACCATCCTCAAACGGACGGTCAAACCGAGCGAACCATTCAAACCCTAGAGGATTTGCTACGTCTTTGTGTCCTTGACTTTGGTGGTGACTGGGATACGCATTTACCTCTCGCGGAATTTTCGTATAATAATAGTTACCACTCAAGTATCAAGATGACACCTTTCGAAGCACTTTATGGTCGCAAATGTCGTTCCCCGATCTGCTGGACAGACATTGGTGAAAATTTCATCACTGGTCCTGAGCTCATACAAGAAACAACCGATAAAGTCTCCATGATTCGCAAGAACCTTGAAGTGGCTAGAAGTCGATAAAAGAGTTATGCCGATAAACGACGCAAGCCGTTGGAATTCCAAGTTAGGGATATGGTTCTTCTTAAAGTCTCACCATGGAAGGGAGTTGTTCGCTTTGGGAAGAAGGGTAAATTAGCTCCACGATTTGTAGGACCTTTTAAGATCCTGAAAAGGATTAGGAAAGTGGCTTATAAACTGGAACTACCTTCCGATCTTAGCGGGGTTCATCCTGTTTTCCATGAAAGTCTGCATGTCCCATTAGATGACATCTAGATCGACGAGTCATTACATTTTGTTGAGAAACCCGTTGAAGTCATGGACCGCATTATGAAGAAGACTAGGACCACTACCACCCCAATCGTCAAGGTTCGTTGGGAGAATAAGCGTGGACCTGAGTTTACTTGGGAGCGTGAGGAGCATATGAAGAAGAAATACCTGTATCTGTTCGTTTAGTTCATTCTTAATTTCGGGACGAAATTCTTAAAAGTTGGGGAGACTGTAACCTTTCGTGTTTTCGTTAATTAATAGTTAACCCTGTTATGTTCTTGTAAGGACCATTTATGTCATTTAAGAAACTATATGGGTTGTTTATGAATGTTTCTTTTATTGTGCATTAATTCATTAATTTAAGAGTTAATAATTTGTTTTTAATATAATAAACATAATAATAATAGTCAAAATAAAATAATAATAATAATAATAATAATAGAAATCATAAGTTATAAAAGTTAAATAATTAATAAGTTATAAAATAGTTAAAACTTAAAGTTTAATTAAGTTTTGGGGGCTTTATTGTCAATTTAGAAACTTTAAAAATAAAGTTGTACTTAAAATAACAAGAATTGAAACTACAGGGACCAATTGTGTAAAATTCAAAAACCCAAACCAGATTTTCCCCCCCAACCCCGTATTTCCGGCGGCCACTCTCCGGCCACCCTCCGGCGGCTTCGAAACCCACTAATCTCCTTCAAATTCCGACCCCAATCGTTTCCAACCGCTTCGTGAAGATGTTTCGAACCCCGAGATGAACTTTAATTGAATTAAGACGACGGTTACGAACTCGAATCACCGATTAACCGTATCCTTTAATCATAGAACCGTTTGATCATTAAAACTCAATAATAATCAAATTAAATGAATCATAATCGAACGTTTAACTAATCCTAAGCTACTATCAAACATAATTTCATCTGAAACACACTCAAACATCCCAAACAAGTCACACTCTTCATCGCGTCTGCATCCGTGGTGTTCATCGACCTTTGAGCGATCTTAGTTGAAATTGATAGGGGGCTTTCGTTCATTGGGACGAGTAGAAGCTTTCTGTGCAACGAATTTGGTTATCATCATCATTTGCACATCGATTGATTATAGCTTCGGTCGCGGCCTGTTCTTCGTCTGCCTTATCATCAATTCGACTTCAACCGGGTAATTTAACCCACCTACATACTCGATTTTACATGGGGAACAAAAGCCCCATGATCATTAGCGTTAACAGTAACGAATTGATCTTCAATTTGGTTCAAATCGTTCTAGGGTTCATATGGTTTGGGGGTTTCTTTGTATTTGTGTTTTTAAGAATTAAAACCCATTTCCTAACAGGCATAGGTGCCCAGCCTAATGGTAACACATCACTCTTCTATCCTTGAGGTCCCGGGTTCGAACCCGGGCACCCCCCCCCCATTTTTTTAAAACTCGTTTCTTTAACCTATTTAAGTCCAGAAAATTTATAAAAAAATTATAAAAATCATTTTTAATGACTAAAAATTATTTTTAGTTACCAAAATATTTTCTGTAATTTTAATATATTTTCTTAATAAAACAATATGACAAAAAAAATCATTTCTAGTTATTATTTATAAATGGACTTTAAAATGATAGCTTAAATCAATAAATTATTATTGGTCCAAACTTACCCTTAAATTATTGTTTAAATCATGATTATTTTAAATAATTATAAAAGTTTATTTAAACTTTATATTTAAACTTTACTAATTATTATAAATGATTTACATTTACTTCTTTATATTAAAATACTTAAATAGTATATTTATTTCTTTTTTATTGAATCTAAAATATAAGCGGTACCCTTTGTTAAATTTATTTATTTGTCAAAAGCCCCAAACTCCACTTGAAACCCTAGTTCACGTATGAATCGTTAAACTTATCTTTAGACTTAATTTTGGAATATATACGTTTAGGTATCTTGTAAAAGGAATCGTTGGAGCACCACTTAATTACTTGTTATTACCTTTAACACCAACTTATATCATATGAGTTTTTCATTCTCCTCTTTTACTTTATTTCACACCTTTTGGGGTGAAACATGTTAACTTTATAAACTTGCACTTGTAAACATATTGATACTTGTAAACGCACATGCAATTCATCTTTACTTTTTGTCATGGTTATTTGTAATATTGTGAGCCTTATATGATGAATATTATATGTTGACAATCATTAACTATTGCTAGTCTGGCAACGTCATAGATCTATGGGCTTGACAAGCCTATTTGGTGCTAAAGCCGAGGTATTGCCGGCTCCTAGTGTCGTATTCTTGAGCACTATGGGAACCAAGTACACTTAGCTAATCGTTTAATCTTGTAAACTTGTAATCTGTCAAGGTTTGATTGTAGCTATATGTTATCTATAAACTTACTTTATTCGTAACCATTGACATGAATTGCTACTTGTAAATTTTTATAAATATATGTATGCCTAACCCATGGAAACTCACCAACTTTCAAAGTTGACCCCTTTATTTTTAACATGTTTCAGGAAATGCACAAGGTTGATGATTATCTATTGAAGCATGCTTACACTTAGGATTTGGACCTAGGAAAAAAAATGAATAAATAATGAGTCTTGAAACTTGAAAGTTGAACATTGTTTACTTTATTTCGTTGAGACTTTTGGTTGTAATGTTTATTTCAACTTATGAATAATCATATTTACAATTTATGGTAGTGTTATGTGGCTGTGAACAATCTTAACCCTCACATCTCGACGTTTCCGCCGTTAAGGTTGGGGTGTGACAAAACCTAACAAAAACGCAGTTTTATAGGTGTTCCACGGAGGCCCTGGCGTAGCCTACGCCATCCAGCGTAGCCTACGCTGGGGTACATTCTGCTGATTTTTTCTTGAGCTGGCGTAGCCTACGGTGGCTACAGTAGGCTACGGTGGCTACAGTAGGCTACGGTGGAAGCCTTTATGCTGCACTTTGAATCCTTCTTTCTTGACACCTCCAATGACTTGTTTCACCATGTAAGCTTCCAACTTGCTTGTTTTACCTACAAAATCACTTCCAACTCATAGTTAACCTATTCAACTTAATCACATGCATAAAAACGAATAATCATATGTAATATTTAACATTTAGACACTTAAAATCTCATCCCAACACACACACATCATTTACTAACGTAAACTTGTAGCTCATATATTTATGGTATGATATTCATAAGTTGGAGGACTTCATGATTTTGTTTTCATTACGTGATTTAAGGTGGTTGGTATATGTTTATCATATTAGCTTTCCAAAGGATTATGATATTAAATAATCTTGACAGGAGTTTAGTTCATATTTATATTCAACAAAATTGTATTATAAGATCTTCATGGAATGACTTTAGACGGTTACCATATTAACATTGTTTTAACTTTTCAAATAGTCATATGATTAGGTAGTCTTGACGGGGGTCTAGTCTATTTCCGTGTTACACATGTATAGAATGTTCTCATCATAAATTTGCGTATGTTGTCATTATTTAGCTAGGAGGATTCAAAGTCTAAGTGAATATTACATTTTCTTGATTATTTTTCTTGACTTCTATCTATCCTTATTTATTTGTCTATTTAGTTTAAAAATATAAAACTACCAAATCATTTATATTTATCGGTTGAATAATAATAAAGGTTTATTATCAGTAGCTATATTATATACCAAATCATTTATATTTATCGCTACCATGTCCTTGGATCGATACTTGGTTCTTGTCAAAGCTATATTACATATATGATATGTACACTTGCCTATTTGTGTATGGTTTAGTTATAAGGTAAAAATCATTTCTATAAATTTAAAACCAAGTGGTGCGAAAATCATTATTAAAAATATATATACTCCGTACACATCGTAACCTAATTTAATAAATTGGTTTAAATGATTTAGTTAGTTGAATTTGGCTCGTTTAGGTCTATTTCTAATTCTAAAAGATATTTTTAATTTTTATTAAAAGTTTTTTTTTCTAACTTCAGAAATGTTTATATTAAAATATTATATACCTTTTTATTAATTTTTAAATATGCTTTTTATCGTTATATAAAAAGTGTTTTTGAATATTTTTTACGGAAAAAAAACTTTTTCCGAAAATTTAAAAGAATCAGGGTAAAATATGAAAAATTGTGAAACTAGTTTTTTTTTTTTTTTGGTGGGGGGAGAGTATGACAACCGACAAGTAACAATAGAGATGGTGTGTTTGGTCTAACCCTTGCAAATTTTAATTGTTAAATAGTTTCAAATGGTGAAACCTATTGCGACGGAAATGATTGAGTCACTGTTCAAACCTAGAGAATGAGCATTTGTGTCATATATATTAGAGTTTTATAGCATAGTTTTTGGGAGGAATATACTTTTCGTTATTTTGGTATAGTTGGATGCACTTGTTGACTCAAGTGTATCATACTATACATTAAACAAGTAAGAAGATTTGAAGTGTATGTTTATTTGAGTTTAGTTTGATTTCTGGTATTTAGAAACATTATTGATTCATAGAGGCAAAGTCCCAAAGCAATATTGGTTTCAAGAAGACAACGTTTCTTTGACAGGGGTTCAGAACAACACCCTTGATTGGGTTTATGGGGCTCTAAGTTCGAGCCAGAAAATTTGGAAATTTTAATAGAATTTTTTTGCTTCATTAGAATTTTATTTTCTAGAAAAATCACCTAGAAATTTCAGATTAGATTTGGCTTTAGTTTGTGTTAAATTGAATAACAAAATAAAGCTACCTAAAAGCAGTTTACAACCCCAAATTTTAGAAATATATTCTCCCTGGTGTGATTATGGTTCCTGAAAAACATACTTGTTCCCAAGAAAATTTTTAAATTTTATCAGGTTAAAAAAGTTAACATGAACCGTCAAACTGTTTCAGTTTAAAAACATTTCACAACTATCAGATTATTTGGTAGTAATCTACAAATATTTCACACTTAGGAGATGCAATGTATTAAAAGCGGCACATGATATAACACCCTTTAGATGCGGTCTTAAGCCAACTTGCGGTTTTATCTCATGTACGGTTCGGCCTTCGGATGCTTTGCATTTAAATTATGAGGATACTTTGATATATTATAAAATAAAATTCAATAGCCAACTCATACTTCTAGCATTAGCATCATCAGCTTGATCAGCAGATATATGCAATAGATGACATCATTATATGATCTCGTCCCTCGATGACGAAGTATAATATATAATATATACAAAGTCTAGTCATAATAATTTATTTATGCGCACTTTACATGTTAGTTGTACTTACTATCATTGACTTCATATGCATGTGAAGCTAACAACTTAACATATAATCAAAATTTAAATTACTCTATGACACGTGGACAAATATAACCGTTGTAAAGTATTTATTGTGATCTACAAATCTAACCAGACTATATTCCGAAAATTTTTATTTAAAAGTAATAAAATGAGTTAATATAACCGTAGATTTTATATGGAATAGGATAATATTTACGTATGGGTGGTTAAAATAATAAGTTTTATTTGCCTAAAAAATCTAAGAAACAATCAAGATCATTGAATTTTTTTAATTTAACACTAATAAAAGAGTAAGATTCAAGTGAAATAGGAAAAAAAAGATGAAAGGGTATATTTGAAATAGAAACTTTTGTTGATTTTTTTATTAACCCACATGATGTCAGCACTTATTTGTAACGACTTTCTCATTTCAATTTGCACGACAGTTCTAGACCATTGTTTAAAGTTCTACCAGAGCGATTGTTTGAGCACTTTATGAATACAATAAGGTATAACTTAAGGATATTGTTTCTAAAGAGAAAACAAACACAGAGAAGATTATTGTTGTGAGTGTACGAAAAGGCCGGATTACTTTGCATAAATGTGGTTGATAGTATTCTCTCAAAATATGCACACTTGAAGAATTTTTCGTTCCTGGTTTCACTTTCTCTCGTTTTTAACTCTATAGCTAATCTCAATGTTTTTGTTAAACTGTATGTATGAAACTTACAAGCTTTTACGGATATCGTGAAGTTTACCAATGTATTGTTACACTAAAAGGCCTTCTAGATGACCTTTTAATTGGTCCTTGAGATTAAGTTCCTTATAAATTAAAACAATCTATGAGGTTTTGAAGTTCTTTGAGACTCTAGTGCTTTGTTGTATATCCCAATGCAAAACACTTGAAATTATTCTAGCAGTATGTGTCCTTGAATTTATACATTGATATGGAATGGCAGTTGCGACGGTTACTAATATCAACGATTGTTTGTTAATCGTTATCATCGTTGTATTCGTGAGCGTAGCAACCTTTAATAAGATGTCATAGTTGTCAGATTCACTATGTTATTCAGATTGTTTTAATAAGATCTAACTTATCAAATCTCTTGAACACAATGCTTGTAGAACACCGAAATCACCGGCAGTGGATGCATAGTTGCTAGATTCATTGTGTTCAATCATATTGTTTGGATCCACCAAACTCCATGGTATTTTCTCAAAATAAGCATAGAGAATTGTTGATAAAACTTGTTAGCAGCTTGCCGGATGATCTTATCCATACAACTCTTTATTTTATGATCGTTAAACATGCTATCAAAACATGTGATTTATCATCTAGATGGAAGTATATCTGGACTTCAAGGCCCTATCGGAATTTCTCAACTAAGAAGTTATATGTGTTGTCCGACTACTCCATGATGTTGTCTGATGAAGCGGAAATGTTGTTGGGACTATCCTCGCTTATTTGCAAAACCTCCTAGGTGGATTAAATCATCGAATACGAGTTCAAAAACAAGTACTTTCTAACATTAACATCAACAAGGAATCTACAATCACACTGACTGTTTGACTCGAGGCCTAAACTGCCGTTTGACCATGAACTAACATGCATCACAGAACAGTGCAGCAGATTGCATGCTCCCCACGCCATAAATGCCGCGGATGATTTTATTTTATTTTTATAATTAGAAGTATTTGTTTAAACAAAGATAGTTAGTATATTGGATTGACAATCAAAGTCTTTGTAAATTAATCAATGAAGCAGGTAATTATTATTATATTGCATTAAATAAATCAACACTCCGAGTCTATAAAAGTATATTAGATGTCTAGCTCCTGATTCAATTCAAGATGCAGTACAATCATCAGTGACAAAGAAAGAAAGATCTATTCTTGCTGCATTGGAGACATTTAATTTCAATTCGAGAACTTTAGTCATACAAGTTCAGGTATTTCTTGAAGTCTCCTTGTGCTGTCATATTACAGTTTTTGGTTAATAAGTTAATAACCGTATGTGTTAATGTGCAGGGAAACAAGCAGCCGGCTAGCTGGGAGATGGCGCTCCACACAACCCTTGTCGTGCAACAAACACCAGCGCCATCATACAATCATCCATGTGAAGATCTACTTGATGGTAAGTCCAGTCACAATATATCATGCCTTTCTTTTGGTGCAAATTTTATTGTGGAGATCTACTTGATGCTAAGATTCTAGTACTCATCGTTAGCACTAATTAACTAACCTTTGTTGGCCTTGATTGTTGGATACAAGTTTGATATGGAGTTACGGGTCAAATAAGTAATTAACAATAAGTTATAGTTTCTGTATTTTTTATATTATTGTGAAGTCAAAGGGTTCTTAGTGTACATGTCTATATTATTAACTGTATGTGTGTATATATAGGATGTCAAAATCATGTAAACGCAGGAGTCTTGTTCAATTGATATTGAAGTGTGCATTCTTAATCTTTGTGTTTTTGATGATGGTTGAATTCGATGATCTTCTGGGATAATAACTGATACAAACCCATATCCTAATTGGGTGGGTTGGTGGGCCTTGGTACCGGGTCAAAGGGGTAGCAGCCTAGTGGGATTAGTGGATGAATGGTTAGTTATTGTTTAGGGAGTAACTACAGCCTAATTGGCTATTGTTTAGGGAGTAACTGCAGCCTAATTGCCCCTATTCTTCCTATTTATGTTTACTTCTTAGGATGTGTGTGGCTGTCTTTGTTTAGTTTATCAAAAGTAGGGTTTCTAAACCTTGTAATCAGAGATCACCCTTCTCGAACAGGGCTCTATCTGTACTTTTTATTTGAAGTTAATCAAGCCGACTTTTTTGGGTTCTATCATTTTGGTTCCATTGCCGGAAAACGTCGACGAGAGTATGGATCAGAACACCCGGGAAATCACTATCGCCGCCCAATTAGCAACCATTAGAGCTCAACTAGACTCTTTGGTATCTTCCTTAGAAGAGGGTATTAAAGCTGTCAAGATCCAGAAGTCCATGGTCGACTACCATTCCACATCAAAACCGCTACCAAAATTATTCGATGCCATCACCGCTGCTGAAACAACCAGAACCGCAGCCGTCACTGAAACAACCAGGATCACCGCAGCCGCCGCTGAAACCACCGGGACCACCACAGCCAATACCTCCGCTGAAACAGCAGCCGCCGCTACCAGGACCGCCACAGCCACCACCGAAACCATCGGGACCGCCGCAGCCACTGTTGAAACGACCGGGATCACCGTTGTTGCTGCTGAAACCACCGGGACCGTCGCCGCCGTCTACGCAACCAATTTTTATCACTGAAACCAACGCTACCGGAGAACGTCCGGCAAAGACCGTCAGAAAGCCAAAGAAGGAGAAGAAGGCTAAAGTTTCAAAGAAGAAGATGGTGAAAAATTCTAAACCCGCTGCATATTCCTCTTATTTTCAAAAAATCAAAGCAGATCTGTTGGTTCTAAACAAGAAAGGTGGTTCGAGCCCTCACATATTCACAAAATACATGGAGAAGAAACACAAAACAGTGCTACCGGAGAGTTTCAGGAAGATGCTTTTTCATGTTCGGAATAAAGATATACAAGCCGACTTGAAACGTAGGGACTTAACCGGCCAATTCCTTTGCTCTCGACTTGAGGTCAAGTCGCTTGTTCAGGGAGGATGCATTGATACAAACCCATATCCTAATTGGGTGGGTTGGTGGGCCTTGGTACCGGGTCAAAGGGGTAGCAGCCTAGTGGGGTTAGTGGATGAATGGTTAGCTATTGTTTACGGAGTAACTGCAGCCTAATTGGCTATTGTTTAGGGAGTAACTCCAGCCTAATTGACCCTATTCTTCCTATTTATGTTTACTTCTTAGGATGTGTGTGGCTGTTTTTGTTTAGTTTATCAAAAGTAGGGTTTCTAAACCTTGTAATCGGAGATCACCCTTCTCGAACAGGGCTCTATCTGTACTTTTTATTTGAAGTTAATCAAGCCGACTTTTTTGGGTTCTATCAATAACCTTATGTACATATGAAAAGTTAACTTATGGTAATCTTGGATTACATAGGAGGAAGAAGAAGAGATTACCTTAAAATTGCTATTCCTCTCTATAGAGCAATAATAGAAGAAGACTTGAAAGCTGCAAAAGTCATCCTTCAAGATCATGATTATTTGGTACGATATAGTATCACTGAAAAAAAAGAAGCTCCACTTCATGTTGCTGCAGCGGGCAAAAGCACCGAGTTTGTGAGTTATCTTGTGAGCATCATGAGTAAGGCTGACATGGAACTGCAAAATGGAGATGGCAATACAGCCTTATGTGTAGCAGCTATCACAGGAAATGTTGGTATTGTTAAGATTATGGTTGAGGAGAATGAGGCACTACTGAATATTTGTGGTAGTAAGAATGTGATACCACTCGATCTGGCTGCTTTTCATGGGAACCTAGGTGTGGTGAGTTTTCTCTACGACAAGCGTGGTAAAATGACGGATGATAATTGGACAAATGACATCAAAGATGGCGTTTTGTTGAAATGCATCCAGGCTGACCTCTTCGGTATGCAAGGGCTCCTTATAAATATTAATTTTGTGTTCTTAGGTGTACAGATCTATTTTTGATTTTTATGAAACTTGTGTAGATGTTGCACTACAAATATTGGAGGACAATATAAAACTTCCTCAAGATAAGCATGCATGGGACGTGCTGCAGGTATTGGCTCGAAAGCGTGGGGCTTTTCATGAAATTAGCACTTGGTCGATCATCAGTTCATGTAAGCATTCTTCGTTCAGCGTTCAACACTGTGTAGCTAGCATTTAGTGATTTACTTTCCTTTAGACATAATCTTCAAACATATGTAATTATGAACATGTAATTTGGATTTTGGTATGGTACATCATATCTACTCAGTTTCTTATATATTTGATTCTTATTTGCAGTTTTGTTGTTTACTAATTTGGAGAACATGCGTGCCTCAAAAAAAAGTAATGCCACACCGGTACTAAGATTACTTTGGAAAAGGATTATGGAAAAACCTAAGGATGCTATCGATGATATACTCCGAGGCCCGATGATTAAGAAAGATGATATGGAAACATACCCTTCTCGGATTCTATTTATTGCTGCAAAAATGAACAACACACCATTTTTGGTTGAGCTTATTGGTGAATATCCTGATCTTATATGGAAGACAAATGATGACGGACAAAGCATCTTTCACATTTCTGTTGCTCATCGTCATGCATATACCTATAGTCTATTACATGAGATTGGGTCAGTGAAGGATCTAATATCTCCTATCCAAGACAATCAAGGCAATAATATTCTGCATATAGCTGCAAAGAAACCAGAAAAAAATGATTATGATCGGAATTTGGTAGCTGCTCCTTTTCAAATTCTTACTGAAATGTCATGGTACACGGTATATATTCTTTCAAAGCTTTCATGGTTTGTTATTTTGTCAAGTCTTTAAGCCATTGATCATATTCTGGTTTTATATATGTATATATGTGTCTTAATTGTAGAATGTAAGGCGTATACTCCCTCCTCCATGTAGAGAAGTGGAGAATAACGAAGGCAAAACAGCAGAAGCACTATTCACAGAGAAGCACAAGAATCTACTTATAGAAGGTGTGAAGTCGATAAATAAAACAATTAACATATCCATGGTGGTAGCGGCTCTAGTATGCACGATCGGGTACTCAGTAGTATTCCAAGTTCCTGGTGGGTTTGATCAAAACAATGGATTTCCTATACTCCTCAAAAAGAAGCAGTTCTCTAAATTTATATCAGTGGATTTTTCTTCCTTTATCTGTTCTACACTTTCAATCATCATATTCCTATCCATCACCCTTTCTCGTCACCATGGAGACCCATTAATATTACTTCAAATGTGGCTGTTGGGTCAACTACTACTATTGATCTCTATGATCTTCTTATTCTTTGCTTTTACCTACAGCTTTGCCATTCTTTATCCTAGCCTATATAAAAAAAACCTGCCATTTGCAATGTACGAGCTGAGTGGTTTAATCGGATTTTTGTGCTTTGGTTTGTACCTCTCAATTTACAGGGATGTGATCCGCGCAATACTTATGGGGGGGATTTTCATTGGGCACAATAAGCATATGTTCAAACGTAAAAAAGTAAAAAAATCAAAATAATTCTTAATGTTTTTGTTATGATAGTTTTGAATCTCAAGTTCCATTTGAAGATAATGGATCTTCCATGTTCTTTTATTTCCACTTTCATGATGTCAGTGTGAAGAAATGTTCTCCTTATCTTGTTTCAAAGTATGTAGTGGTATCTTGCATTGTCATATTTCTTTTGGTTCTTCAGTTTACACACTAATTCAGTTATCTTGTTTGTTATTATTCTTAGACATCAAATGTTCAATGGATACCTAGGTATGAGCAGTTTTTCTTAGAATGGCAGAGAATTTTATCGAACAAGGTTAAAATGCTAGATATGAGTAGTTACAAATGATTTTCATGCTCGATAATTGTTCAAAGTGTAATGCAAATTTGCATACTTAGAACACCTAAAACAACAAAACAAAGAATTTCAAATCCCATTCTCCTTAGTTCAAGTCATGTTGGTTCCAAGGATTTTGCGGTGCGCCCATGGAGTAGATAGACCGGCATTCTGTTTTTCTCCTACCCTTAGCCTCTTGCTAGCTTGTTATCTTTTACAATAAGATTTTATCTCCTTTGAAAATAACAAAGAAATTAATAACGTGTAATTTCATTTTTAGAACCAGTTCACATAATTTTTTTATGTTACGTCTTAATTTCATATTTAGAAACAAGAATGATTTTCTTAAAATTTAAACAAAATAAAAGCAGTAAGGTTTTATAGAATTTTAAACCGTAAAAGAAAATTCAAGGAAGTTGTTTGGAATAGATGTTGCCATAATGAGACCGATAAATGCACATAAAAGAAGGAACCACACATTAAGGCTTCAGGTGGGGGACATGCTTAAGGTGACGTTAAGGTGACCTTGACGTAGCAAGACTTAACTGCGGGAACACTGCCCGTGCCTCTAGGTTCTGCAAGATCAATTATGTGTAACGTCTCCATACCGATCAGGCATCAGCAAACACATTATTTATATTTAATTACAAAAAAAAAAGAAAAAATATGTGACAACCAATAAATCATCCCTTTTCAATTCTTACTAACGACGAATTGTTTCAACAGACTCGATAAAAACCTAGAAAAGGAATGAAAATGATCGAACAGTTGGGGGACAAAACATCATAAAAGCCAACCATGTTTACCTAGAAAAAGGGAATATTGGCATCAGAGATTATATAGCAACAACAAAAGAGTATCATAGATCCCGTTTCATGTTACTTTCAAGCACAAGAAAGACTATAAGGGGCAATAAACAAAAACCGACTTAGATATCTACACTACAAGATGGAAACCAACTAGGTTTCCATCACATGTCGTGTACCTGCAAATAGTAATCATCGAAGCCTTTGTTGTTGGGAACGGGTCATGTATGTGTCTTCAATGTATCTTGTAACCAATGAAATACCATAATGTGAGGCACTTGATGCAGCATAATATGATGTCACACTGAGTTGTGTAAAGTTTGGAAGCCCATATCCTGCAATTTCAAATATTGATCATCAGCCAGCTTCATCATACATCCATTGTACCATGAAACAGATAATAAGTTCAAAATATTTTATATTTTTTTTGATTCTCTGGTGGGGAGGAGGTTGATAAAACGTGCATACCCACATTGCTTGAAGAATAGTAATCCAATCATTCATGATTATATGTATTAATTATACTAAAATTATATCAATAAGAGGCCCTGAATCCCTATTTGTATAGATTTATTTCTTTGTTTAATTTATTTGCTATGAACTTAAAACTATTTACACCACTATAATAGAAGGTCATGACACCTACAAGGGAGTAAGCCATTTCAGTAACTTCTACAAAAAATCATAAATAAAACAAATTCATAACAAGACCGATAATTACTATACGCCAAAGAACGGATACATAAACCAGTTCTTACTGCGTATTACAATTAAAGGATGGAAAGCGTGAGAGAAAAGTTAGAACGTTTTAACATTAACATGTATTTTATGCAATTTTTATGTTCATAAAGGTAAATTTGATGTAAAAAAATAAGCTGAAGTTAAAATGTGAAAGATCTGCAACCAATAAAACTACTAATGCAACCATTAAAAAACTAATCATCTTAGAGGTAACAAGAGAATGGGACTAATGAAAGGAGTACCCTGGCCCCTGGGTTGTTTATTTTGTTAATATATAAGAAAAATGAATAAATAACAAGAAGAATAAAAATAAACACCACAAAGTACTCCTTTTTGAAAGGGCCATTTCCCCTAAGGACTTTAGAGCTGGAGAATACTCGACACACAAATCATCGACTTGCAGATACAACAGAAAAAGCACCAAGAATATAAGAATTTCATAGTAGTTAAATCACTGAGTGTATACCTCCAGCTGCAGCACTGGCAGCAGAAAACATCAGCAATGGAGGAATCTGCCAAAACAAGAGATTTATGAGAGTGATAAGATAAAGTTGGCCTACAAGACGCATCCATAAAGCATACAAAGAAATTTAAAAAAAAAAACATTAATTGTAGATAGCAATCTAGCATCTGTGGAAGACTGGAAGTACCCCTATAACGAATGGAAGCCATTTTGGTCCTTTGATGTGTTTCTGGAGATACGGCATTCCTGAAAAAAACTGTTCACGCTAAGGTCTGTCTATATAGACTTACCCCCCCCCCCCCCCAAAACAAACAAACGAAAAAAAATCTCCCTCTCACAAAACAAGATTTGAACTTGAATGTAAAAATATACCTGTATTCAGACCATAAAAGGCACTAAGCATTCCACCTAAACCACAGCCAGCCTATAGAATAGATAGATATATTATTAGTTGCACAAAAGTGCAGACATCTTGGCACATCTGATTTAGTAGATAAAAACGGCAACTAGACATGCAGCTCATATGTTTTAGCTTAAACCGACTGCAGGTTAACTAAGAACATGAGTATATGGTCAATTGGTCACATTACATTTCATGATAACTGAGCAACAAAAGAATGTAACCGTAATTTGTAATTTTCTCTTGTCTTTATACTCATTCACACCCCCAGCATACCTCTGCTATTTTTGTGGCACTCATCACCAATCTTTCCCCAAAAATACACAACAAACTAAGTCTTATAGTGCAAGTAATATATTAACTGAAGCTGCAAGCAAATGTGTGTGTGATCTATGCACACTACATTCATCACTTCTTCAAATCATTGAGGATGCATAAGATGCCTTTACGTATATAATTATCTAGCGGTGTGTACATTTTATAAGAGAAACATACACTTAAGCTAAAGTCTTACCATGCCATAGTTTCTATTTTTTTTTAAATGTGGGTCTTAGTCCAGATCATTGCATAAGTTGCAAATTCTACTTCATAATTTTTTCAATTATTTATGGTTGCTAGCTTGCAATCTCCAAATTTAGTTTAAGAAAGAGTAAATTTTCCTTTGTTAGAAATCAACAATTAGGGGAAAAAATCATCACCACAATCCCAACAACATCGAAAAGGGGGGTAAGCAGTTAAGCACCACCACGTCATAGACATTAACTTCCAGAGAACTGTGATGATATAATGGTAGCAGTAACTTCAATACTGCATTAGAACTTACAGTAGGGCAAATTGCAAGTTAAAACTTCCTGATTATCTTAACGGTGTACAATAAAATTCAGAAAATATGGTCACACCTCTCTTGTACTATTTAATTCTCAAGATCAAACTTGCACAATGCCAAAATAATATAATCCTCCACACCAATCATTTATGGTGGAACTTATTACTAGTCCACTTTCAACGACTTATTAAAAGACTCATATTTGAAACTCAGGATTGATGATTTGGAAGAAACTCATAAACTCCCCTACTTGGTTCATATATTCATGCAAACGTGTCTAATCTATCATTTACAGTTTAATTCTTTTACCATAACTTATAGATTTGTCCAATCACCATCGTATGTTCCATCAATCCTATCTAACTAGAAAACTTTTAAGGTACTGCACACTACCCCTCAACTTCCAAAAACAAACTCTGGTCTACACACACTACACTACAAGCTGAATAAGTAAAGAGAGGAGGAATTGAATAGAAAATATATATATCATGTAACATGTAAACACGAATCTGGTGTGCAAATTTAAATCTAAAACAAGTACATCATATCAGAGCTAAACTTCCACATCTACATATCAAGAAAACAACTTCAACAAACTCGCTTCCACACACACGTACAATTAACAGATATAACGATCACACGTATCGTAAAACTAACATGAATCACATATAGGTTTGAACAAATCAGATCGAAGCAGCGGTATTAGTATTACCACAGCGGTGGCGTCATGTAACACCGGAGTGATGGTCCATTCTCCTTTATCCTGAATCAACAAAAACAAGTGTATGAACAACCAAATCAGTTGAATAAGCAGAATATCATCAACAAAGGATAAGGCACCGAATCGGAGTCTAATAGAGAGAGACAACGAGGGCATCGAGGAGTGCCGAGGCCAGGTTTGATTGTAGGCTCGTGGTAGAGGTTTCCTGTGCGCAGCTTCTCTTCGTACACCTCTCGAGTCCCCATCGCACACCTCAAATTTCGCACAGTTACATTACACACACTGCGTGCATCGTATCGGGGTTATGGGTTCGGGGCTTCGAGAGGGTTTTTGTGGACTGGGCCCTGGCCCATATACGAATTCATCAGTCTCGCTCTCGACAAATAACGTCTATGGAAATTGGAATAATGGAAATATCAAATTAATGGGTTTATTAAATCCGTATATTACACGAGCTAAATAAATATAATAAAACTTTATTAATTATATAAAACAAGGAGACCCTCGTTCGCCTTTTTTGTTCATACTGGTGATGGAAACAATCAATGTTATGAGGTGGGTTTAGGAATATTCGAAGGAATTCAGTTGCCAAATGGTGGCCCGGTTGCATCGCACATGCTATTTGTGGATGATGTAATGTTTGCGGGAAATTGAACCTATCTAACACAAAGAATATAGATAGAATTTTCAGGGTCTTCAACCTTCTGTCGGGGCTGAAGGTTAATTTTACAAAAAAAAATAGATTATATGGAATGGGTTTGTCAAAGGAGAACATGCATGAGTTATCCAATACTCTTCTTAAATGTGAAACTGGAGATTTCTCGTTCGTTTACTTGGGCCTTCCCGTGAGTGCGAATATGAGGAGGCTAAAATTTTGGAAACCGGTGATTGACGAATTCAATACTAAACTTTCTAATTTGAAATCCAAAAGCTTTTCTTTTGCAGGTAGAGTCACCCTTGTAAAGGCGGTATTAAGTAGTCTCCCTATTTACTATTTATCCATCTTCAAGATTCCCTCGGGCTTAGAAGAAGGTTTTTGTAGGGAGGAGCAGGGTTGAATAAAAAAATAAGATGGGTTATCGAGTGGTGAAAGCTATACACGATAATAAGAAGGGGTACAAGATCATTCCCGTGTTTAAAGCATTATCGAGTGTTTGGAAACAAAGCAGAACGGTGGATGGAGATTTTGTAAAGAAAAACATGAGTATTAGTAATAAGTTAAAGTCTTGATAGGTATAAGAAACAAGGTGAACTTTTGGCAAGATAAATGGTCGGGGGTGGGCATCCTGAGTATGTTGTTCCCAAATATATATAAATTGGCCCTAGACAAAAAAACCAAAGGTGGCGGACTGCTACATTAAGGCAGGGGAGGTTATCTTATGGAAATGGGAATAAAGAAGGAACCCGACTTCTCACATAGAATGGCAGGAGCTCTTAGTCTTATCGGATCATCTATACAGCTTTGTATTTAGCGATAGAAAGGAAGTTTGGTCTTGGGATGGAGTCAAAAAGGATCTATTCGAGGTCTCTCAGTTGCGAGCCCAATTGGAGGAAAATAGATATCAAGCAGCAAGCTCAAAGCACCTAGTTTGGAATAGCTGGGTGCCAGCAAAAGTAAAGTACTTTGTGTGGAGGGCCATGAATGGAAAGATCGCTACTAGGAGTGCTTTGCACAATAGAGGGGTGTTATTATCATGTCACATTTGCCCAAAATGTAATCATCAAGTGGAGGAGGCATATCATTTGCTTGTTTCGTGTACTTTTGCTGAAATGGTCTAGTGTCAAATTAGCTTTTCAAAGTTACAAGATGAAGAAAATAATGATGGTGGTATGCATGGGAACCTTGTGGTGTGTTTGGAAGTATAGGAACAGTAGGGTGTTTTCAGGGGAGAACAAGTCTCTTGGAAGGATGGTGGAGGAAATTAAAGATACTACTTTTTTGTGGATTTCATTCCGGTCAAACGTAAGCTCCATTGATTGGAAATATTGGAAATTTTTAAATCTTTCTAAGTACAATCTCTAAGAAGGCAGGGTGTATTTTGTTCTTAGCTACGGGGGGATGGTTGTTGTATTCCCAGCAGCTTACTGGTTCTTGTTTTTGAATTAATAATATCGTTTCGTTTGCTGGCAAAAAAAATTATAAAATGATATTTTAAGATAATATATATGATTAAATTACGGATGAGTAAAAACTATAAATAATACAACAATGATATCAACTTTTTAAACTTTTGTTTTAAAATTTTTTTTCTAAAAATAAAATTAAACACTTTGTTTCAACACAAACCGTATTAAACCATTCATTTTAAATTATTCCTTATTATAACTCCTAGTTTTAATTATTTTTTGTTTATAAAAAATTACTTTTAAAAAACATCAATTTTAAAAAATTCATATTTTTTATAAAGTTTGATATTCTAGAAAGATTTCTTATTTTATAAAAACTTGTTCTTTTAGAAGTAAAATTAATAAAAAGATCTTTTTAGTTCAGTATAAAAATGTTTTTAGTCTAAAAAAATTAAATAATATAATTAGTAATTAAAGTAATTTATTTAATTAAGAGAGAGAAACGAAAAAATTTTGATGATGGAGAATATGATTCGACCACGCGTTCCTCATAGTTATATTTTTATTAAAGTATGAAGAAAATTTCAACCATAGTAGCTATAGGTTCCTTATTTTTTTTTACGTTGTGTTACCGAGTTAATTTAATGTGAAAAAAATAATAAAAGTGAAAGGAAACAAAAAAATAGTTGTATTCTAGAGTTTTTTTTATCCAAGGAAGTTAAAAGAATGTAAGGGGCGACCGTGAAAGGGGTGGGCGACCGCTTACGGTCCGATCTCCTTGGGGGCACAAAGTTTTTATATTATATATGTATGTATACTTTTTTTTATAAATAAAAACCTCCTAGCGTTAGACCCATGCTTCGCCACAATTTGATTTGAAACGTATATAATAATGTCATAATTATAGTTTTTGAGATTATTATGGTTTCATTGAGTTCAACTATATAGACACTCGGATTCTGGCAAAACATGTTTTAACGACTCATTATTATATTGTCATGATACAATTACAGAACATTAAATTGTTATTGATATAATAAAATGATAGATTATATTGGAGCTAATATAATAACACAAATACTATAGTTGAGTTGTTATTGTTATTAATCTTATAATAATAATTAGTGGTAGTAGTATTATTGTTTATTATAAATGTGAAGATATTTATTAGTTTATGCTTAAGTATTTAAATAATATAATATTTAATTTAAATATTATTTAGTTATAAAAATATAATTAGTACATATAAATTTAAATGTCAATATTTAAAATTTGATAAAATGAATTAAATAATATCATATTATTAAATAATATATTAATAATGTGTATCAAGTAATATATTAATTAGCAGAATTTAATTAAATGTGAGGCAAAAGTGAAACTTGCATAAAACATTTGTACTCTCTGCATAAAATGTTGTATTAAGCGTCTTGCACTTTGAATGAAATTACCATCTTATCCTAGAGATGGGCAAATCGGGTTTGGGCCGTACCCGGGCCCGGGTACAAACCGGGTTTAGGCCCAACCGGGCTTTTTGTACCTGGGTATTGGTGAACCCGGGTCGGGTTCAGCGGGATACAAACCCTACCCGGTATACCCGGGTAGGGTCGGGTCGTGTTCGGTTCGGGTATGAAACCCGGGTTCAACCGGGTTTTTTCCTTTTTTTTTCTTTTTTTCTTTTCTTGTGTGTGTGTCGAACACCGGGTCGTATGTTTTCTTTTTCTTATATTTTCTTTTCTTTTTTTTCTTTTTATTTTTTTTTTCTAACCGGGTTCACTTGAATGACAAAAATTTAAACAACTTAATATATAAATATATATAAATCTTGAGCAGAAAAGGTTACACTTATAATATACAAATATTAAATGCTTTTTATATAAAACATTTGAATGACAAAGAAATTTAAAATGAACATGAAAGATATATAATATTAAAACAACTTAAAAATACATAAATGAATCAATAAAAAATAACAATATCCTCTAATTTTATCTACTACGAGATGCTTGATCAAATGCTAATTCTTCATCGGATATGCAGAAGATACTCCGTCTTCTACCTCTTCATCATGTACTTTAGCTTCGAGTGTAATCTCGTCTTCGAGGCTTGTTTGGTCTTGTATACGATCCGTTGCGTCTAAGTGATCCTTTAAACAAATGCACATCTCCACTGATTCCGGAGTTAGTCTTGTTCTCCGTAATGATATTACCCTGCCACTAAGAGAAAAAGCAGATTCCGAAGCTACCGTAGAAGCTTGGACGCTTAGTAAATCACGGGCCATAGCAGAAAGAATCGAAAATTGAGATTATTTTCCTTTCCACCAAGCCAAAATATCAAATGCACGATAATCTTCGGTAGTCATAGTGGAAATAAAATCCGTTCCACTATATCTACCGAGCTCACTTGTTGGGGTGTTACCCCTTTGACGTTTAGCCGTCACATCCCGAACAACATTCAACATAGTCAAAAAAGGGTCTTTAACCGAGGTACTAGCACTTGAGGTTGATCCGCTTGGCATGGTTATGTTTACGTTAAGCCCATATCTATTTAAATAAAAATTATAAATTGTTTTCAAACCATGATTAAAATTTTCTTTTGCCTCGTTTGAAAAGTTAGGGTTTTCGTCATGCATATCCAAATTTTCATTTATCTCATCTATCAAACATTCAACCCCCGCAACATTTAGAAACGGATTTAAAGCGGCGGCACACGTAAAAACGGATGGTAAGTCCTTAAAATATTTTTTAAACTTTTCTTTCATTGGTTCTATCATTTGATTAAACATATTATTTTTATTTTGAAAATTTTGAAAATTCAAAGACATAAAATATAATTCTTGAAGCACCGAATAACTAGTGGAATAATAAACTCTTGATAATTTTGTTGTTGAGTTTTTAAAAACCTCAAGAAACTCGGATAGACGTTGAAGATTCTCCCAACCCGCATCTGGAAATGGGTCGGCTTCACCATTATCCGAAAGACTATTATGAAAAGCTTTCAAAGTGCCCTTTTGTTTTAAAGCACATTCAAACATGTGACAAGTCGAATTCCACCGAGTAGGTACATCCCAATTAGGACCTAAAAATCTAGAGTGCGTATCCTTACAAAGTTGTTTATAATCTTGATATCTTCTTCTACTTTTTTTAAAAACGTCATGTAACATAAATCGAAAAGATGTAATAAAGTTATTAACATATTGCCCGGATAGTCCGTCTTGCACTACTAAATTAATAATATGTGCAACACAACGAGTATGGAAAAAATCACCGTTTGCAATCGGAAGATATTTTAATTTTAATTTTTCAACCGCGGTTTGTATTGTTAGAGGCGTTATCAAATGCAATTGAAAAAAAATTATTTTGTAATTTAAAAGTACTTATTACATTATCTAAAAAGTAAAACAAAAATTCTCCGGTGTGTGGATGCGGAAAAAGATCAAATGTAATCGTACGTTTCATCAATTGCCATGAATTGGGATCCACCCAATGAGCGGTGACGCAAAGGTACGATTCGGGTAAACCATGTGGAGCCGACCAAACGTCACTAGTTAAGTTTACACCGGTATTTAAATTTTCAAATAATACAATTAAATTATTTTTTGCTTGTTTCCATAATTTTAAACAATAACGTCTAAGTGTAGTACCACTTACGTGGGTGTAACGAGGTTGAAGCGTCTCTCGAATTAATTTGGTCAACCAAAGATTGTCGAAGTGACTAAAATGCAAAGCTTCTTGAATCACGAACTTCGTCATTCGATCTCGAACCGTATTAACATCGTAATTAAAGATTCCACCGTCTCCACCCAATTGTGTTTGTTGCGAATCCGGATTACTTTTCAACGACTTACAAAACTTCTTGCTAATGTGTTTGTTTAAAGTCGTGTTAAAAAACGGCTACTTTTTTTTTTTTTTTTTAAAAAAGGTCAAAACCGGGTACAACCCGGGTTCAACCGGTTCGGGTCGGGTTCGGGTCAGGTTCTAAGAAATTCTAGAAAATCATACCCGGTTCCAACCCTACGGGTTTTTTTCAGGTCCAAACCGGGTATACATATACCAGGTCGTACCCGTACCCGGTTCCGGGTCGGGTCCGAACCCGGTTTTTATGCCCACCTCTATTTTATCCTCCTAAGATGCATTATACCAGAAGTTAATTAAATAAGATGCAAAAATAAAACTATTACATAAAGCATTTATACTTTATACTTAAAATGTTGTATTAGACGTCTTATATTTTGAATGAAATTAACATCTTGTCCTCCTAAAATGAATTATATAATATATAGATATAGATATAGAAGAAAGTAAGAAAGTTGTATTTTTAAGATCATTTAAAGAGTGAAAAAAATAGAAAAAGAGAGAAATTAAAGGCTAAAATCAATCTTTTCAAATTAATTTTTTCAAACTAAAAGAAAACAAAAGAAGAGAAGGGAAAATGGGTAAAGAAAAGAGAAAAAAAGATATAACTAAAGGGTGTAAGTAGAAAACAAGTATAGTAAGGGTCGTTAAAATATATATATATATAAAAAGTTATCTAATTTAAAATTTATTATATTTTTCTAAAACATGATAGCTTTTTGTATCTCTGTTAAAATGTTATCTAGCTTTATCACCTTCTTTTAGCTTTACAAAAACTATATTTTAAACTAGAAACCGGTTTGGAACCACTTAAGATCAATTAGTAAGCAGTTACTTCTATACCGGTTTATAACTACTTACAAATACAAATATCGGTTAGAAAACGGTCGGTTCGGACCGGTTAACCCTTTTTTTCACTTTAAAGTCAGAACTATTTATCAAGGCCCAATACCTTCAATTCTTCAATGATACTTTCTTACATTTCAACTCCCGATTTCCGAATGGTTATGTTGTTTTAACTTTGTCAAAATCAAGCCCATTAAGCCCAAACCGAAAAACCCTAGCACCCAAACACCTCATATAAACTCACACTCAACTTCGTCTCCCATTTTGGGTTCGATCGAGAGACGGAAAAATGCCTGCAGGACACGGGTTGCGATCAAGAACAAGGGATTTGTTCGCAAGAGGATTCAGGAAGAAGGGTACCATTCATCTATCCACTTACCTCAGAACCTATCACGTCGGAGATTACGTTGATGTCAAGGTTAACGGCGCCGTTCATAAGGGTATGCCCCATAAGTTCTACCATGGTCGCACTGGTCGGGTCTGGAACGTCACCAAGCGTGCTATTGGCGTCGAGATGAACAAACAGGTTGATTTTGGTTCTAATTTGTTATCTATTGTGCATTGTTTGAGGAATTACGGGATGTGTGTTTAGGGTTTTTGGTGATTCTTTTTGCTTGTGTTGATGAAAGTGGATTTGAAAGGGTTATGTTGTAAGAATGTGTTTATGTGCGATTTGATTGAGTTGAAGTCGGTGGTTTCTTGAATTAGAGCTGCTTCATATATGCAGATATGATGATTTGCTTGAGGTTTTTAAATTGTTTTGGCATGTGTATGATTTATCGTTGGTTATTATAATAACAGGATTTGAACTTTTTTTGATAGATCATGTTACCGATTTATAGTATCTTTTTATTTGGTTCCTTCTTGTTGAGAGATTTCTTTGGGATTACAAATTTAAGTTGCTTATTGCTGTTTTGACTAAAGAAATTTTGGTCTTTTGGTGCTAGGTGTTCGACTTATTTCATAAGTCAAGTGTTTAAGTATCGTGATGGATAAAGGTGTAGATTTAGTAAGGAGTATTTAGAGGGCGTGTGAGTTTGTTTTTAAAGAAAAAGATATGAATTTTAGGAGTTTTGTACAAAGCAAACTGCTTACATTATCTACTTATTTAAGGGTGAAAATAATCAGTTCAGGAGTTGCTAAATAAGCAATTCAAACACCCTTTTAGGTTTCTTGAACCTGGTGTGTATTTATCTGCTTGTTTTCATGCTTATTTGTGCATGTTTTTCGTCCCCTTACAAATATTCTTTTAAAAAAACGCTCTTTGTGAACAATCTTAATAAAGTTGGAAACCTTAGATTTTGTGACAAAGATCGTTTGTTTGTAATGCAGGTTGGTAACAGGATCATAAAGAAGAGGATTCATGTGCGCATTGAGCATGTGATGCCGTCAAGGTGCAATGAAGAGTTGAAAGAGAGGATCAAAAAGAACGATCAACTAAAGGCTGATGCTAAGGCAAAGGGTTTGGTGATCAGTACCAAGAGGCAGCCGCTTGGACCCAAACCCGGATTTATGGTTGAAGGAACCACTCTAGAGACTGTGACTCCCATTCCCTATGATGTGGTCAATGATCTCAAGGGTGGATATTAAGTTTAAAGCTTGTTTTGAGTTGTTTTGTTTGATTTTGTTTCATGACATTGATGTGTTTTTATGTTTTTATCTTTAATTTAGACTGGATGTGTTTTTGTTATTCAAAATCAAGTATTGGGTTGAGAGTTTTTGAACAATCACATGTTATATGTTCTCAGGGTAGTATAGTGGACTCGAATGCTGAGATGATGGTTGCATAGAATTTGGAATGAAAAATAATTCCTGTTAAGTGTAGTTCAAATAATTAGGCACTAAATGGATATGTTAAAATGTTTAAAATTGACTTGAAATCTATTTAAAAAGTTGAAAAATTAGATTTGAAAGAAAAACACAATTTGTTTTAATGATTTGATATTTAGATATGTTGAGCAATAAAGATCGTGAAGGAACAAAAGTGTGAACGATTGATGCAATGGTGGCTGTGATGAGGGTGTGTTTAGTGGTATTGTTGGTGGTGGCAATTAGAGTTGTATGGCAATGATAATGGTGTTTGGCAACAATCATGGTGGTGAAAGCTCTAGGAGAAATTCTTCATTTAAAAAGAATATTGGATTGATATATGATGGCAATGGTGGATGTGGGGAGGTGGTATAGTTGGAGCGTTGATGGTGGCAAGGATGGCAGTGGCGATTGCGATTAGGGCTAATATTGTGGCAACAAATGAAGAAATTAATTCTTGGGTTGAGTTCATTTACTACTTAGAATTGATATTGAGTTAGGATGTGATGGTAGTGGCGGCCCATAAACTTTATCAAGATCGTTTTGGTATTGTTATGTTATAAAATTTTCAGTCTAGCTAGGGTCGAGTGATAATCAGATATTCAAAATAAAGTACATTAATCATATGCTATAATTGAAGATTTTTAAGTTTGTAAATTTTCAAATCCTAATCTATATTCCCTAATCACTAACCAAATAACCATCTAAACAACAAAAGTAACTTTATAAAACATTAAAATTCTTAAATACTCAATCTTATCTCAATGTGGTGGCCGAAAGTACTGATTGAAAAAGCGACTGCCAGAAGTGTCATTGTGGTGATCGGAATTGGGTGTCATTGTGGTGATCGGAATTGGGTTTAAAATTTAATTGGGTCTACGTCAACTATTAGGTTTAAAACGTAATTTGGTCTATGTGTAATACTGGTTTAAACTTAAAGTATTAACATTTAAACCCAACACATAGGTACGCCCTTACGTGATGGTGATAAGGGTGGTAGCTGGATTGGTGTCGTGGTGATAGTGGACGGTGTTCATCGAATCGGATTGCTTGAATTTGAAAGTTTCATTACTTCCCATGAGTTTAGCATTAAATCTTGTTCAAGCCCCAAACGATCATGTCAGGATTGACACTAACAGACGATCGATCCAATTAAAATCTTTAAATGATACTTGGATTTTAATATGGAGCAGCTATAATGTTTCAAAGGTTCCAAACCTATCCGAAATGTGATCTGATTCAAATAAGGGATATCTCTATCTGATCCGAGTCTTTTCGAATTCAATTCGGGTCAAATTCAGATAAATCCAAATAATCCTAATAACAATTTTTCCTATTTTTTTATTCGTATTTTTTTGCCATCTTTTTATTCTTGATATTTTACTAGTTTATAATTACAATAAAACATACTTAACCATAAAATACAAATATCTTAAATAGAAATTCAAAATTCAAACATAATAGGTAATTGTATAGGACCCGAAGATTATAATCTCCAATTTAAAAAAACAATCGATTATTGTTTAATTGTTTAGGATTAGATGACTAAAAGATGTTAAGACTTTTGAATATTATGTTGAAAACATAATAGTTAGTTGGATAATGAGTATTGGACTAGAAACATAGTGAAATTCATATTCGGTTTGATTGGAAACCCAATAATCCGAATAAAAAAAAATTATATCCGAAATCCGATCCGAAATCCGAATAAGAAATTCGGATTTGGATGAGATACGATCCGAATCTCTGAGTTTTTTCAGATTCAAATACGGATCGGAGTATGTTTTTTTTTTTTGGATTTCAGTTTTCTTGAACACCCCTAATGGTGGTAGGGGTCCAGGTGGCCGGGTGGGGGTGGTAACGATGGTGAAGAAATCGGAGATTTTAGTTCCCTTGGTTGAATTCCATCACTATTTGATATCAATTTAGAGTTCCTTTATTTGAAAAAAATATTTAAGATTATTAATCACATTATAACTATCTTTATTTTCCAACCAAACATGTTATTCTCTGAATTCATATTTAAATTGTAACAAATTCTACAAGTTAGTAATTTAAATAGTAATAAATTTTACTTGCTAGACATATAAAGAATGCAATTCAAATTTAAGATACATTAGATTCCGACTAAACAAAACCCTACGAGTTAAATAACCATTTTAAAGGAAAAAAAAGAAAATAATAAGCGAAGGTTTCTGTAGTTCACACATATAAAACAAATTTGCACATACACATAGAAAACATGCTTCTTTATATAACCAACCTTAACTTTGGGTTCGTCTTATGCTTGTCATTTTTTTTCTCAAATATCGCTTAAATATGTGATAACTATCAAATGATATAAACAGAAAAAATGAACATTTAGCCAGTTTTAAACAATCTCAAAAGCAAAAGCATTTCAAGAATTGATTTCCTCAAGTCACACCAAATGTGTAAGACACATAAGAAGCATCTACTATTTGTTTGATGAAGCTTAAAAATGACATTGAAGCTAAAGGGAGTAAACACAAAGAAAGGAACATGTACCCAGACTCACTTCTACTAAACTCACACAAACTGCCTTTCACCTTTCTATTTTTCCCCTGCAATTTCTTTACTATCTTATTTTAATTTAAAATATTTAAATAATAAATTATAACAATTTAAAACTATTACTTACTTTAATTAAATAATTGCCTGATTTTGATACTTAAAGTCACACATAATAAAGTAAAGGCTTACAAACTGTATAAAGAGAAGAAACAATTCATACCCACCTCAATCTTGACCATCAAAGTTGAAAATGAAGACATCAAAATCAACAAGATTCCTACCTGTGCTCCTCCTGCTTATTCTCTTCTCAGGTTTTACCATTCTTGCTAGTGTGTTTATAAACCGTTAGCAACCAACCTAGCCGAAATAAATAGGTCGGTTTGAAATCTACGTGGGCGGTTCATGGCTTAGTTTTAACGGTTTTACACTTGTGTTTATGGTTGAAACATGAAACCCATCGTGTAATCGAACCATCTTTATTGTTCTTTTTTTATTTTAGGAACATGCAATTATGTATGTTTACTATACTCATGAACTATTCTTAAGATTTTAATTTTGCTTTTAAAATAATGTTATAAACAGTCAAATCATCAAACCGCCTGACCTAACCATCCTAGCTGGTTATCCGGGACTAAAACTAGTTTGGCCTAGAAAATTCATCAAACTAACCAAACTAAACTGTGACCCCTACTCGATGGTCCTTTTAGGGTACGCATCTAACTTTTGTTGATTATTTATTTACTTTTAAGTCTTTTGGGATGAACAGCTTGTTCAATCGAAACTGCAATGATCGGTTTTGCTCGGGCTATTAGAATCCCAGAACACACGTGCGAAAAGAGGTTTAACTGGAGGAAATGTGAGCCCAAGAGTTGTCAGCATAAGTGTACGAAAACAGAGCGATTTGGTGTTGGGAGATGCAAGGATAACATGTGCGTGTGCTCGTATTATTGTAAGCTGCCCCCAATCTAACCAATATTTGTTTTCACTGTTCACGTATGTAAGGCTTCCCATATCATAAATAAGATCTTTGAACTGTGTTTGGAGCTCAAAATCTTCTTATAGTTGTTTTTTTGATATATTTGCATCTTAAAGTTCATGAAAATCAGCTTATGCACCGAGGCAAACAGAATGATAACAAGCTACCAGTTGTTAACACATGCATGTACCTTAAGATTGAATGGTACAAGACCCAAATCCTACTTAAAACGATCATATTAGAGGTAACAAGTTGACACGTTTATCTAAACAGGTCGACAGGATTTAAAAGTCAGTAGTAAATCAGTAATGCATTTCAGTGTTTACAACTCTTGAATGGTTCTATTAAAAGAAAGGATAGTCTTGTTTCACTCTAGGGGGTCAAAAGTGTAGAAAAGTTTGGATGTCGCCTATGCGCAAGGCGTAAAAAATACAAACCCGGACAAAATAATCGTAATAATGAAAAGAATAATAATATACAATAAGTATAAAAATAGAAAATTAATAAGTTAATACTCTTATACAGATACCATTAAAAAACCAAAATAATTGAAAAAATATTGGTTTTTTCAATGTGATTTTCATTCCCACATTGCTTCATGGAGATGGCTATAAAAGAGCTCAAGTCAAAAGAAGAAGCCATAAGGCTGGTTCAAGCGGGGTTAAGGCTGGTCCAAGCCAGGATAAGGCTGCTCCAGCCTGCTTCAGGCTGGTTTAGGCCTCTTTTAGTCCAGTTCAAGCCAGCTTTTGTCTAGCTTACAAGGCACTCACTTCCCATGAGCCTGGTGATGCGTGTGTGTTGCGGCATTGCCTCACCACGCGCACCTATGACTATATAGATTTTACTTGTATAGTTTTTTAATCATATTAAAAACAAGTGATTGTTTATGGAACTTAGAAAAAAGCCAAAAGTGTTTCTGACAGGTTGATCATGACTGTTACCAAATTCTGCAACATGTGGTCATAAAAGAGAGATATAAAGCCATGCGCAAATGCTAGGGCAATAAATTGACCAAACCGGAACAGGGAAAGGAAGCAAATAGTCATTTTGTAGTAATATTACATTACAAGATACTAATACTTTTAAGTGCATTTGTCCTTCATGTTAAAATTGGTGCTGATATGCAGCCTTGTATTCATTCAACTACATTCATGGAATCATTGATAATAGCAAATACCTTGATGTCAGTTATACAACCACTGCCAGCATCATTAGAGGCCTTGATCTATGCCAGTGACGAGATTCGATCCTTAACCGTTGTCCGTAGTATTTTCACATCATGAATTGGCCTGAAACAGAAAACACCATTTATATATGAAGAGTAACTTTTTTAAAAAATAATCATCCGTGGTGCAGAAATGTAAAACAGAAACAGGACATGATCTTGGACATGGTCAAGTCAAGAACATGTGTGACAACATTATATGTGACATAAAAGGAATAACACAACAGTAATAAGAACTCGTCTGATGAATAGAAATGTTTGCAAAAATAAGAACTCGCCTTTAAAACAGTAAAGTGACATAAAAGGAATAACACAACAGTAAAGCGTAATTAAATAAAAATGGCATTATATGTCACAGAAGTTTAATTTTTACAGAAATGGTATTTATTTTTCTCATACATATGTAGCTTTACAGAAAGAACAAAATACATGTATGTAATCTACAGATGTTCCTTCAAAATAATAATTGGGGTTTGTGTCACTACCAAGATGAACATCACGAAGCTCATTACATGGTATGTAACCTAGATGAAATACAAAGCAAATGCAACCACAGTAACATCAATTTGAGTTCAAACACCAAGTTTATGCCTCAAACTGAGATTTCCAATCGTATCCTCAAGACCCCATATAGTTTCTCAATATAACTAAATAAGATGAATGAAGACGAGTAAAAGTTTTTGCATGTTAATTGACAGTCTATGTTCAAATTGAGGATGATAGTGTGTCTTGGAATATAGAATCAAATATGCCTTTTCTATCCAGATATCATAAATCAAATAATATCTATATTCTATGGTTAGTGGACTTTAAACTTAAAATGATTTAACATTATCACGGGATAGCAATATAGGTGATAGCATGTGTCATGAGCTAATTACATTGAAAGAAGGCACTACCTTTCAATCGATGTAGCAAAACTAGCATGTCTATGTGTGAGCCATCAATACTCTAGATCAGTTTTAATAAATTTAGGTGATAACAATATAATTGATCTTTTAATTTCAGCAAAAACATATGACAGAACTTTTACCCTTAAGTAAAATTCTTATCAAACCACTTCCTTCTTTCACCAAAAGGAAGAACTGATGTGAAATATATGGTCAAACTTCAAAGCATGAGATAATTAGGCTAGACAAATAAATCTTACATTGTGATGGCCAGAAGCCATTTTACTTAAAAGTGTTAAAAACAATATTAAAAAAGCTTGAGAATGCTTCTGACCTATCAGTATTATCAGTCTGAACACTACCAAGTCTCTTGACAATCTCCATTCCTCTACACACTCTTCCAAATATAGTGTGCTTTCCTGCATATATAAATGACATGCGTTAAACTGTTAAACTTATACAAACAAAGGTATAGCGTTCGGAGTTGCAGATTGCATGGGTGAATCAAATAATCATAGAGTTCATGAAAGTGGCTGATGATATTATAGATCAACAAAAATTTTAAATATGCCTCATATCCTCAACTCACCATTGTAGGTTAATTTTCAGCTACAAGTATTTACCCTGATTTTTTCAGGTAGACTGATAGCTCTCTAAAAACATTTATACATATAGAATACACATGTACCAAAATCAGAGAAACTGAGAGTCATAAACATTGATTCATTCAATCTCGCACAATGACAAGTGCATAGCTTGACTTGAACTTTCACTAACTGACTTTTCATGAATATGATAATTGATCAGATGCTACTTGTAAACTTTATATTAACAAAAGTACTCGTATCATAGATTTTGCTACTAGCATTTAGAACAATGAAATGTTTGTTCCGAACTTCATATGATTCAGAAACTAGATAAATTCATCAACACAAAAGAGATGGAGCAAAATAATTAAATTAACAACTTTGCAGAAGAAAAATAATTACCATCAAGTGATTGCGCTGGTGCCAATGTGATAAAGAACTGACTTCCATTTGTATTTGGACCAGCATTGGCCATAGATATGATACCAGCTCCAGTATGCTTCAACTTTGGGGTGATCTCATCCTCAAACTTTGAACTTCAACAACAAAAAATCATGTCAACAGAACAGTCAAATTTCTGGAGCCAAAAACAAAATCTTATAAATAAATAATCACAAATTGACTTTAGTGAACACTGGAACATATCATTTTTGAAACTTTAAACCTAATTTCAACTTTGACGCCCATTATTTCTAACAAAACCATAAACTTTTAATGTTCTTTATACAACAAAAATTAAGTACATTATAGTTATTCTAAGACATATAGATAATATCAACAATTCAATAGTATCAAATCCAACTAACTTGTACCAATGAACCATAAATATCGTTGAATGAATAGAACTAAACATACCCGTAAATCGATTCTCCACCCCTTCCTGTGCCAGTGGGATCACCTCCTTGAACGATGAAATCCTATACCACAACTCAAAATCATATATCAAACAATCGCTTAATCAACAGATAATCATCAATCACCACACAAAAACACGAAGCATTTAAACACAGGGATTCATGGAGTTACATTTACACACCTTAATGATTCTGTGAAATTTAACGTTGTTGTAGTATCCCCTTCGAGATAGTTCAACGAAGTTCTTGCAAGTTCTAGGCGCGTGCTTATCGTACATCTGATCAATTAACATCAAACAATTTGTCTTGAAATCTTTTGTAACAGTAAGAAAAGCTTAGAAGAAGACTAGATTTACCTCAACGGTGAAAGAACCCATCGATGTCTCCAGAGTGACCTCCGGTGGACCTCCTTCAGCGCCCGGCATGATCTATTACAATTTACAGTGGCGAAGATTACAGTGATAATGGTTCGCAACGGACGAGAGTTAGGGTTTAAGAAGTAGGGGGGATGAGGGGGGATGAGTTTTTTACTTTTTTTGTTTAGTTAATTATCAGATCGGTCACTATGATATGTTTATATTATATTATTTTTTTAACTTTTAAAAAATTATATTATCGGTTTTTTTTATCAAGCTGTAACACGATTAGTTTCTGAAGTGAAAAACCGTCACCTTTTGCTGTTAGATTTTTTAAAATGATCATTATACCTCTGGAATATTAATTATTATTAATAAAATTAATTTTCAACCCATCATGCTTAGTCTATCCATCATCATCGACCTGACCATTATGCCCCCACCATCCACCACCATCACCATCCAGACACCAACATATCCCCACAGTAACTTAAAACCACCGCCGCACTTAAATCCGACCCACATCGTAATCGTGCTTAGATCTCACCCTTTGACCCCCACAATCGAGCCTAGATCTGTTCGAACGCGATGGTGGTTCGGTGATGGACGGTGGTTGTGGGATCTGCGAGGAAAGAGAGAGGAAGTGGGAGAGAAATAAAAAGGGAAAAGAAGGGTGGTGGGAATGGTGAGATGATGACGGCTGAGACGATCGCGATGTATTCGTCGGACATCGATGGCGGATAGTGGTGGTGTTGCTAGAGTGCTTCCAGTGTGTGGCGAGAGTGCTACTACGGGGGAAAGATGATGATGATGGGTTGGGGGAATTAATTATTAGTTGGTTAAAAAGAATGTGGGTCCCACATGTCCTTTTTTATTTATGTAATTTTCTTTTAGTTAGGTGTAAACAAGTCATTTCACATTCATTTAAAACTAATGACCATGTACTTCAGGGACCAATCGTGTTACGGTTTGGTAAACAGTTAGAACCAATAATGTAATTTTTCAAAAGTTAAGATCAATCTTGCAATATAGTGTAAGGTTATATTAGAAGGCTGATGCAACCAAAGAAGTCAAAACAACCAAGGAGCTTCCTACATGCATGCACTAATGTACAAGGTAGAAGTTACTTCGGAAGTTTTACACTCATCACATAAATTATTCTAAGTGTAAAATCTTCCGAAGCCAAAGACCAAATCTTCCGAAGCTTCAAAGACAAAGTCTTCCAAATCCAATGAAGTGAAGACTGATTTCTTCCGAAGACATAGAGGACATGCTTTCTCTGATCTACTTTTCCATAAAGTAGACTTACTTTCCGTTGCAACTCTGAAGACTCACCAACTTATACAAGTTGGTGAAAAGGTCCATGCTTTAGTAAACTGTAGATTATGATCTTGAGTTTGTAACTTTCTACTTTGTATCTTTTATCCTTTTTATAATATATTAGGATGTGAGCTATGACATGTCATAGTCACTAGTCGAAAGGCAATCTGCCTTTTGACTTTACATTGATCTTGTTGTCTAGATTAATGTTTCCAGCTGGCATTCAAAGTATGGCCGGTTGTAGGATGTAGTATAAAGTATCTCAGGTCCTTGTATTTCTTTTTATGCTTTGTAACACTTGTAAAAAAACTTGAGAGCAATATACAACATCCTTGAAAACCATATTACTCTGTTCTTGTTCTTAGTTCTGTCTCATCGTTTACTTATGTTCTTAGTATCATTTACATAAACCCGGTTTCCCATTTGATCTGTTAAGTGTTCTAACACTCTCCTTATTGTGAGACTGATTGTATTGACCATCCCTTAACCGGTCTTGCATATAGACATACCACAGGAACCAATCATGTAATTAACTCTTTTTTTTACATGATTGTAAATTGTTAGTTTTTTTTTAACGGTGGGCAAAAAGTTATATAAACAAGAGAACTAGCAAGATGCTAAACCAGACCAAAAACCATTACAAAGAGTTTAAACCGAAGTACTTACACCATCTATCCCGATATATTTAATCTAGGTTTACTCTATTTTTGATCCCTATGAAACTTAACAATTATCATATTGACTTATTTTCAAAGTTTTATTTGAATCGAACATTTTGGTATTAAAACCATCTTATTTTTTGTTTTTCACACACACCACATGGAAATATGTAGGATGACACATATCATTTTGTTATGACTTACAACCCGCAAGAAAGAATCAATCTAGCATAATACATCTTTGATCAACATTATGTTTGGTGGAGGAATTTCGGACCATAATATAAATTGTCTCCAAGTTTTTTGGCATATTATATCTTATATTAAAACCATAGACTTTGCTACAATGTAGTTTCAAAAGTTTTCATTTTGGCCGCTACTGATTAAAATATTTTCATTTTTTTTATATTGTCAACTGTATGAGTATCCACATGTGTAACCTATATTTTATTTTTCCCCTAATATCAGTATTTTTTCTCGGCAAGGGTGAATTAATATTTGTTAAAAGAAAAGGAAGATTCAAAATATTACTTTTTAGAAGATCCACAAATTTAATATGTTGTTTCAAAATAAAAGTTAAAGCTTTAAACATAATAATTTCTTTTTTGGACTCTTTTTTCTTATATGAGGTAATAGATGTTATCAATGTCTCCTTCAACGCACGGATTCGTGACAAACGTTTTGATATTTTCCATGGTTTTACGCGTCCACCGCAACGCACAAACATTTATTACTAGTTCAAAATTAATAAGAATGTGGTAAACAAATTTTTGACAAAGAGTGAACACATGGCAAGTTGTAACACCCGAAATTTCTAGAAAATTGATAAAAACATGAAGTTTTCGTAAAAATAAAATCAAAGGACCAAAGTTGTCAAATTTAAAAAGTTAAAACCCTAGAATCTTGCTATTTGAGGAAGGGAGTGCCTCTCTTGCCCCCCACCCTCATGCGAAAACTACCAATTTGGTAGTATAGAGAGAAAAAGTGAGATTAGTGAGATAATAAAGGAAAATAGAAGCTGAAGGTATGTAATTAGAGTTTTTAGATTCGTTTATACATTTAGGAATTATTATTAATGTATTGGTGTGTAAATATGTAGATTTGGGATCGAGAAGATCTCGAAAAGAGAGTTTTAATTGTAATGTTCAAAAGATGAGTCTAGCCCTTTCTTTTCTAAGTTTTTACAAGTTTTGCGTTTAATATGCATATCAATATGGTTGCATATAGATAGTATGATGCTTTGATTGAAATGATTATGTTTTCACACTGATATGAGTAATTTAGTAACATAAGTTGATGTGCTTGAATTGATTTGATGTTTTCGCATGACATACGTGCAAGGCCGATCTCGAGAATTCCGAAGAGACCTTGGGCCCGGGGCGAGAACAAAAAATGGTCCCCTGTAAAACGAAGTATAAAAAAGTTTAAACCGAATAACTTGTATATAAAAAATTTATAATACAATGATAATTGCTATAACAATAAACAAAACGAAAGTATTGTATCAAAATAATATAATTTACTTAAATGAATCGGGAAGTTCTCTTACAATTTTTGAAATACAAAGTTCTAGATCAAGTTTTCATATAAAGTTGAGTTTAGATCGGGTAAATGGTATTGGGCTAGACTATTAAAATGTTAATAAGCTCTAAGGTAAGGTTTAATAGGTTAAAATAATTAAAATGTTATTGGTCTTTCTAATGAGTTTATTAATAGTTTATAGTTTTTTTTAAAAATACATATATATATAATTTTATAAAAATTCTAGGCCCTTGAGTAGATCGGGCCCTGGGCGGTCGCCCACCCCGCCCCCCTTCAAGGCCGGCCTTGCATACGTGTTCATGCATGGGATTTTCTTGCCTGGTAGGATTTTCGCTCTAGATGTTCTCGCATGTTTATAGTTATCACCTGGTTAGATGACTTCTCACGCAAGGTTCTTGCTTGGTTAGATGTTCTCGCAAGCCAGGTTTTCACATAAATAAATTCTCGTGAATTGAATCACAGAATTCTTGTATTATATTAAAATTAAATTATAGACTCAATACAAAGGGTCCTATATATAGGACATAAGGAAATAAGGAAACATAATCAAAGGAAATAAAATATGGAAAATTAAATCAATCTAAATTAATCTGAATGATTTGATTCCTGAAATCTTTCTCTGTCTATCATCCCCCCGCAAGTTGAGGGCGGGGAACGACCTGCAACTTGGATCGTAGAAGAAGAAATCTTTGAGTAGATAGGGCCTTAGTAAACACATCAGCAAGCTGGTCATGTGTAAAGATGAACTTGACTTGTAGTTTTCCTTGAGCCACCTTCTCACGAACAAAATGATAATCACATTCAACGTGCTTCGTCCGAGCATGGAAAACTGGATTAGCAGACATATACGTGGCACCTAAATTGTCACACCAAAGTGTAGGAGTGATATTTGAGACAATTCCAAGTTCCTGTAAAAGAGCCTCGAGCCATGTTAATTCAGCAACAGTGTCAGCCAAAGCTTTATATTCAGACTCGGTAGAGGAGCGAGACACTGTATGTTACTTCCTAGCATTCCATGATATGAGATTGGAGCCCAAATATATAGCAAACCCCCCATGGAACGACGAACATCGGGACAGCCGGCCCAATCAGCATCAGAAAAGGCCCGCAAGGTATTGTTCCAGTTAACATCAGTAAACGCATGCATGGTGGAACCAGAGTCATGGCGGATGAAAAGACCAAAGTGAGAAGTACCTTTGAGATAACGTAATATTCTTTTAACAGCTGACCAATGGTTTTCAGTGGGAGTTTGCATATATTGACACACTTTGTTGACAACAAAGGTGATGTCTGGTCTGGATAAGGAAGCATAGTGAAGTGCACCCACGATTTTGCGATACTTAGTTGGGTCAGAAAGAAGAGGACTATCAACGAGAGTGAGAGTCTGAGAAGCACTCATGGGAGAAGAAACTGGTTTGCAATCCGTCATTCCAGCTCGCTAAATCAAGTCAGTAATGTATTTTTGCTGTGAAAGAATTAAGTTCCGGCCATGACGAATAACCTCAATACCCAAAAAGTAATGCAAGTCCCCTAGGTCTTTGACAGCAAATGAGGTGCCCAAGTTTGCAATGACATCATTAATAGCATTGGTGTTATTGCCTGTAACAATGATGTCATCGACATAGACTAAAACATAAACCAATGTTCCACCATTATTGAGAATAAAAAGGGAGGGATCCGTTGTGGAACCAGTGAAACCCAGATGATGCAAGGTGTGGCTAAGGCGGTCAAACCAGGCACGTGGAGCCTGTTTTAGACCATAAAGAGACTTATGTAGCAGGCAGACGTGATCAGGTTTAGATGCATCAATAAACCTGGTGGTTGGCGTAAATAAACTGTTTCTTTTAATTCGCCGTGAAGAAAAGCATTTTGAACATCAAGTTGGCGTAGAGACCACTGATTTGTTATAGCAAGAGACAATAGAACCCGGATTGTTATTGCTTTGACAACAGGGCTAAAAGTTTCCTGGTAGTCAATACCAGGCTTCTGGCTGAAACCCTTAGTGACTAGTCGCACCTTATAACGTGTAATCTTACCACTTGCATTCTTTTTAATCCTGTAAACCCACTTGGAATCAATAACATTGGTATTTTGAACACAAGGCACAAGAGACCACGTTTTGTTTCTGACAAGAGCATCAAACTCTTCAGCCATGGCTTGGCGCCATTCGGGATGTTTGTTGGCGATAGTAAAAGAGGAGGGCTCAACAAGAGTTGAAGAATCGATAGAGACATGATAAGCGAAAGGGTTGTAGCGAATGGTGGGTTTGGGATTTTGTCTGAGATTGGGTGGACGAGTGCGAGGTGTTAGGTTAGTTGGGACCGAGGATTGGGAGTCAGCCAAGGGCTATGGATCAGGAACAGGCTCGGTTGCGGCTGCTGGAACATGGTTTGTGACAGGGGTGGTTTCAGGTCTGACCGGTTCTATGACAGATTCGGGAATAGGCTGTGGGGTAGGGCTGGTGTCATGGTTAGGTGTAGGATAGGAAGAGTAATATGGTGGGGAAGTTTTAGGTAAGGTGGGTGGGACAAGTGGTTTGAAAGGGAAAAGATGCTCGTTAAAACGAACGTGACGAGCAATATAGAGGCGGTTTGTTTAGAAGTCTAGGCAACGATATCCATGATGGATTGGACTGTAACCTAGAAAGACGCAAGAAGTGGATCGAAAATCCATTTTGTGAGGGTTATATGGGCATAAATAAGGGAAGCATTCACACCCAAACACTCGTAAGAATGAGTAATCAGGTGGTCGGTGAAAAAGACATTCAAAGGGAGATTTATTTGAGTTGGTTTTTAAGGGCATGCGATTTATTAGGTAAACCACTGTTTCAAAGGCAAAGTCCCAAAAACGTTGGGGAGTGTGAGAGTGGGCGAGAAGGGTTAAACCGGTTTCAACAACATGTCTATGCTGACGTTCGACAATACCATTCTGTTCACTCGTGTGCGGGCATGAACGTTGGTGAAGTATGCCAAGTGAAGAAAGAAATGGTGCAAGGTTACGAAATTCACCCCCCCAATCAGATTGAACCCTTTTAAGTTTAGTGTTGAATTGCCGTTCAGACATTTTAACAAATAATTGGAAGGTAGGAAAAACATCAGATTTGTGCTTTAAAGGATAAAACCACATATATCTTGAGTGATGGTCCACACAAAGTAAAAAGTATCGACAAACTATTAAAAGAAATAGAGGGGGCTGGTCCCCAAACATCACAATAAATTAGATCCAAAATATTGTCACTACGAAAATTAGAAAGTTTCAAAGACAATTTGGAGGATTTCCCCATTTGACAAGAAGAACATAATGAAGAAGACAATTTATTTGAGACGGGTAAATTATTACTAGACAAAATAGAATGAAAAACTTGTTCATGGGGATGCCCGAGTCGTTGATGCCAAATTGTTGAAGGAGCTTTGACTGCTGTGAAGGAGACATGTGGTAGAGACTTCAATCTTGGAAGATAAAGCGAGTAGAGACCGTTATCACTTGGGCCCGTAAGTAGGATGGTATGTGTAGACTCGTCCTTCACAACAAAGAAGGAGGAATGAAATTCAAAAAACACATTATTATCTGAACAAAATTGTTGGACCGATAAGAGATTTTGTTTAAGTTGGGGCACATGAAGAATGTTATTTAGAGTAAAAGTTTTATTAGGGGAATAAAATTTTGACGAACCAATATGACAAATAGGAAGAGGATTACCATCGCCAACATGAAGAGAATTGCTACCAAAGTAAGCTTCAGAGTTATCCAAACTTGTAAGATCAGGAGTAACATGGCCATTTGCACCTGTATCGGGTTTCCAAAAGGGGCTTGTTATAGACCCAGTTTCAGAGAATGCAGCATAGTTCGCCTGAGGAGAATCACGGGCTGAAGTAGACTGATTTGGACATTGGGCAGGAATGTGCCCTATACTGCAACGATTGCAATGACCATATACGGTATTTTGAGTGGATGCCCAAGAAAACTGTGAGTTTCGGTTCTGATTCTGTGATCCATGGTATTCATCACGACCTCTGGTATGGGCACCACGTGAGTTACCACGATAGTTTCCACGCCGGTTGTTGCGAGAATTGGTTTGTGAGCGGTTGGAAAAATAAGCTTGTGGTTAGTGGGTGGCCTGGTTGATCAGAGGGCTGAGTTGTTAGCCCAGAAGAGCAGCTTGTTGTTGTAAAGCAGTAAGTGTGGGGTTGTTTTGAGGAAGAAGCAGCAGGCCTGCCGAGGGGGAAGGCAGACCCGTGGGTTGAGCAGCAGCAGAAAAAACCTGCAGTGGGTTTGACATCTTTCGGTTGATCATAAATTCATGGTCACTGAGAAGACCATGTAATTCGTTAAAGGTGATTGGTGGAGAGCGAGCAAGGAGGCTACTTTTGAGGCCATCGTATTCTGCACGCAGACCTGAAAGTACTAACATAGTGACATCTTTGTCCTTGAATGGTTTCCTAATGTTGGCTAGAGCCGTGGCATATTCTTGGGCATGGATGAGATAGGCGGTTGACGTCTCGTCAGGCCTCATTTCAATTTTTAGCAGCTGGGTTTTAAGGGTGTATTCCCTTGACGAGTTGTGTGGTGCATAAGCCTGTTCCAAAAAGAGCCAGAGATCACGAGAGGTTTCACCGTGAACATGCTGAAAGGAAGATTCAGAGATAGTGGAAATTATGACCATGCGAACATAAGCATCATTTGCGAGCCAATTAGAGTAGCTCGGATTGTCCATTTCTGCGGTTTAGGTAGTGGCAGTTGTTCATGGTGGAGGGCAGCGTATGGTCCCGTCAACATAGCCAAAGAGGTGATTGGTGATCAAAAAAGGGTGGATCATGTTCTTCCAGAAGCCATAATTTGTAGGGGTAAGTTTAAAGGCAAATTTATGAGAGTTGTGTGCTGTTTTCTCAGCAGTGGTAAAGGCACTGATCATTGCCATGGAGCTGGCTGGGTGATAGTTAATCAAAAAAAAAAAGAGCAGCCTGTTGGTGGCGGCAGAAGAGGAGGGAGGTCAGCCGGCTGTTGGGTTTTTAGGGTTAAGAAAAAAAAAAAGAGGAAGGCTGTGATACCAAATTGAATCACAGAATTCTTGTATTATATTAAAATTAAATTATAGGCTCAATACAGAGGGTCCTATATATAGGACATAAGAAAATAAGGAAACATAATCAAAGGAAATAAAATATGAAAAATTAAATCAATCTAAATTAATCTAAATGATTTGATTTCTGAAATCTTTCTCTGTCTATCATCGTGTGGCTAGATGTAACTGCAATTATAAGTTCTTGCTTATATGCTCTCACATGTATAGGTTTTTGATTATGAATGTTCTCGCATGATAGGGTTTTCCCATACCTTAGAGCATTCACATCTCGTTCTTTAAAAATATGTGAATGAAATCTTTAAATTATATGGTATGGCTTTGAATGGTTGTAAGTAGAGGTGAGATAAAATATTACTGTTTATCTATAAATTTGAGGATTCATCGTTTAAACCTTATAATTTTTTTAATATTTTTGAAAGTGGTTTTGAGTGGATAAGAGAGAGAAAAAATAATGATAAAATTATAAAAAATATTATTTAATTGAAAGGAGAGAGAACATGTAGTGGTTTTTAGTGTAATTATAAGGATATAAATAAGGAATGAGATGTGAATGCTCTTTGTCTCGCATTATAAGGTTTTCACATAGCTTAGTTCTCGCTTGTTTAGGCTTTCAAATGACGTGTTCACCTATTTGACTTTCATTGGAATACGCTGATTAACGTTTAAGTGTACTTTACATGGTTTGAGTACCTATTATTATAAGTAAGTATTATGTAATGAAAGTATAAGGTAATGTGAATGACAAGTGAAACATGATTAATAAATGAATGAAAGGACTTATTAACTTCAGGGTATGTTTAATAAAAGCACTTTTGAACTCTTTCGAACAAAAAGCACTTTTGTTCAAAAGCTGATTGATAATTAAGGGTATGTTTGGGATTGCTTATTTTGGTTAAAAATCACTTTTGATAAAAAAAGATTTATTAACTTATAACTTTTTAAAAGGAGTTTTTTTTAAAAATGTTTGGATTAGCTTATAAAAACGTTATAAAATGACCTAAAAAGACATAATTTAAAAATTAGAGAAGTTAATAGGAGATAGTAAAGGGGTATAATAACTTATCTATACTATATATAAAGCATATGAGGGGGTTATTTTAAGATAACATAAAATTAAGAACAATTACTTTACTCAATGCATAAGATACAACCACTTTTGAGGGATAACCTTACACTTACCGTAACTTACATAAATTTTTACATTATCTACCCATAAACAAAAAAAACTTAATTTGTTTTAAGATTTCAGTTATATCTTTTAACCTATTATGTTAAAAACTTTTTGAGACTATAATTGTAACCTGGTATTCTTTAAACGTTTTGGTGTGAATTTTTTACTGAACCGAGCTGTATTTTGTGAGGTACAATAAATTAATGCGTAAATGTACAAGTCGTCTTGCAAAACCCATTTGTTTGGTGCTTTAAATTTTAGCTTAGAAAAAATATAATAGACTTTTATAAAATTACTACAAAAATAAAACAAAAATAAAAACACACGTGTCGGATGTAAAATATCGTCCCGACACATTACGCTGGCACCCTCTTTGTTAACTTCTTAAAACACTTATCTAATTTAATTTGGATATTTTCACACTCTAACTGCGAGTGATGTGTCAGCTAGGCTTCCCCTGTTCCTAAAGCCCTAAACAAACACCCTCACAATAAAACACACACAGAGCTATGGCGGCATGTAAGAGGTTACCAAAGACAATTTTCAGCAATATTTTCTCACGATCAACTACAGGGTATCCATCATCATCCTCCTTCGGACCTCCATCTTCTCTCATTTCACGGAGGGGCATAGCCTCCAGGCTTTATGTTGCAGGTTTGCGTCTTTCCTTAAGCTTGTTGCTCGATAACTATTTATTCTTAAGTTCTCTTACTACTCACACGCAATCGGTCCCCATGAGATCTTGGACTATCGAACAGGTGGAGAATTGCACTTGCTCACATGCTCGATTGTGTTATACTCTTTCTCATAGCTTGAATTTGATACTGTTTGAATTCATACAGTTGAATTGGTGTTCTTATATAGTTTAGTTTCATGTGAGAGTTCAATGGAAGAACTTGAGTACTGGTTAATAATCGAAAGTAGTTATGACTAGATTGAAATTAGAGACTCGGGTAGGGTGTTTGTAGATGTCTTAATGATCAATTGATCACTGACAGTTAAAGAGTTGATTTGAGATTAATAACTCTGGATTTCTGTTGTTGCATTTAATTGGTCTATGATTTAGGTGATAGAACAGTGTAGCCACTCACAGAGGATACCGTGTTTATTGATAGATAATATGGCACTAATGAATTCTATATGATATTTCATCTGACATGTTAAAGGTTTATGCGTATAGGGTGTGGGATTGGGGAATTTACTAAATTGACTGGAATTTATTAAAGAAAGAGCATCTGTACAAAATGCAACAAAGTCTGCACACAATGAGTGTTTCAGTGATTGTTTTCCATTGGACTTCAAATGAAATTTTGATTATGATGGTGGAATGTTACCTAAAAAGATTAGGTTACTCTTATATTCAGGTTTTGGTTAACTGAGCTTTGTGACAACGGTTATGTGATTATTTCTTGTAGAAGCCTTCATAGAAATCTGCTTTTCAGCAGTGGTTATGGTTTTATGTAGAGCTGTATGCTGGTTTACAAAGATATTGTTTTGAATATTGTCAAAAAGAACACAGTTAAACATCTATATTTGGTTGATGGGGACCTTAAATTCCCGAGATAAATAAAAGAATTGCCTGCACTCCAATCTAATGAAAGGTTGAAATCTTAAATGTAGTCACACAAATACTAAAGTTTATGGTTGTTTTCTTTCTCGTTTGAAGTATTATAAGACATCCTATTTGCAAGTGATTTGACGCATCAGGAATTTTATTCCTCATCATGTATTTACTTGCAGGACTATCATTTTATACCACAGAAAAGGCATTACTAGAGGCATTTTCTCAATATGGCCAGGTTGTTGAAGGTATTCTACTATTCTATACATTTTACAAGAGGCAATAATTTCAACTGATTTACATATGAATTGGTTGATTTTTGTTATATTTTAAATCTCTAATGGGTCATAAACAAATTAGCAAAAAAAAAAAAAAAAAACAAAAAAACAAAAAAAGAAAATTGGGTCAAAGGGGTTGACAATCAGTCACCCAAAGTGTACTTTTCACAAGTTTTTATTGGCCGAGCTGGTAAATAAACAATTTAACAATATTTTAGACATAAGATTTTCGGGTTAACCCACCCAAATCAATTTGTCAACATGTGAGACCCACATAATTTGTCACATCTAAGTTATATATTTATGTAAGTAGAAGTCAACTATAAGCTAAAATCGTTTCAATTCGCAGCCAATGTGTTGATGGATAAAGTATCAAGCAGATCGAAAGGCTTTGGCTTTGTTACCTATGCATCTGCAGATGAAGCTGAGAAAGCCATTGCTGAAATGGATGGAAAGGTTCTATCTTAAATTCATCTTTTAGTTTCAGAAACTAATGTCCATTTTTCATTTTACTTCATATCCGTATAATCACTTTCAAAATGCAATGCCAAACACCCCCTTATTCTGATTTTAGAACATCCATTTAAGGGGGACTAATATATGGTTTCATGCAGACACTGCATGGAAGAATTATAACCGTTGAACTGGCAAAACCACGGACACGATACAGTAGTGGTATGCCGATAGCTAGAGGACCCCCTGTACCACCTGCAGAGAAGCAGTAACAACTTGCACGCCTCATACGCAAATATGGTCAATAGTGCAAGTACTCACAACATGGATTCACAAGTGCTCCTAAGATGACAATCCTACCCTTATCATTGGCGTGATCTGATCTCTCGAGTGTTTGCTACTCATTGTGCAAAGGGTCAGCATATATTAGTTTGCAAATTACTATTTTTGTTAGTCAAGATGATATGAGTATGCTACTCTGATTACCAAAACATTCAGATTTTAAATTTGAACTTTAATATAATGTGGTATTTGCCTAAGACACGTCATTATGGACGAATGCATGCATCATATTAGCCGGACAACTAGTTGATTTTATCATTATACAGCAATGGACTACTTCGACAATTTAGAACGTAATGTGGAAATCATGCTAATCCATTTAACTGATGTAGCATGCATATTCAATCAGAGGCGGGTATAAAAGCAAAGAACACGAATAACGGATGACTTGATTTTAAGCCTTTTGATTACTATTTTTAGCTCCGTTTTGGTTACAATTTACAAAATACAAACTTCCACAAAACTATATTTTCATGAACTGAACTGGTCTACATCTTTTAAAGTTGTTGCTACAATGCTACTGAAATCTATGATGCTGGACTTGGGCCATAAAAGCAGTGCATGGTGAAGATCATTGGCTAATAGGATTCTTCCTCCACTAGTTGATACTTCAAGAAGGTTTTAACTAGAATGAGAGAACACAAATGGATTCATGATTGTCGTTTGAAGTGGTCTCGGTGGTGGAGAAGGCCGTTGTTCGAAGTGGTCTCGTTTCATATGTATCGACGCATGAATAGAATAATATATATAGATGAATACATGGAAGTAAGATGGATGAAGAGGAAAACTTGAAATTTTTCACTTTTTCAAAAACCAACGTCTTATATTTGTTGAACTCTATTATTTTATAAATTGTTTTAAAAGTTAAGACAAACCTTAATAAAATGATGTAACCATATTCTCAACAATTCTTTGGCAAAACCAAAGAAGCCTGCATGTTAAGTTGTTAACAAACTATCGCTCAATCCACAAAACGACTCAAGTTTGATGTGACTTAAAGTACCGTCAATCTTTGTTATGGCTGACATCAGATTTTTGGATAAAAGAATAGTTTTTCAATTAGAAACTAAGCATTAAATCTTGTAAACTTAAGCCTCCAACATCAAAATACAAAAGAAAAAACACTAGAAACTCAAGTTAGATCAGTGTAGTGAAATGAGCAATCTAAACCCATCCCACATTGGTAGATAGAGCCATAGGAAAAGAAGGAGAGTCTAAATAAAATGTGAAAGATGGCAATTGAAAAGTCACTTACCTGGATGGGGTCAATGGGTGATCAAGTAGACCCATGGCTTAGGTTAGTGACCTTCATTGCACTTAGGAGGGGTGCTATCCTAAGGTCGGCCCAAGTGGTCGAGCCTACATCATAATTTGTGGTAGTGGGGGTTTGCGTTCGCGCAGCCCCTGCAAAATACTTTAGTTTGAATATTTTAAGTGTCCTTCTTGGCACTTGTTCAAAATTTTTATTTTGCAGTTTCCATCTCTTGTGCCACCACATTTAAAATGAATTTTGTTTCTGGTGCCTTACTTTGATCAAAATGACCGCCAGGTGTTCTGTTTACTACCCCTACATTGTTAACATTCATTTTATTTCATGAATCTAATCCGGGTTAGATTTGTTGATGGGAGGGTCAGGTTGTGGTAACGTCACGTCAGGTAATGAGTTAATATAGGTTTAGGGATGAAAAAGTAAATTCTAATAGACTAATAATTAAATAGTTAAAATGTCCTAATACGGAAAATCTGAAAGAAACTAATGAATTAAAATCAGAATTTCAGAATCTGTGATGTTTAACAAGGGGTATATTTGTACTTGAACTAAGATTAGCATTTTGATATATTTCATCGTCTCAAGTTGGACTCCTTTTGAGTACCACCTATCTTTGCTATGAATTACATGGAGATAACATTGAAATAGAAGCTCAAATTTATATCTTCAAACAGAAGTATAACTATAGAAAAAAGTAAGAATGGAAAGTAATTAAGGAGCTATAACTTCAAAGATATGATCATTTTAAAATGAGGGTCAGCTCAAGTGGTCGAGCATACATCATAAGTTGTGTGATACATGTCACATTCCACACCACCAATTCTTTGGTCAGTTGGACCACATAACCACGTTGCCCTTCTTCATGTTAGTTTCTTTCCATGGTGTCCACCAGGTTTTATTTTCCATTGATTTAAATTGTAAGCCTATATAAAGGCCTTAGTATCTTATCCAAAGAGAACAGAAGATTTGAATCAAAAATTTATCTCTATCTCGTCTTGTTTTTCTTGGAGCCTAATCCACTCAATGAGACCTATCTATTCGGAGATTGAACATCTCGAATTAGTCTCTATCATTGTGATAGTGAAGGCCAGCGTGCGCTTTGCCTCTGCATGATACAAAACTTAATTTTTAGTTTGTAACTTGTAATGATTCAGGTTACAAGAACTTTAGGCTAGAATTCATGAGACATTTTTTTTTTTTTTTTTTTTTTTTTTTTTTTTTTTATCAATTATTATGCATCTTCTCTCACTCAGTCATCATAGATGAGGCTTAAATTCATTTTTGGCTATGGCATGTGTTCCTAGAAATGCAAACCAAACCAACGGATTCATCAGACCGGCCATAAAGGCTCGATTTGGGTGGTTTGAAATAGTTTTAAACATAATATGACTTTGCAAACCATCATACTTGGCTTATTGAATATGCAAAAAAATAATAAAATAAAGTAAAAAAAAATAACACTATGCTTTGCAATGGCAATCGGCTGAACTCCAATCTAGCGAAAAAGTTGAAATCTTGAATGTAGCCACACAAATACTAGTGTTTATGGTTGTTTTCTTTCTTTTTTATTTGAAGTATTGTAGCACATTCTAATTGCATTTGATTCGAGGCATCTGCATTTTTATTCCTCATCATGTATTTATTTGCAGGACTATCATTTTATACCCACAGAAAAGGCATTAACATTTTCTCGATATGGCCAAGTTGTTGAAGGTACATTAAACATTTTACAAAAGGCAGTAATTTCAACCCATTTACTTACGAATGGGTTGATTCGGGTTATATTTGATCTTTATTGGGTTAAACGTGTAAAATAAACAAATTAGCATAGGGGAAACGGGTCAACGGATCAACAGGGTTTACACCTGAAGTGTATTTTTTACATTTTTTGTAGATTGAGCAGGTAAAATAAACAATGTAACAATATTTTGGACAAACGATTCTTGGGTTAACCCACCCAAATTAAAGGTCTGTTTTGAATTGATCATTTTGCTGTATTTCCTAACCTGCCAGACCCACGCAAGTTGTCACGTCTAATTTACATAATTATGTAACAATATTTTGAAATATTTTGGACAAACGATTCTTGGGTTATCCTATATTCAGACTTTAGTTCAGAAACTAACACCCATTTTTCAATTTTTGTTCATAATCACTTTCAAAATGCCATTTCAAACGCCCCCTTTTTCTGATTTTAGAATATCCATTTAAGTGGGACTAATAGATGGTTTCATGCAGACACTGCATGGAAGAATCATAACTGTGGAACTGGCAAAAACATGTGCACAACACAATAGCGGTATGCCAATAGCTAGAGGACCCCCTGAACCACCTGCAGAGAAGCAGTAACGACTTGCATGTCTCATCGACATATATGATCAATAGTAAAAATTCTCAACATGGATCACAAGTGCTCCTAAGATTACAATCTACCCTTATGGCTGACAGGATCTGATCTCTTGTGTGTTTGCTACCCATTGCAACAAAGGGGCAACAATATTAGCTTCCAAAATATTGTTGTTGTTGCTCAAGACGATATGAAATGCTACTTTCATTACCAGAGCATTCAGATTTTAAGTTTCAACTTTAATATAAATTCGGTATTTGCCTAAGAAACGTGATTATCCGTGAATCTCAAGCCTACGAGAACTTATTATGATTTTATCGTTATACGGCAAAGGACTGCAGGACAATTTCAAACTTGATCTGGAATTCATGCCAACCCATTTAACTGATGTATCATGCACATTCAATCAGGGGTGAGTATAATAACAACAAACAAGAATAACAGATTACTTGGTTTTAAGCTTTTCATAACCAATCATTTTTGTTCTGTTTTGGTTCCAACTGACAAACTTCCACAAAACTGAATTTACATGAACCGAAATGGTCTATAGTTTTAAGGTTGTTGCTGCCAAAACTTATGAAGCTGGTCTTACTGGTGGTCTTGGTGGCGTTCTTAGTCCTTCTCAACTAATGAGAGCCTATAACATTAGCAACCCATTAGATACGTTTCGTATGTATCGAGTATGGACATTTACGAGTCTTTCATGAGAAAACAAAAGTATAAATATGTTTATAGTTATAGATGAATACTTTGAAGATGAAGAGGAAAACTTGAAATCATTTATTTTTTCAAAAACAAAAGTTCAATGCCCAAATATGTATTATATTTGTTAAAATCTTGTATTTATATCCAAAATCTAGATGTGTGTTAAACTTGTCCCAATTAAAACAAACCATAATATAATGGTGTCACCGTATTCCCAACAATTCTTTCATGTAGTCACAAAATGTTGTTCTAATCCACAAAACGATTTGGTTATACTGACTCAAGTTTTATTTCATTTTATGTACCTTCTATCTTGTTATGGATCATATCTGATTTTTAAAATAATATAAGAGTAAAAAGGGAAAAAAAAGCAGGAACACAAGTTAACGTGAGATAAGTGTAGGCAAATGTGCAATGAAAAAATTAAAAACCATCCCACATGGGTAGATGGAGGAATAAGAACATGAGGGAGGCTGAACAAAAGGTGAAAGAGGACAATGGAAAACTCACTTACCTGGATGAGGTCAATGAGTGATCAGAAAGACTCATGGCCTAGGTTAGTGACCTCCATTGCACTCAGGAGGGGTGCTACCCTAAGGTCGGCCCTAGTGGTCGAGCCTACATCATAATTTGTGGTAGTGGGGGCTTGCGTCCGCGCAGCCCCTGCATAAAGATTGAGTTAAAATGTTTAAATCGGTAGCAATAGCTTTTTTAGCTTAATTATTTTCTACAGCCAGTAGAGGTTCAGTTATGTAAACAAGTACATTATCAAAACATGTTTTCAGCGACTTGTAGTTTTCATCACGTATACCACATTTACCACGCCTACATTTGTAACGTTCTTTTTGCTTATTTAACACATCTGATCCTAGTTAGATCTGTGGATAGACGGGTTGAGTAACGAGTCAAAATTGTTTAAGAAACAAAAAGGTGAATTTTATAAAATGACCATCTCATCTCTTGTATCTCTTTTAGTGACGGATGTGAAAAAGGACAGAATTAAACATGTATCCCTTTGGGGAAGCTTGTGCTTATATCTTATGGATGACATGCTTTGTTTTTCTAGTTGTTATAAACTTCCCAACCCGCCATGTCTGAATAAACACAAACTGAAGGATACTAAACTTTGGGTAAACGCAAAAAATTGCATCATGTCTGGTCCTCTTTTCCACGAGAAGTTCGTTTCTGTGTTTATAAAAACTAGCATGAATTTGCCACTACAATCTAGTGAAAAAGTTGAAGTCTTGAATATAGTGACACATATACTAGAATTTATGTTTGTTTTCTTTCTTATCTGAAGTATTATAACAAATTCTAATTGTATATGATTTAAGGCATCAGGAATTGTATTCCTCATCATTTATTTACTTGCAAGACTATCATTTTATACCACAGAAAAGGCTTTACTAGATGCATTTTCTCAATATGGCCAAGTTGTTGAAGGTATCTTAAACTTTTTACAAGAGGCAACAATTTCGAAACATTTACTCGTGAATGAGTCGATTCGGGTTACATTTGATCTCTAATGGGTTAAACGAGTAAAATAAACAAATTAGCATGAGGAAAATGGGTCAACGGGGTTTACAATCACCTAAATGCACTTTTCACGTTTTTTATGGACGGAGCCGGTAAAATAAACAATGTAACAACATTTTGGACAAAAGATTTTTGGGTTGACCCACCCAAATAAACGATCAGTTTTGACTCAATCAATTTGCCCTATCACCCAACCTGCCAGACCCACGCAATTTGTCACGTCTAATTTACATAATTAAAAAGCTGAACGTGTAGATGGTTATAGTTTCAATCAGATCAAAAGGTTTTGGCCTTGTTACCTATGCATCTGCGGATGAAGATGAGAAAGCCATTGCTGAAATGAATGGAAAGGTTCTATTTTAAATTCATCTTTTAGTTTTATAAGCTAATACCCATTTTTTCATTTTAGCCCATATCCGCATAAACACTTTCAAAAATCAAAACGCACTGTCTCACACCACCTTATTCTGATTTTAGAGCAGCCATTTAAGAGGAACTAATATATGGTTTCTTGCAGACACTGCATGGAAGAATCATAACCATTGAACTGACAAAACCACAGACACAATACAATAGTGGTATGCCGATAGCTAGAGGACCTCCTGAACCACCTGCAGAGAAGCAGTAACTACTTGCACGTCTCATCGGCAGATATGGTCAATAGTACAACTTCTCACAATATGGATCACAAGACAATCTACCCTTATCACTGATGTGATCTGATCTCTTGTGTGTTTGCTACTCATTAAAGGGGCAACAATATTAGTTTGGAAAATATTATTTTTGTTACTCAAGAGGATATGAATATGCCACTTTGATTACCAAAACATTCAGATTTTAAATTTTAACTTTAATATAGAGTGGGTATCTAAGAAACGTGATTATCCTCGAATGCATGGATCATATTAGCTTTGAATCTCAAGCCAACGGCTACTTGTTTATGATTTTATCGTTATGCAGACTGCCTCAACCATTCCAAACTTGAGTGGAGTTCATGCTAACCTATTTCATGCAATTTCAATCAGGGTCAAGTATAAAAACGAAGAACATTGAATGGTTACAAGTACAACTTACAAACTTCAACAAAACTGAATTTAGATGAACCAAATTGGTGTACACTTTTAAAGTTGTTTACTTGTTGACTTGTTGCTACCAAATCCCATGAAGCTACTCTTGGGCCATAATAGCAGTGCAAGGTTTGAAGTGGCCTCGGTGGTGGTGTTGTGTCATTATTAGTCCATGTGAGTTAAAGAGAGCCTGAAACATGAACAGCCCATTAGAAGGTCTGGCGGCTAGTTTAGTTAGTGTATACGTTTCGGATGTACAAAGTGCGAAGATGTATGAGTCTCTTTTCATGATGAAACATAAGTATGAATAGGTTTATAGTTATAGATGAATACTTGGATGGAAGATGGAGGAAGAGGAAAACTTGTCCCAGACAAACCTTAATAAAATGTCAACATATTCCCAACAATACTTTCATGAAACCTTAAAAAAGTTTGCATCTTAGCAAAATGTCGCTCTAATCCACATATATAAGGTCCGCAGGGGTATTCAGTCAGCATACACGTTTCATATGTATTGAGTATGAAGATGTATGTATGAGTCTTTCATGAAGAAACACAATTATGAATAAGTAAGATGGAGGAAGAGGAAAGCTTGAAGTCTTTCACTTTTTCGAAAACCAAAATACGTCTTATATTTGTTGAACTCTATTATTTTATATATAGACAAAACCTTAATAAAATGATGTCACCAAATTCTCAACAATTCTTTGGCAAAACCTTAAAGAAGTCGTTATCTTAGCAAAGTATCGCTCCAATCCACAAAAGGATTTGGGGATTCTAACTCAAGTTCGATTTCATTTTAAGTACCATCAATCTTCGTTATGGATTACATCAGAATTTTGGATAAAGAAATAGTTTTTCAATTAGAAACTAAACATTAAATCTTGTGAACTTAAGCCTCCAACATCAAAATACAAAAGAAAAACAGTAGGAACACAAGTTAGATCAGTGCAATGAAATGATCAATTAAAAGCCATCCCACATTGGTAGATAGAGAAATAGAAAAAGAAAGAGTGCCTAAATAAAATGTGAAAGAGGGCAATTTAAAACTCACTTACCTGGATGGGGTCATTGGGTGATCAAGAAGACTCATGGCCTAGGTTAGTGACCTCTATTGCACTCAGGAGGGGTGCTATCCTAAGGTCGGCTCAAGTAGTCGAGCCTACATCATAATTTGTGGTAGAGGGGGCTTGCGTCCGCGCAGCCCCTGCACAATATGTTAGTTTAAATGTTAAATATATCTATTTGTATTTTTACTTGCTAAAACTAAAAATCATTTTCTAGATTCAAGATAGTTTCAGTTTGCTGTTCACCATTAAGTTCATTGTTAAACAAGATTGATTATGAAGAAAAGTTGAGAATAAATGATCTTGGTCCTTTTGTTGTTGGCACCGATAGCTACAACTATGTAGAGCTAGCCTCAGTTGAGGTGTATCCTATCAGTGGCTACAACGGTGCAGTGGGTTGTAGAGTAAGCAACAGCTAAGATTCACTATGTTCAAAATCATGATATTATAGTTTCCATCTCTTGTACCGCATTTACAATGAATTGATGTTCAAGTGGTTACTTTCAAACTTCAATTGGTGTGTTTCTGGTGCCTTTGATCACGTTGATCACTAGGTGTTCAAGTTACTGGCCCTACATTGCTAACATTCTTTTTGCTTATTTCACATATCTAATCCTGGTTATATCTATGCATGGGTGCGTCAAGTAACGAGTCAAATTATGTTTAAGGATGAATAAGTAAATTTATTTGAATAATATTTAAATACTTAAAATGTCCTAATACAAAAAATCTTGAAAGAAACTAGTGAACCGAAATCAATTTTCCCCAAATTTGCAATGTTAGTAACGGGTGCATTTGTATTTGAATCAAGATTTAACATTTGAATGTACTTCATCCTCTCAAGGTCGGCCTAGGTTATTGACCTCCATTGCACTTTGGAAGGATACTACCCTAAGGTCGGCTTGGGTGGTCGAGCTTACATCATAGTTTGTGGTATCGGAGGCGAGTGTACGAGCTGCCTCTACATAACACAAAAAACTTTTTTATTGTTTGTAACTTGTAATGGTTCAGGTTTCAAAAAGTCTTTTGCTAAGATCTTTAGGCTGAAACTCATTATTGATCTTTTTAAAATGATAATAACGTAAGGACAACTGAACATTCTAGAAATTAAAATGAAAAATGCAGATAACAAAGGCAAACAAAAGATGTTTCAAGTTCCAAATCTTGAACCAAACTTCATAAATCTCAAACCGGGTAATTTGCTTAGCTTTGGGAGGTTCAGTCGGTTTCATGGTTTATAAGCACCCCTAAATTAACTCCTACAAGCGGAACAAACTTGGCTTTTGTAGGCCACACCCAACCTCTATAGTGAAAGCCAACATTGGGTTCAATTGGCTAGCACTATAGAGACAACATATTCGATGAGGTGAAAAACACATTATCTTAAGTTAATCAGGCCAATTAGATTAGTCCTGTCCACATTCTTTCATGAATTCGCTGCGGAAACAACAACTATTTGTTACACTATTAAAAATCTGGGATGCTATTGTTAAAAGAAAAAAAAGAAGAAGTTAAGTTGTTAACATCTGGTTTGATGGTATTTGATGTCATCTATGGTTTGATGTCATCTGTATTTCCTATGATAGGTTGTAATCAGTTGTTTGTGTTTATGAGTCTCACATATTCCTACCTTTTCCATGAAAATATGCAGTGGACATTTAAATGTATTTCATTGTCTTAAGTTGGATCGATTTTAAGCACCATCCATCTTTGTTACAGATTACATAGGAAACATGATTATTTTTTTTAATTGAATATGTGAAATATAAGCTCAAATCTACATTGGAAAACACAAGTATAATCATAAAGTAACATTTATACAACTTACAGAAATATAAAAGAAAAAGATCAAAATTTATAAAGCAGGAAGTTTGACTAATAATTAAATACTTAAAATCCCACGGTGAGTTTAGTGCCGTTTGCACTTTTATTTGGTAAAGATCACAAGATTTTCATCTTGTAAACGTATCTATTCCTGAAAATTCTTTTTGCGAAACCTAAAGAAAGTCGAAAATAACTCGAGATCGATTTCATAACGAGTACCACCATCTTTGTAATACCGTTTATCTTTGTTATGGGTCACATATGATTTGGAGAAAGAAATAGTTTTTCAATTATAAAATAAACTTATTGCCTCCAATAACAAGTACGAAAGAAAACAAAAAGCTGGAACTATGCGAGATCCGTGTAGTTAAATACGGCCATTTTAAAGCCATCTCACATTGGGAGATAAAGAAATAGGAAAAGGAGAGGCTGTATAAAATGTGAAAGAGGGTAATGAAAAACTCACTTACCTGGATGGGGTCAATGGGTGATCAAGAAGGCCCATGGCCTAGGTTAGTGACCTCCATTGCACTTAGGAGGGATGCTACCTTAAGGTCGGCCCAAGTGGTCGAGCCTACATCATAATTTGTGGCCGTGGGGGCTTGTGTTCGCGCAGCCCCAGCACAATACTCTAGTTTAAATTTTGATACAGTTTTTTCCAATATTTAATCTTTTATCAGTCCTAGATTAAAAAAAAAAGGTTATGTTCTATTATACATTTTAAAGCTATTATGCTCAATGCAGTTTCCAGATCATATAAAAATTTAAGTTTTTGTTCAAGGATTTGCTTTCTAGCATCACTTGTCTGTTTGTGGACATTGACCGCCTAATGTTCCATCCTCCACTCCGTTCTCCTGTGCTACATTCATAACATTCTTGCTTCTTTACTTTATACAACATATAATCATTGCTAAATCAGTGGATAGGTGAGTCGAATAACAAGTCAAATGAGTTCAGGTCGAAAACGTTACTTTTATTATGTTAGAATTGACTAATAATCAAATACTACAAATGTCTTAATACAACAAACTTAAAAGAACTAGCTTTTTTTAGTAATGGGTACATCTGTACTTGAATCAATATGTGGCATGAAGTGCATCCGTCAAAGAGCAACATCAATTTCACCAATACTTCTAGTTAACTTTTGATGTAATATACATGCATCCTAGTTTCATTCTTGTATTACATTCCCCGATAGACTCAACTACTTATGATTATGTCAAGCATTAAGGAGCAAAGACGAACAACGCTTCAATCTGTTATTATCCCGAATATGTCAGAATCAAGATGCAGTTACAGTACAGTTCACAGTTTTATTATTCTGCATTCGGTGAACATTTAAAAACATTCCCACAGCAATTTAAACCACGAAAGCAGTGTAGCTAGAGCTAGAGGGATATGGTAATATGTGAGATAAAGCAAAATAAAGCCATCCCACATCTGTTAACAGAGAAAATAATAAAAATAGGAGGCTGAATAAAAGGTGAAAGACGGATATAAAATACTCACTTACCTGGATGGGGTTAATGGGTGATCAAGAAAACCCATGGCCTAGGCTAGTGACCTCCATTGCACTTAGGAGGGGTGCTATCCTAAGGTCGGCTCAAGTAGTCGAGCCTACATCATAATTTGTGGCAGTAGGGCTTGCGTTCGCGCAGCCCTACACAATTTTTGAGTCTCTAGATTTTGTATCAATAGTAAGAGACCTTATAATGTCCATCTCTCCAACAACTGGTAGTTTGCTTCTGTATTTTATATATATGCTTTTGCTATAGGTCCAAAAATAGTATCCTTTGCTCTATGACCTTACCAGCTCAATATTTCAGTTTGAACTTGATGAAGTATATATTTTACATTTGGTTTGGTGGTAAATGATAAATACTAGTCCTAATACAAGCCATCATAGTAGAAACTTCTAACCATTGTGTCGCTTTATGACTTGACTCTAAATCTGTTGGCAAAAGTTAAGCATAGAAAAGCTCATTCTAATTGTCAGTGACACTAAAGTTGGCACCAATGGCTACAACCTTGTGGAACCGGTTGCATTGTACGTGGCTCATGGTAACTTGAAGGCTTGTTATCTTTTCTCGATACGTTATGTTCAAAATTTTGACTTTTCATCTTGCGGTTTCCATCTCGTTCACCACATTAAAATGACTTATTGTTCAAGAGTTTGCTTTTCAGCTTTTTCCGTACAATTGTAACATTCTATGATTCTTATTTCACACATCTAACCATGGTTAAATTGGCAGATGGGTGTATTGGGTAGCAAGTCAAAATAGATTCAGCAAAAAAGGTTAATTTTAATATTTAAGAATTTTGGCTAATAATTAAAGCTTCAAACCATATTAATACAACAAACCTACAAGAAACTAGTGAATTAAAATCAATCTGACCAAATCACTGATGTTAGTAATAGGTGAATAGTATATCAATCAAGATGAACATTTAAATGCACTTCATTGTCTCTAGGTGGATTCACTTTAATTACCATATATCTTTGACCAGGAGAAATTTACTTTTTTGAAATTAATATAGAAATATATTCTCAAATCTATATGGAAAACACAAGTATAATAATAAAAAAAGTAAGAAGTAAGATTAGAAAGTAATCAAGGGGCTAGCCGGCTAGGACTCCAACAAAGTATGAGAACTTTAAACTGAACCAACACCAGTATATTCAAGAAAGATAAGTATCAAGATGTGAATAAAATGGGAAAGAGGGAAATAGAAAACTCACTTACTTGGATGGGTCAATAGATGATCATGAAGACCCGTGTCTTAGGTTAGTGACCTCCATTGCACTTTGGAGTGGTGCTAGATACCCGAGGGTCAGCCCAAGTGGTCGAGCTTATATTATAATTTGGGGTATTAGAGGCCTATGTTCGTGTGGCCTCTGCATAATACTGTACAATAATTTTCTGTCTTTGGCTTTTTATTCATTGAGTTGCAAGAATAGTTTAATTAAAACTCAAGCCTAGAACTCAAGATTAGGCTTAGTTATGTCAGAACAAACATAACTTTTAGCACTATGATCTGAACACGTTCAAGAAGTCCAAAAGTTCAATTTTAACTTAGTCACACTATTAGCTAGTCCAGTCCACCTATTTCCAGAAAGCACTATGAGCTGAATAAGTTCACCAATCCAGAAATCGTATTTTAAATTAAGGATGCAATTAATTAGTTCTGCAGTCCACATTCTATTTTCGGAAATATGGGATGCTGTCATAGACGCAAAACAAGTTAAAAAATACTCCATAAATTAGGCACGCGTTGGCTATGAAGATATTAGTAGAAACTGTGTTCTTTTTTCATAATGTACTAACAATTTGTTTTGTTTCCTGTGATATTGAAGTTCCACGGATGTTTAGTATCAGGTGCATTTTTATTGGCAAAGATCACAACACCATCTTTGAAGCATATCTATTCAAAAAGTTCTATTGTGGAACCTAAAAACAGTTAAAATTATACAAAGAAAATGTTATCCTGATTCCCGTAAAACATTTTCACATATGTACCAACTCAAGTTTGATTACATAATGAGTAACATTTATCTTTGTCATGGATCACAACTGCATGATTTGGTGAATATTTTAGTTTTCAGTTACAAAACAACTCAAAGCTTGTAAACTTGATGCCTAGAGATTAAGAGCACAGATGAAATTCAAAAGCATAAAATACTAAAAAAGTGAAGCTAGAGCTAGATTTGTATGTGAGATCTTTGTAGCAAAGCCATCCCACATCAGTAGATAGAGAAAATGAAAAAAAGGGAGGCTGAATAATATGTGAAAGAGGGTAATGGAAAACTCACTTACCTGGATGAAGTCAATAGGTGATCAAGAAGGCCCATGGCCTAGGTTAGTGACCTCCATTGCACTTAGGAGGGGTGCTACCCTAAGGTCGGCCCAAGTGGTCGAGCCTACATTATAATTTGTGACAATGGGGGTTTGTGTTCACGGAGCCCTTGCACAATTGTTGAGTCAAAAGTTTTGCTTTCATTTGTAATTTAGCTTTTTTCTTGGCTTCTTTAGATTCAGATATGTCTTCACTTCTTAACTTTTGTTAAACATATACCTTTTGTTAGCGTGACTCCTATAAATGTTCATTTGAAGTATGCTACTGAAGTAAGCTGATGTCCTCTTCAACTGTTAACTTCTGTCAAACATTTACCTTTTGTTAGTGGTAATGTTGCTGTATATCATTGTTTGAATATTTGATACGATTGTGAATTACTTAGAAATGCTATTTAGATCAGTGATTGTGTTGATTGAATATAAAAAATAATCTTATTATTCAAGGGTTTGTTTTCAGGCGTCACTAAATTTTTTTTCTGGTTTGTGCCATCCTCCATTCCTACATTTGTAAGATTCTTTGTTTTTTCTTATTTAACATATTTAATCCTGGCTAAATTGACTGATGGGTGTGTTGGTTAACTAATCAAAATAAATTCAAGCCGAAAATGTTAGTTTTGAAATGTGAGAACTTTGACTGATAATCAAATACTTCAAAATGTCTTAATATGACAAACTTGAAAGAAACTAGTGAACTAAAATCCGTTTGACTAAATCTATGATGTTTAGGAATGTGTGAATAGTGTTTGTATTAAGATGAACATTTAAATGCTATTTCACTGTCTTTGAGTTGGATTCATTTTAAGTACCATCCGTAATTTGTGGCAGCGATGGCTTGTGTTTGCACACCCTTTCACAATGAGTCTGAAGATTTAGTGTCAATGGTAAGAGACCTTTATTCATAAGTCCATCTATTGAATAACTAGTGGTTCGTTTATGTAGCTTTCTTTAGCTTCTCCTATAGGTACACATATCTGGGATCCTTTGCTTTTGTCATAGTTACTAGTTCAATGTTTTAGTTTTTTTATTTTATTATTTTTATACATCTGGTTGGCGGTATATGATAAATCCTTTGCTTTGGTCCTTACTATTTGCTCAAAGTAATTAACACATTTGGTCATTTACACTAACTAATGATAAACAAAAAGATATTAGTTTTTTTTTTAATTTTATTTTATGTGGTACGGCTATATATCGTTCCCTACTGATCAATTTCAATATCTGTAACCGCAAGACCTTGATGTGTGTGCGTTGGAATGAGATTTTAAGTGTTTAAACGTCAAATATTATGTATGATTATTCGTTTATATGCATGTGATTGAGTTGAATAGGTTGACTATGAGTTGTAAGTGATTTTGTAGGAAAAACAAGGAATTTGAAAGCTTACATGATAAAACAAGTCATTGGAGGGGTCAAGAAACGAAGTTTCAAAATGCAGCAGAATGGCTTCCACCGTAGCCTACTGTAGACACCGTAGGCTACGCCAGCTCAAGAAAAAAATCAGCAGAAAGGGTCCCAGCGTAGGCTACGCTGTCTGGCGTAGGCTACGCCAGGACAATTTTTGAAAACCTATAAAATCGCGTTTTTATTATGTTTCAGCCACCACTTGATTCCCATTCGACCTAGAACGTTTAGAGACGAATTTTGGGCGTTCTGAGATCAATTTTTCACCATTCCAACTCTCAAAAACAAGATTCAATCATCCGGAATGCAAATCAACAACGGTTTTGAAGATCATTCAAGAACGATGAGCGGCTAATCCTCTCGTGATCGACTTCGGGTATTAGGTTTTGTGTGATTAGGTTTTTGTTTTTGTTTAACTTTGTTGGGATTAAACTTTAGAACCCGTTAAGTTCTTTTATAAGTTTAACTTGTGTTTTGATTATTTAAACAATGACGTTGGTAAACTTTTATTTGAATATCATTTAATCTTCCGGAAATTATATGATTGCAAGTTTTGGTTTCTAATTGAATTGGCATTGAGTATCAAGACCCATTAAGTCCTGATTATCGATATCACTTAATCATCGCACGTACAGAATCCCTATTAAGAATTTTCCATGAAGTTAAACTAAACAATTGCTGAAAACCAAACCTAGAACCGAAGCGGATTACTTTCTCTTATAATCGTTTTCTTAATCAAGTTTGATTCTTTCCAAGTTGTTTTCTTAGTTTATTTATTAATTATTCCAAAAATCCAATTTTCACAGCCAAGAGGCAATAGTTAAGTAATTTGTTAATTTAATTAATCAGTGTTTTATAAATTAAAGTACAATACACCGACCACTAATTCTACGAGGATCGACAACCCTACTTATTCTAACTAGTTTAAGGTGAATAGGAACACACATTTTAACATTTTATTTGATTGATACTTCGACATCGATCAAATTTTGGCGCCGTTGCCGGGGAATCGGTGCGCTTGGTGTTTTGTTATTTTATTTGTTTTTAAAAATAAAAGATCTTTTTTGTTACTTGTCTTATTTTATTTGTTTTTATTTTCGTGTTACGCTTGGTGTTTTCAGTGTGCAGGTGACAGGTTGCATGCATACTCGATATTCGGGTAGAAAATCACCACTAGTATTCGATCCAGAGATAGAAAGATCAGCAAGGTATAATCGTGTCTTGCATCGATTAGGGTTACCAACTACATCAATTTCACAAGCTATTGATCAAGCAGCTGATAATTTGTCTAATTTAACTCACATGGATAATCCAAACAACCAACCACCTCAAAATCCAAACCCTCTTCCTAATAACCAAAATCAAAACCCAAATCCACCCCCACCACCAAATAACAACCGCAACAACCTGAATCAACCACTACCCAACAATAATATGAATCAAAATAACCTCAATCAAGGAGATGACTTTGATCATATGAGCATGCATAATGTTCACACGGGTGATGAAGGTTATGAAGATGAGTGGAATAACAATGAAGAACCCTATAATGGTGCAAATTATGATGCTTGGGATGAGAATTTCGGTGGAGATAATGGGCAAAATGGAAATAACAATTGGAGGAACAACCAATATGGATGGAATGCACCACGTATCAATCAACAACGAGGTGGAGTCAATAATAATTTCAATCAACCAAGAAGACCTCACAGAGCTCAAGTACAAGGTGTGGATAGCCATTTCAGACCGGCTATTTCTGAAAACCCAATCCTATCGCACCTCCAAAACGTAGGGGAAGATCTTTTGATGTACGTCCTCACTACCTAACCATTCTTCCTGCATTTAGAGGCATTGCAACGGAAGAACCATATGTACATCTTGCTGAATTTGATGCCATATGTAGTACTATCGGTGGAAACCACTTCACACAAGATGAAGTAAGACTGAGATTGTTTCAATTTACTTTGAAAGATAGAGCTAAGCAATGGTTCCTCACTTTGCCTGACAACAGTATTCATACTTGGCAAGAGATGCAAAGGGTTTTCCTTGAAGAATATTATTCTATGGGAAAGACAAGTGATGCAAGAGAGGCCATTCGATCTTTCCAACAACAAGCAGGGGAGCAGTTTCATGAATCATTCACAAGGTTTAAGGAACTTATTCGTATGTGTCCACATCATGGAATTGAACGTTGGGAATTGATTAAGGCATTTTCAGATGGACTAACACCGGAAGAAAGGAAATACTTGTATTCTACAAGTAATTGAACATTCTTATCTAATCATGAAGATATGGATTGGGAATTCCTAGAACGAATATGCAAGAATTCCAAAGCTCAAGCTTCGGCTAGTAGACGGTCAAAGCCCGCTCCGACAAGGTCAACCACCATTGATTATGAGAGTAAAGAAAGAATTGCATCTTTGGAAAGACAATTGGCAAAGTTAGGACATGCGGGGACTAAAGATGTAGCTTTAATTGGATTTAATGTATGCAATGAATGTGGTGACTTGGGGCATGCAAGTGCAAAGTGTCCGTTGCTTTTAGGTCAACATGAAGAGGTGAATCAAGTATATGGAGAGAGGAAACAGTTTGATATGAACTCCAATACTTATCACCCTGGTTTGAGGAATCATCCACACTTTCAGTATGGAAATGCTTCAAACCAGATGAACCCTAATTTTCAAGGTAATAATCAAGGTGGTCAAGCTTATCAGAACCGAGAACAAGGGAATTATAATAAAAGTGGTTATCAAAGAACTTCATATTCTCAAGGAAACAATCAAGGAAACTACAATCATAGGAATCAACAAGGTAGTTCATCACGTAACTATCAAAGTAATTCTCAATCGGGACAACTTGGTGGTGAAGAGTCTACAAATGCAAAGTTGGATGCTTTGATGACCATGATGAAAGAGAATATGAAAGACAACAAGAGAGAAAATGAAATTAGGGACAAGGCTTATAAAGCCTTAAATAAACAAGTGGGTCAACTTGCAGAGGATGTGGCTCAAATTAAAAGGAACCATGGAAAGCTACTAAATGATACCACGGTCAATACTAAACATCAAGGAACCAACACAGAAAACATGAGAACTGTTCATATCAATTCGGTTAGTATCCTTCCTGACTCTAAAATTATTGATAATAACTTTACTTCTTTTTCACAACAAGTTACAGATAAGGAAGAGAAAGCCGATACGGTGGGAGAGAGTGACCCAGGTGCACCCATCATTCCAATCAAAGTAAGGAAGTTGAAGATAAAAAAAGCACTTTTAGATTATGGAGCAACTGTTAGTATCTTGCCAGGTATATTATATGATCAGTATGACTTCGGTCCTTTAGAGGAATTTGACAACATTGTGGTGTTAGCTGACTTGACTCAAATATCCTCGGGGGATGGTAAAGAATGTTATAATCAAGTTGGGAGAATTTTACTACCATGTGGACTTTATAGTGCTCGATTATGCACCAATGAGGACAAATGAGCAACCGAATGTCATATTGGGTCGACCATTTTTAGCAACTGCCAATGCTCAAATCAATTGTCGGGATGGAACAATTGACATGACTTACGAAACTCGTAAGTTACGTTTTAATGTATTTTCCAAGTCGATTAATTATTTTGTTAATGATAAAGTTTTTGCGGCAGATATGACTAACGTGTGTGTTCCTACTTATACTTCACATGTAAGCATGAACACCATTTTTGAGAATGATTTTGAGTATGATAGGGATAAACATATGGACTTGAAGGAATTGGTGGATTTAAAATAAAAGAAAGAGATAATTATGAAGATGGAAACAAAAGATGTGAAATCTAAAATGAAGAAAAAAGTTGGCGATCCACTTGATCCTATAAAAGACAGAGTTGAGGCATTAATATTTGGGCCACAATGCGATCTAGTTGAAGAACTGCCGGATCACTTGAAGAATACTGGAGTCAAGCATTCTACTCGACCACCATGAGTGGTCGCAGGTATGGTCTGGCTGAAGACCTAAAACTTAGTGCTAATGGGGAGGCAACCCGAAGTTAATTTTTATGTTTTATGTTTGATGTGTCTATTTAAGTAGTTTATTTTGGTTATGGTTATATTTTTGTCCTGGTCGGTTTGGGTTGGAAAAGTCATTTGTGTTGATTAATTGAATAAACTGATGTGCAAAGCAAAGAAAAATCACACACTTAACCTCAACACCATATATTAGGGACAATGTATCCCAAGTGTGGGGATGAGGTGAGGCAAGAGTTGAAAATTTTTATTATCGAACATGAAAACAACAAGCATACCAATTGATTCTTGTCATGTTTGATGTAAGGGTCCTTAGTCATGGCCTAATTCTACGGTAGCAAAAATAATTATGTTAGCAAGGTTTTACAAAAAATTAAAAACTGTCTAGTTAGGGTTAACAGGCTAATGGTGTAATAAAAACATGCACACGCCGGCAACCCTAATTCCTACTTGGTGAGATTTTGAAGCTTACTAGATTGTTAGTTCACATAAAAAGTGTTTCAATTGTTGAGTGTAGGCCATATGATTCTTTGTTTTAGAACTTGTGTGATTTGATACATACCAAGACGATGAATTTGATAACTGCACATAGATGATAGAGGCAATCTAGGATTCCCTTATCTTTTAACACCATTACTTGTGATGCATCAGTTTACCTAAAATTTCTTAGTAGCACTTTCGAGCTTTAAACTGTTCATTTTGATAAACCCATATCATTAAAACCCAAATCAAAATTTACCCAATGTAACTTAGTTACCACTGTTGAACATTCATATTAGCTGCAGTATTTGATTTATGTTAAAGATAAAAAATAAAAAAATTAAATAAATAAATAAAAAAATAAAATAAAATAAATATCAAAAATAAAAGAAGAGAAAAGAATAATGCAGATTGTTGGTTATGGGGTAAATATGCACCCATGCGTTTGCTTTGTTCGAGTGATAGTTATGTCAATAGAAATGTTAACAGTTGGTATTGCCTTAAATTTATATTTTAGCCACTCACAGCCAATCATTCCTACCTTAACCTAAGCCCAAACCCGTAAGTCCTTTTGATGTGTGCATTGTCAATTTATTATCGTGGAAGTTTGATTGTCACCCAAGCATATGATAACAAAGTTTTATATGTGGACCTTTTGAGTGATATATTGGTGCAATTTTCACCGATCCAGAAATAAACTGAGATGAATGACAAATGGTGAGGGGTGTGTTGCATGATAATAAAAGCCGGAAGCTTGTTAAGTTTAATTAGTAGGATTCTATTTTGAATTAAATGTAACATGCTTTACTTGCTAGCCAAATATGATTATTGCAATTCTGGAATAGGGCATGACTTTGGACTATCGCTAAGGTGTGCAAGGGATTTTGGTTTATAATGTTATTAAATGTTTTGAATTAGATTTGCTTGAGGGCAAGCAAAGCTTAAGTGTGGGGATGTGATGTGTGTGCGTTGGAATAAGATTTTAAGTGTTTAAACGTCAAATATTACGTATGATTATTCGTCTATATGCATGTGATTGAGTTGAATAGGTTGACTATGAGTTGTAAGTGATTTTGTAGGAAAAACAAGGAATTTGGAAGCTTACATGATAAAACAAGTCATTGAAGGGGTCAAGAAACGAAGTTTCAAAGTGCAGCAGAAAGGCTTCCACCGTAGCCTACTGTAGCCACCGTAGGCTACGCCAGCTCAAGAAAAAATTCAGCAGAAAGGGTCCCAACGTAGGCTACGCTGTCTGGCGTAGGCTACGCCAGGATAATTTTTGAAAACCTATAAAATCGCGTTTTTATTATGTTTCAGCCACCACTTGATTCCCATTCGACCTAGAACGTTTAGAGACGAATTTTGGGCGTTCTGAGATCAATTTTTCACCATTCCAACTCTCAAAAACAAGATTCAATCATCCGGAATGCAAATCAACAACGGTTTTGAAGATCATTCAAGAACGATGAGCGGCTAATCCTCTCGTGATCGACTTCGGGTATTAGGTTTTGTGTGATTAGGTTTTTGTTTTGTTTAACTTTGTTGGGATTAAACTTTAGAACCCGTTAAGTTCTTTTATAAGTTTAACTTGTGTTTTGATTATTTAAACAATGACGTTGGTAAACTTTTATTTGAATATCATTTAATCTTCCGGAAATTATATGATTGCAAGTTTTGGTTTCTAATTGAATTGGCATTGAGTATCAAGACTCATTAAGTCCTGATTATCGATATCACTTAATCATCGCACGTACAGAATCCCTATTAAGGATTTTCCATGAAGTTAAACTAAACAATTGCTGAAAACCAAACCTAGAACCGAAGTGGATTACTTTCTCTTATAATCGTTTTCTTAATCAAGTTTGATTCTTTCCAAGTTGTTTTCTTAGTTTATTTATTAATTATTCCAAAAATCCAATTTTCACAGCCAAGAGGCAATAGTTAAGTAATTTGTTAATTTAATTAATCAGTGTTTTATAAATTAAAGTACAATACACCGACCACTAATTCTACGAGGATCGACAACTCTACTTATTCTAACTAGTTTAAGGTGAATAGGAACACACATTTTAATATTTTATTTGATTGATACTTCGACATCGATCAGACCTCCAATCCCTCCCATTCTCCATTGCTCTTTACTGCAAAACCGCCAATCCCTCTCACTTGATTTAAATTCTGGATTAATTCAATATCGCAAACAACGGTTGTATACCCTCCCATGCTTCACCATCTTCATAAGCCATAATGTATGTATCGTGCTGATAATTAATGCGTTACAGGTTCTCAAAGTTATTTAGGCTTAAAAAATGTAATACCTTCTCACCTTGTAAAATGCCACAAGGCTGAACACAAGAAATGTATTTCAAGGGAGTGATCATGTTTCTAGATCAATAGGGGAGTTGGTGCATTCAGACTAATGGAGTCTTTTAAAAGTAACAAGTAGCTAGAGATGAGTTCACGTTTCCTTTTCACGATTGTTGATTACTTAGACTTGTGTGGGCGTGCATGTCAATAACAATCAGGTGCGCTGTATCAACTTTTGTTTGCGTATAAGACTTTAGTCCCATTACAAATACATACGTGAATGCCTACTCTATGCAATCAGAACACACGTATCACTTGCTCTTGCATCACATATATGCCCGTAACACATACACAAGTGCATGTATATATACAATTCATACAACAGAAAGTAACTACTTTCAATTAAACTTGTATATACAGTTTAATTAAACATCACATGGAGAAGTGAATAAACATTTTCTACAACTTTTTTTTTTGTTAAAACCACCACAAGAAACACACATTAAACATAAAGGAGTCCTAAACTATTGATTGGATTCTAAAGACTTGATATGATATCTACCAGGTCATCTGTTATTTTGCACAACTTATAAAATTGTAAATGCAAAAAGTCAAATGTATAAAGTGGTTGAGCAAATCACAAACGATTTATTTCAACCGTTAACTTTGTCATCTAACTTTAACAAATCGGAAACAAAAAGTATAACATAAAGTAGTTAGAGGTAGAAGATTATGTGAGAGTCGTGTAGCGTGGTGCGACCGGTTTAATTCATCCCACATCGGTTGATGAAGAAAAAAGAAAAGGACAGGAGGCTGAATAATATGTGAAAGAGGGTGATGGAAAATTCACTTACCTGGATGGGGTCAATGGGTGATCAAGAAGATCCATGGCCTAGGTTAGTGATCTCCATTGCACTTAGAAGGGGTGCTACCCTAAGGTCGGCCTAAGCGGTCGAGCCTACATCATAATTTGTGTAGTGGGGCTTGCGTTCGCGCAGCCCTTGCATAAAAGTTAAGTAAAAAATATTAGCCATCATTGATGGGTTGGTCCAAGTGATCAAGCTAACATTATAATTTGTTGAAGTAGAGGCTTTGTTAGCTTGATTCTGATTTTGAGAAAGCTACACAGAGCAAAACTAGAGATAGACAAGTTTATTTTCTAGCCACTTCAAAGCTTATGGGATAAAAACCTGGTGTTTAACAAGCACCTTGGTTCTAAGAAACACATGAGGAATTTTTACTTAATTTCTCATTTTAAGTTTCATTTCAACCGCACCGTTCTCAATATAGACGTATCATTCACCATAGCTCCATGTTGAGTACGTCTTAGCGTGTTGCAAAACTCTTATAGGTAACACAAACCATAGAATATTATACATCATAGTGGAAACTTCTAACCAGTGCATCTCTTTGATCACTTGACAGTACTATATCAGTTGGACAAAAGTTGGGCATAGAGTTCATTCCAACTGTCATTGACATTGGGTAGGCATATTAATCCGTAAATGTCTAGTAATTGCTTACTCACATAATCAGAACACATGTTTCACCCTTTTGCTCCAGTACCCATATAGGCCCCTAAAATTTTTAAATAGGGAAATTATTATTTGTCGCACAAGGCATCCAAAATCTGCAGACGGGCCTGGCCCATACCTTGTATTCACCATTTGCGTATTTTGGAAAACCAACTATGTTATATGTTTTTGAATCTGATGGAATTGTTTGTTCCATTTGCTGTGTTAGTGAAAACAAAGTTGACAGTATAGTTAAACCAAATTCCAAGATTGCATTCTATAATGTTACTCAACCTATTGCAAGAAAATAACCACGATCACTGACTTCTGCTTAACAAATGTTATCTTCCAATGATTTCAACTCATGTTATTCTACTACTTTGGTTACACTAATCTAATGTTTGTCAACTATTAGATTCGTTGACTCTATATGATCCTTGTCAGGAGAATATATCATATTTTTCCTCATGGTTAAAACATTTATCACACCTCTTATATGATCTCACCATGAAATAATGCGGATCAAGTAATTTATATATATGCCAGTGTATAGCCTCCATTACATACAAAATACCGTCGACGAACGATTTCAATGCTGAAAATGTGGCTTCCCTGCTGTCTTTAGAAACATATGATACAAACTTACAGCACACTGTTGGATCAGGCCCCAATATGACACACAAGACACATTTTACTGCTTAAAACTCTCTCATTACTCTTGAGAGAAACAAACATTTACAATATATAAAGAAAACAAAGTCAAACTACCCACTACTGTGGTTAAAGAACATTCCTACAAACTAGTAAATATGACCCATGATCTTGACCCATTACTCTAATCTAATAAACCACTAAAGACATGTAACTAAATATATTTTATGCTGGCCCGTATTCAACTCCATGACCCGTACATGACCCGCTATCAAACCCGATCAAGATTAATCCAACACATACCAGATATTAATATATTTTTAAATTATGAACAATTTGAGAGAAGGATGAGAAATAATGACTAAACTAGTTATGTATAACAACCATTTATAACAACATATACATATACATGCCTAGTATAGTGATTATCTTTCCTCTTTCTCTCTTTAGTTATACTATTCTAAAAACAATGAATTACAACCAATCTTTGCACGTTGCGAATGTTAAACAATATGTTGAGGTTAAATATAGCGTCAAGTACATAATGCTGCGATATGGCTAGTTACGTTAAGTTACTAGCAAGGGCGATACAAACCTCCCAATAAGACTCTACTTGCATGATACTTTTAACTACTATTACTTTGTGTTAGAGTGTGTGTCCGAAAAGAACATATTATACATGTTTAACCCCTTTACGACCTTTGATATGGACTAAATGCGAATAACATCTCTTATAACTATAGTGTTGCTTGTACCAACTACGACAGTTGTACTTCTCTTAAATGACCACCTCTATCGCCGACCATTTACATCTTATCTTCTAAGGAGGCGATTGCTCATAAAATCATACATGTCATCACTCAAATGAGTAGTTGACTTGCACGTTATTAACAACCAGTAGAGTGGTCCGAAAGACCTTCGATATTACTTCACTGGCTTCTTGTTCGGTATTGATTCAACTAGGCTATGGGTTCTTTTCATGTGAAGTGGTTGGATCTTGGAAAGCAGTAGTAGGGCGAAGGAGCACACACACACACACACACCACCTGAAACTCTTTTAACTTTGCACTGTCCACAACAGTGTGCTGTTACCCTCTCCGGCACAACCACACCACCACTGCAGTCACTCCGCTGTCGCCACACTACCCGTCGATGCTGCATCTGCCGCTAGTCCACCCACATCTTCAGCTGCAACAGTAGACTAACACTTGTGATGTAATATAAACTCACCAGGTACTGTCTTTTTTTTTATTTTCATCCACACACTGACTCAACTAGTTATGAGTTTGTCAAACATCAAGGAGTCTACCAACATTTTATCCACAATTTTCTCATCGGAATGTGATTTCAGTAGTTTAGTTAGTTCGGTTGGATTCAAGTTTTAATAATACAAAGTAAGAATATTCTAAAGTGAGCCACATTGATAGAGAGAATAAAGATAAAGGGACCGAAGGTGAATAAAAGGTGAAAGAGGGTAATGGAAAACTCACTTACCTGGATGGGGTCAATGGGTGATCAAGAAGACCAATGGCCTAGGTTAGTGACCTCCATTGCACTTAGGAGGGGTGCTACCCTAAGGTCGGCCCAAGTGGTCGAGCCTACATCATAATTTGTGGCAGTGGGGGCTTGCGTTCGCGCAGTCCCTACACAATACTTTAGTCTAAATTTTTATCATCAATGGTTTTGCTAAGCTCTTTCTCTAGAACCAGATCCCATAATGTTGAAACTTGAAATTTTTATTTGTTACTTTTTTCAAATAGAGCTTGCATAAACCAAATCAGACGATTGTTGAGGTTAGGTTGGACAGGCAGGTTTAGTTTTTCAATCAAAATTGTTAGTTTACAATACCGAACTGTACAAATCTCAACAACTGACCCGTTTACTTTGGTTAGGTCGGTCTTAAGACCCCTAACAGCTACTAGTACTACAAACTTAGCTTTTGTTGGCCAGACCCGACCTCTATAGTTCAGTATGAACTGAACAGGTCCAAAGTGGTCAAAAATAAAACTTGATGTTACATTCATGAAAACATCTGTGATATTACAGTTAGAAGCAAAATAAATAAATAAATCAAAACACTCCATAATTAAGCATACAATGGCGTATGAATATTGGCATACGAATATATCCTCGTATTTCTGTTTCCTATGATCTTGAAGTTCACTAAACAATTGGTTTCATGGTATTTGATGTCATCTATGGTTTAAAAAAGGTCATACGTTCGAATCTTTTACCCATTGCCCTCTATCGACAAACGAACAAACACGAATCATCTTCGACACATGCTCGAGCCATCTAAATAAACCCCAGTTCATTTGCCAATGAATGACTAGCCCAAATACGCGCATCATAGTACAAACTTCTAACCACTGCACCTCTTGATCACCTGACTCTAAATGCGGTGGACAAAAGTTGAGCATAGAGAAGTTCATTCCAAGTGTCGGGGACACCCGGTAGGCACCAGTGGCTACAATCTTGTGGAGACGGTTGTGGAGTACCTGGCTCGCGGTATCTTGATGGGTGACCGTCTTTCCTCATTGCTGTTAGATATGTAATGTTCAAGAAGTTGACTTTTCGTTTTGTGGCTTGCATCTCTTTGACCACATTCAAGATTATCTGATTGTTCAAGGGTTCACTTTCTGGATTAGTGTAGTTTGTTTCCGGTGACATACTTCGATCACAATGACCACCAGTGTTCCATTCTCCATCCCTGCAAACATAACATGTTTCATGTGTTACTTTTAGTTCATCTTATCTAATTTAGCCTCAAATTTCTAGATAGCAAATAGTTAGAGGCGTCATAGTGGAGAGGTTGACGGGTGGGTTAAATAACGAGTCAAAACAAACAAGATTATGTTTGTGGAGAGGTAGACAAATTTGGATAACGGGTCAAAACAAACAAGATCATGTTAGACCAACCCATAAACACATCTTTGTATAAATGGGTTGAAATTTACACTTCTACAAAGGTTTTGTGTTGATTACTTGCCTGTAATGTACGGGCGAATAGCTTCGAAAGAAAATATGGCTCGTTTTGGGATCACAACTCCTATAAGCCCATGACTTTAGTGTTTGAAGAGACTTCCCAAATGCCTCCATGACTCCCATTTTCATATTCAATTTCCCTTCTTCCTGGAAGTACCATCCCCTGGAGAACAAAAACAGAAACCATCATCGACACCCTGCGCAAGGTCTTGTGAATCGGGTTTGTCTTTTTTTTTAATCATTTTTTAATTATCACAATAAAGGGAATTAATTATTTCTTGAATTTGTAGGATATTAAGGCATTTGTTAGTGGTTTCTAGGTGTGAAATGAAAGTGTGGTGGTTTTTAGGTATTAATCCGTAATTTGAGGTGGCGGACTGTTACTTTTCTGACTTTGAATCCGTTGTTCAACCTAGCGGACGCTGCAATTTCACGCCAGCTCAGCCACTTTTTCACTAGCTAGCATGCCACATCAGCGAATCCGCTTCCCACGTCAACGGAGTCTTATAGAATCCGCTTAATTGGCACCCCAGCGGACTCAAAGTTAAAATAGTTGCAGTCTGCAACTTCAGGTAACGGATTACCTAGAAACCACTAGCAGCTTTCTAAATCCCCTATTAAGTCAAAACATTCAAGAGAAGCAATTTCTATAAGTGAAAATGAAATTGTTTATAACAGAAGTTACACAGAATACTAACATCTTGAGCGTTTTGTCTTGGTTCCACCAGTGACCAGCGCTGAAGACAAGAACATCCGCTCCGGCCCATTTCAAAGAGAACCGGTGGAGTTTATCGACCCTAATGGCTCGCTGGACTTCTTCAGAAGCATTTTCCGGTGGGTCATCGATGACCACGAGAAAGGGCACACGGTAGTACTGGATGGTTAAGTTGTAGTCATGAAACCTGATTGAAAGGAAACCTTTGTGTTTGGTTATGGGGTTACCATGTTCTTCATATATTGTTGAAAGATTTGAGACTCCATGTGAAAGCATGCATAGTAGAGACTCCCATTGGTTTCTTCCGATGGAATCACCGGCGAATACTATGCGTCCGTTTCTGCTTCGTTCGAGAAAATCTCGTGCATCGAATCTATTGATTACAAATTGCAATCAGTTACAATTTTATGTTTTTGTATGTTGTTAACACTAGTTATATATAAGGTGGCAATAGTTTCTTTTATGTTCCCGATGTGATATTGTTACCGACCGAACTATTGCAATCATATGTAACTTGTCCTCACAACAAAGTGAGGTTATTGACCGAATAGTCAGACTAGTATTTTGATGTAGTTTTTTATTGATTCAATATGGTATCAGAGCTAATTGAAAGTTGTAGTCTGTTAAAGCCAATAGTGACCAACGAGAAAGTTAGTATTGTATGAGCAACAAATGTAATGTTTATAGACCGAGTAGATTTTTCACCCACTAAACTAGTTTTTACTAAAATTAGTTCTTTTGTTTGTTCGTACCAAACATCCTGATTGTTAAATTGTGTGTCCTACAACAAAGAGTTTGGAGATTCAGATACTACATATGCAAGCTCCAATGTATTTGTCCTAAAAAAATCTAGGAATTTTGTTAGAAAAAGTAGTTTAGTATATATCAAATGGTCTAAATTTTAAAAGAGTTAATTACGCAAATGGTCCATGTGGTTTATAGAAAATAACAGGTTTGGATACTAAAGGTTTTTTGTAACAAGTTGGGGTATTGTGTTTTCAAATTGTGACGAGTTAAAGTATTAACACTAACAACGTTAATTTTTCTGTTAAACCTAAGGGCATTTTCGTCTTTTTATCTGAGAAGGATTACTAATGTAACTTAAGGGACTGTTTATGTTATTCAATATATATAAGGGAGTGTTTATGTAATTTACTATATATATACACAACACATACTATATATACACACACACACACACAGTGTATATATATTCAATATTTCACCACCGCCGCCAGCCACCACCGTCGGGTCCCATAGCTGGCCACCACCGCCAGCCCCCACCGTCGGGCCACACCCCGTCACTTCGTCCTCACCACCACTATCTTCTCTTTAAATCAAACAACAACACCGTCAATGCCATCTTTATCATCGCATCATCGGCATCATCTCGCCATCCATGGCACCATCCACCGCCGATTCATCTCTACTTAACCACCACTGCTGCCAAGAATTTCTAATTAGGTAATGTTTAATTTGGGTTTTAGGGTTTTAAACAAGTCACAAGAGGTTGGGGGAACCACCGATGTGTTTGGATCTGGTTGTGGTAGTGTGGTCGGAGAAGGAAGGGTGCAACCAGTTAATGGTGGGCGGTGATGTTGATGGTGAGAGGGAAGGGGGATTTAGTGAGATGATGCTGAGTATGGATGATAGTGATGGTGATGTTGCGATGGTGGTGATGATGCAGTGATGGTTTTGTTGTGGTGACGGTGATAATGTGATGATGATGGTAATGCTGCGATGGTGGTGATGATTCGATGATGGTGGTTACTGTGGTTAGATGGTGGTGATTGTAGTCTTCGTGTGTGTTCGGTGTTGGCCGACGAGTAAAAGGGTTGGGTGGTGGTTACGGTGGTAGATGGTGGTGGTAGTGGGTATATGGTGGTGATAGTGGCTGACGGGGAAGGGGGTTGGGTTTTTAAAAGTTATATGTAACTACACTAATGGTCCCTGGATAAAAGAAATATATAAAATTACAAAAATAGTCCCTCAATGGGTATTTTAGTCATTTCACTTAAATTTAACAGAAAAACTAACGTCTGTTAGTCTCAGTACTTAATCCATTACAAAATTTAAAACATAATACCCAACCTGTTACAAAAAATCTTAGTACCCAAACCTGTTATTTTGAATAAACCGCAGGGACCATTTATGTAATTAACTCTATTTAAAATTTTGAAATGTAAGATTTGTATACAATATGGTATTACTTGTAGGCACGACCTGTTTCCGAAAGCATTGAGATAGCTTTAATTATTTGAATCCAACCTACAGTTATATCGTGTTTTTATTATTTTATTCATTTGACATAAATAAAAATCATATGAAATTATCACTACTAAAGAATAAGCATATGCTAGCACCAAAATGGTCACAATTAGGTTGCTTTGGCCAATTTGGCAAAATGATTTGTGACCCGAAAAGGTCGCAAAAAATCTGTCATCAAGTGGGTTGTGACCAAAATAAGTTTGTGACAAATTTCATTGACAAAAAAAAAACAAAAAAAATTGTGATGTTTAGGATCAAACTATGACCGAGTATGAATCGGATGCTAATTTCAAGAACTTCTTACTTTAGTCAGAAATCAATCACTATATTTACGCAATCGAGTTTTTTGGTTGCTAACATATATCACTAGGTTTTTTTTTTTGTTTTAGAGCAGTATATTCATACATTTAAGAGTAAATTATATTTTTCGTCCTTTAGTTTTGTTGCAAATTTCAGGTTTCGTCTTTAAATTAAGAAAATTATAGTAAACATCTTTTATGTTTAAAAAGGTTACACGTTTCGTCCTTTCCTCTAACGGACGTTAAATTTGGTCGTTAAGTCAGATCAAGTGTCTTGCACATGAGGGTAGTTTGGTCTTTTTACCCTTACTTATTAAAACTCACCGCCACCATCCGCCACTGCCACCTTTTAAGGTATATGTTCTTTGGGAGGTCTTTAACCAACCTCACACATCTCTCTCTCTATACTCTCTCTTTCTCTTAATATGTGCAAATCTATCAAAAAACTAAAAACTCTAAGATTCAAGATATTGTTTTTGAAGCAAAAATTTACGGAGTTAAAGATCTTGGCTGGTTGTTTTTGTGTGTATGTATATATACACATATATAGAGAGAAAGAGAGATAGTGAAATAGATAAAAAGAGAGAGATAGAGTTAAGGTGGGGGTTGGGTGGATGGTGGCGGTGGGCGGGTGGCGGCGGTGGCGGTGGACGGATGGTGGCGGTGGTCGGGTGGTTGTGGGTTGGGGTTTGATGGGGGTGACGATGGTGGTGGAGGGTTTTTGAAGGTTGAGATGATGATGGTTTTTGAATGTGTGTAATTGATTTTGAGTTTCAAATCATAATTTTGGGGTGGATGATGTGATGAAGAGGATGATGATAATGAGAAGATGAATATGAAGATGATGATGATGAAGTAGGAGCGGTGGTAGGGGCTATGGTAAATGATGATGAAGGGGTGGTGGAGATGATGGGGGTGAGGGTGGTGGTGGTGGATGGTGAAAATGGTGAATGGTGAAGATAATAATGATGTGGATTAAGTGGGTCTAGTTTTATTTTATTGTTTTAATATTCATATGGATTAAAATGATTAAATTGCCCTTATGTGCAAGGCACATGACCTGATTTAACAGACAAAATTAACGTCTGTTAGAGTAAAGGACGAAACGTGCAAGTTTTTTTAAACGTAAATGATGTTTACTGTAATTTCTTTAGTTTAAGGACGAAACCTAAAATTTGCTATATAGCTAAAGGACAAAAATTGTAATTTACTCTACATTTAATAACCTACTCTTAAACTAGATAAATTCTTAATCCATCTCATGTTAATTAGATTTAAATCCTGAGTTTTTATATAAAGTCTTTTAACTCTTATCATTTGACTACATTGATATATTAATGAGCGTTAAAAATAAGTCCTTAGAGTTGATTCAAGCTGTTCCATAAAAGCAGAACTAGTTTGATTAACTCGAGATTCACAAAGCTAAAAGGGTGCCAGAGCCACTAATTATAATACTACATAAATACACATGAAAAGGTACAAATACAAAAAATTCATTCATCAAACTACGAGCATTAAATCACCAACCCTAGAATTTATCAATAACCACCTCGAAATTCATATTCTAAACCAACAAAATTCTAAACTCAATAAAATAACCCCATGCATGCAGTATAATAATGCATAAACAATTAATTTACGTTATCCACCAATTCAAAACTCAAATCAAACCCATACCTCGGTAAATCACACCCATGAGGCTGCCATCGCCATTTAACATACCCAGAATCCGGCCGCCCATTGTGGTGGCACCGGAAGCCCGGATCAAGAAACGGGCAATCCTCGTTGTACTTTCGGGTCGGGTAAGTTTCGTCCCAGATCCATCTTCCATATGAATAATCACAGGTGTTTGTGGGTCGATGGAGTCGGGTATCAGGTAGGGTTTTTGAGAAGCTAAAGGGAAGAAGATGAGGGTAGAATGGGGTTACGTAGTTGCAGAAGACAATGGAGGTGATTAGAAGTGAGATGAAGAAGATGAGTGCACAGGTCAGATTATTATTATTATTATTAGTATTATTATTGGGGAATGGTAGGATGGAAAAATGGGGGGATTTTTGGGTTGAGTTTCTTGACGAAGATCCATTAGAAGAGGAGGATTGGTTGAATGAGGGAAAATTAGGTTTTTTTGGTTATTATGAAGGGATATTAAACTATGGAGGAGTCAAAGATGTGGATGTATGTGTTGAAACAATTTAAGTAATAGAATAATATATTTTGTATCTATATTAGGTTATAGTCTCGTATATTACACGAGATTATATAATAGCAACTATAATTTTATAGTATGTAAAGAATAGAATTAATTTAACTACACATAAAAAAAAACAAATTATAAGCTTTCAATTAAGTAAAATTCATGGCCAACTAACTAATATTTTAAGCAGAAAATACAAATAGGCAAATGTGTCTAACTTTATACACTTAAACACACGACTATACAATACATTTCACACATACTACATGGCTTCTAAATTCACCTACTCTTGCCACGACAACAAGAAAATCTCATTCACTATTTTTAACTTTAAAGGAAAACAAAAATTAAAATCATGCCGTAGGCAATAATTTTTTTAAAAATTTCACTCTGAAAAAACTTAAATCTCGTCGTGTACTTAAGCGAGAAATTATAAAAATCCTGTCAATGTCGAGTTAAAGTGAAAACTAAATATTAGTTATTTTTTGAATAATTTAAACTAAAGTTTTTTTGAGGATATCTCACCACAGTTTTAGTTATTTTCTTAATTATGTTTTAATATTGATTTTAAATTTAACATTTTTGACATTGTTTATTATATAACTTGTGTAAAAAAACCGGTCCATATTAATTTTATAATTATATTAATTAATATTCTGTGTGCACTAATCATAGATGTAACAATTAATATTTATAATTTGATTATCAGGACACGTGTTATACACAATAAATTGTTAGTTGTACCTTATTGACATCAATAAATAGTAACTTACTCACACACTAAATAGGTGTTATAACCAATGACTTGTGAGGTGTGAGTTGAGTTTAATTTTTTAAATAACTATTTATTAATAAAAAATATAAGTAAATTGGAGAGTGATATTACTTATTATTTAGAAAAAAACATTACATAATGATATAAAACAACATTGGGTTCGGAGAAAAACACTTGTTTATAAAAGAGGAAACGAAACATTTGTGATTTTTATTATTATAATTAGAAAGTAATAATAAAAATTTACAAATCAAAATATCAAACTAAAACATTGCTACTTATAAAATCAAAAAAAGGTTCCCACTTGTTTATAAAAAAGGAAATGAACATTTTGCATAAAAAAATCTCATCAGAGAAATTATAGTTTAAAATATATTAAATTTCCAAAAATAAGTATTAACAAACATTAAAATTAAAATGAATTAATACTACAAATCAGAATTGGAAATTGTTTATTATATATTTCCTTTTTATAATACTCGTAACTTTAAAAAAAAAACAACTTACTTTTTTATAAGTTCCGCCACCTTCAAATCTGTTGGTTAATTTTTTCTTGAACGGCAAATATACGATCCTGTTAGTTTAAGTATATAAGAATTATAAACATTAATCATTTTTAAAATCATAATTAAAAAATTAATAACTACAAATAAATTTTCAAAATGTATATTTTTTCTTTTTTTTAATCTTCGAAATTAAGAAAAACTAATATATAAAGTTATAATTTAAGGTGCCACATGAACGAATTTTTTGAGTAAATCACACCACTTTGAAAGATATAATAGAGTCAATGATCAATTTTTAAACACTTCGAGTCAACTATTAAAATGGTAATTTAGCTTGACTGAATGTTTATATAAATAATTTCCTTTAGTTTAATAGGTCATAAAAAGTTTGGACGAAAACTTTTGTGAGATAAATGTGATGATGACATGTGTGATATATTGTAATCGCTTATTAGTGGTAAAACGAATCAAGGGAATCATACGATCTTTTAGTTTATTATAAGCCTATAGCCAAATATGATCCATATCTTCTGTTTGATTCCCCTTGTTGCATAGTATAGTATGATTTCTGTTACATGTTATTATAATTTCTTTTATATAAAAAACCAAGCTATAACCTTGTAGGACCGGTAAAGGGATCGGCGATACAATCAGTCTCAAAATGAGGAGAGTTTTAGAACATTTTAACAGATCAAATGGGGAACCGGGTTTATGTAAAGGATACTAAGAACACAAGTAACTGAAACGAAACTAAGAACAAGAACAGACGAATAAGGTTTTCAAGGACGCTGTATATTGCTCTCAAGTTCTATTACAAATGTTACGAAGCATAAAAAGAAGTACAAGGACCTGAGATACTTTATACTACATCCTACAGCCGGTTATACTTAGAAAACCAGCTGGAATTTACCACTAGACAAATACTATATTGCTAAAAGTAAAGTATCTAAGATAAAGTATTATCCTAGATTAGGTAGTCATGACAGGTCCATGACTTACCTTTTGTCACCAACTAAGTATGGTAACTGTAGTAATTGATAAAGGTGAACAATGGATTAAATTATGGTCAACTGCATGGGCGTGAGAAAGCGCCATGACTTCATTCTTCGGAAGACTTTGTCTTGAATCTTCTAAGTGTGAATGCTTCGGAAGGAGAACTACTTGGTCTTGGAAGACTTGGTTCTACCTTCGGAAGTTCTTCATATACTTCGGAAGGAAAACTACTCAGTCTCGGAAGACTTATTTTTCCTTCGGAAGTTCTTCATACTTAAGCTTCGGAAGATCTTCAATTTGTCTTCTGAAGAGCAGCTTTGTCTTTGGAAGTCTTCTTCAATTGTACTTCTAAGTATTGTTTTGGTTGCATGAGCCTCATATGACCTAACAAACTCCCCTTAGGCTGATGCTACCAAAACAGAGAAGTTATTTACATGTTGACAGTCCTCATTAGGATCAAGACCATACCTTTTTTCATTATCTGGTCAGGATCCCTCAGACTCTCATAATATCTTCTCATGTCATGGAGATCATGCAGAGGAAGATCAAGCATGTCTTGCCTGAAATAGACATCTTGACCTCCTTGATCTCTGATGACATACCACCTATCTGGATTAGCAGTAAAAGTCCAGGACAAGATGGGTCTTCCAGTTACAAGAGGCTCCTCTTTAAGTTGGGGTTGGTTGAGCAGCCTCTTCTTGCACTACCTTAGGATGCTCTGACTCATCCTAGGGTATAGAGGTGGATGCCTTGGTCTTCTTCTTGGAAACACTCTTCATGGTCATCCTTTTCCTCTTCTTTGAAGTCTTTAACTGAGAGGACTAGTCTTTAGCACCAGGTTGTTCTACCGTGTCTCTCTCAGTTGGGTTCTTTTCTCTTACAGGTTCAGAAGGAGAGTGAAGAGAACCCTGCTGTGGATCAGAAGATGAAGTTAGCTGAGATTCAGCCCTAGGTCCAGGTTGTGTTGTCTCAAGGGGTTCAATCTTGACAACCTCAGGTTGAGCTGGACTTGGTGGAGAATGCAAGTCAACAAGCTCTCCTTTTTTAATCTTCTGCTTGATCATTCTAATGTGCTCATCCATAGTGGATAGAGACATTGGACCAACCCTCCTTCCGAAGAATCCATACAGCTTTAAGAAGCTCATCACCCTTTGTCTGTTAACATACTTCTTTTGGCTCTTTTGGATGATGGCTATTGACTTTATAGCTTCTAAGGGGAGTGAGAGTAGTTTATACACATTGTAGTTTCTGGTCCCCAAGTAGTTCATCCTGGTTGCGCTCAGCTCATCATCCTGAGTATTTGGCCTGGGGGCAGCCCTGATGGCAACTTCCATGAAGCCTGGAGACTCTCTTGAACTTTCTACCCTTAGCTTTCTCTTCCTCTCTTTTTCCTCCTCCTCAATCACCTTAGAAGTCAGTTTTCTTTTCCTTTGTCACTCACAGGCCTTGGTGACTCAGGATGGAGAGAGCTTTGGCCTTCATTGCTTGATTCATCAGTCAAGCTCTAGCCAGAGAGAGGTTGTGAAGCACCTTCACCAGCTGGTGCCTTATTAAGGGTGATAGGTGCTGAAGAAGTTCCTGTCTCAAGGTTCATAGGTTCAACTTCTGGGCCTTCAGTTAAGGCTTCCCCTTTGAAGCTGATCTTAGGGTCCACCTCAACATCCAGTTGACCAAAAGTCTTACCTGCTAGCCTCTGTCTATATAGTCTTGACATCAGCTTGTATTCTTCAAACATCCTTTCTTAAATCCTATATGCTAATCTTGCAGCTTGTCTGTTTTGACTTGGGTTGACAAGTGGAAGATCAATCAAATGGATGCTCCCATAGAAGCTCAGGTTGAAATAGTTGAAAATTTCATGTTGACCCTAAGATCTAGAGATGACTAGAGCTCTTCTATCAGTGTCATACCTCCATCCCATGATTGGATTCTCAGAGTGATGAGATAGGGTAGACATAACTCTAGGAATACCTTCCTTAACATACTTTGTATGAGTGAGTCCACATCCATGTAGACTTGGGCAAGTAAGTCCACATTCATGTAGACTTGAGAAGGTTGCTGAGCATGGATCATTGCAAGTGAGGGTGGTGAATCCTCAAAGTCCATACTCTGTGAAGAACTCCCAGGTTCTATGATTGTTTGGACTTTCTCCCCCTTTTTGGTAGCATCACCTTCTTGAATAGGTGAGCTTGGGGTTGGGTCTTCACATCCACAAGTTCTTGTGGACCTGGTTGAGTTCTCCAGAGTGGTCTCTCAGTTAACTTTCCCTTGAGATCGATGATCTCAAGTTGCTGGTCATTGACCCTCCTTTGTAAGCCAATCACCTGAGATTCCAAGTGACTTATCTTTGAGACTAAATAGGTGCAGGTTTTTATCAGTTTTTTCACCTTTAGTTTCAGACTCCCCTCATCTTCATCAGAAGAATCATGGGGCGATGAGAGAATAGGACCAAGGTCTTCTTCCTCATCACCAGCACTTTGTTCTTGGCTACTGGATTTCCCCTGCACCATGACAACTTCAAGTGAAGTTTCAATGGGCGGGGTTGCCATGGTTGAGGTCTGAATGATGTAATCACTTGCCGAAGTGAGAGCCTCTTCCATATGGACCTCCTGAACAGGTTCAGGGAGATCCACCTCAGTAGTAGGTGGATGATGTGGGCTAGACATGGGAGAAATAGAAGTACTCATCTTTCCTTTAATAGGGGTGGAGAAGAGAGACTCATGATACTCACTGAAGCCTATGTCTTCATCATCATAGGATTCAAGGTTTGGTATTGGTTGGTTTAGATCAAGTGGCTGGGGATGGTAACTTTCCCCTAAAGGTTGTTCACTAGAGTTTTGAGACTCTAAGTGAAGGCTTAAGGCTGTGGGGTTGTGAGCTCATTAGGCTGATCATGAGGAACCTCAGCACTGATCATTGGTGAGATAGGTGTGGTTTGCTTCTTAGGAGAAGTGGGAGCTCCAGTGTTCACTTCCTCCTGTATGGGTGATGATATCGGGGTCTGCACAAACTGAGTAGCATGTGCCGGGGTTCGTTTGGATTTTCTTTGGTAGGTGATGGTTATTTTTGGCTGTATTAGTGGTTGGAAAGTAGAAGGTGTGGGTTCAACACTAGCTGGTGCTGCTAGGTTGTCACCTTAAGCAATGAGCTCTAACATTTTTGGTACAAGGGCTGTTTCTACCCCATAAGAAGCCAGCAGTTGGCTTCCTCATAGTCTTAAATATGCCGGGCTTTATCTGTCCCATTTGGAAAACCCAAGCCTTGGTCTTGGGCTTATCAAAGTGATTTGAAGACAATGTAACAGTAACTGATCCTATGTTCAAGCTTTGAGGATCATTAGCTGTTGTTGATGAAGAACTTCCAGTCACTTGGTCTTTCTCCATCTTCCACACCATCTTTGAAAGATTAGACTTGACCTTCAACACTTTAGAAGTTTTGACAAACTTCGGAAGTTTTGGAGACTGGACCTTCGAAAGATCTTGCTTTCACTGCAGCAGGCTTCAGTACTTCGGAAGCATTCATTTCTTTCGAGACCAAATTTCTTCCGAAGGCAAGTTTTCACTTGTCTTCTTTTTCACCTTAGAGCTTCCGAAGGAAAAGATTTTCCTTTCAAAGATAGTTTTTCTTCTTCTTAGAAGTTCTATTTGATCATGTGAATAATACTTTTAGGATTGTAGATGCAATTCTTAGCAAGATGAGAAGTACTACCACACATGATGCAATCTATTTGCTTCCTTCTGAGAGTCTTCTTTTGAGAGAAAGACTAAACTTGATTACTTTCCACCTCCTTCTTCACCTTCACAGATAATGCAGCAAGCTTCTTAGGGTGAGGCTTGCTCTTAGAACTGGATGGTTCAGGCTGTGTAGCAGTGATACACAGCTGATCAGCCTTTTTCTCTTTGCTGGAATGAGTTAGACATGAACTAGAACTCCTGGTACTAGAGCTCATAGTTGAGTCTTCAGCCTTCACCACTTCAAATCCTACAGAGATAAACACTTGTTTCTGCTTAGAGTGGAAAATGGCTTTGATCTTTTGAGCCTTCGTTGATTTTCTCTTTGCTTTCCTAATCAAGTTCTTCCTCTTAGACTTGGTCATCCCAGATTCTTTTCTCTCCTCAGAAGAATAGTGACCCTTTTTGTAGGATGATCTTTTTCACTCTTCTCAAAATCATCCTTCACTTTCTCCTCTTTATCCTCTTCATCTATGGGGTCTATGAGGAGAAGCTCATCTTCATAAGTTCCATACCTTGGAGGACTTACAGACAATAGAGTGTGTGAAGGAGCTATCTCAGTAGATCCCAGTCCCTGCTTATTCTGATAACAAACTTTTGCATGCAAGGATGAGGATATCATGTTCTTGAAGGTCTCTTCTTCAAGAACACGTTTTTCTGCCTTGGCTTTGCTAATCACAAGCTTAGCTTGGCGTTCAGTTAACTTAGGGATGAGATATTTTATCTAAGTTCTGTAGTTGGTATGTTCATGCTTAAGAGTTGAAATGGTAATCATTTTCAGCTCTTTTGAAATTAGCTTTTAAAATGTTTAAGGACTCAAGATCAGATCTCATCTCTAAGTTATAGGACCTATATTTGTTAACTTTAGCAATACATTCAGGTGTACAAAGATGCTCCAATACCTTGGATTCTTCATGATCTGCCATCAGTGCTTGGTTTGGAGATGCAACCTCAACCTAAAAGCTCCAGTCAAAGCCTCCTTCAACAGCAACTGCAGCCTGCTGCTTGGGCTTCTCATCTGGGGAGCTCCATCAGTGTAGTTTGGTCTGGTTTGTGCTTGGCCACTATTTGTCTTTGGTGCCTTGTACTCTCTAGCAAAGTGTCCCATTTGGTTACAGTTGTAACACTTCACTTTGCTTTTGTCCAACCCAAACTTTCCACTGGTTGCATTGCTAGGAAACTTCCTCCCTGTCCTCTTGTAAAACTTCTTGGCTCTGTGAATGAGAATAGCCATTTGCTGGATTATTTCCATGTACTCCAGATCATCTGGATGGATACAGTCCGGGTCTTCAAGGGTAAAGAGAAAGTTACCTATGCTTTCATCAGTAGACATAAAGGCTTGTGAAGAGCTTGTCTCTTGGAATGAGCTTCCTTGAATGTAGCTCTCTCTTGGTGTCTCCAGAAAGGTGATGAAAGGACCCTTTTATGAGTTGTCAGGGTAGCATATGAGATGATGTTGTGGTTCTCTGCAATCCCTTTCAATCACATGAAGGGCTGAACTCTGCTGGTTGTTGGAGTTATCACAATCTCAACAGTTACTCCAACATCCATTTGAGTATCCATAATCTCAACATACCACCACCAACAGCGGCTGAAGAGGTGGATGGTAAATGAGGTCCATAGACAACAGATCCCCATATTCTGGAGTCTTGAGACTTGATGAAGCCTTCCATTCTTTGGCACCAAGTATCAAAGTCATCAGGAGTGATCAGTGGAGACTTTGTCATAGTACCGGTTTCCATATCAGCCTTTGTGATAGCTGCCATTTGAGATGTTAAGTGTTTTGTGAAACTGAAGGGATATAAGATGGTGAGATCTTACAATCAAGAGCCTAAAAAGCTCTGATACCAATTGAAGGACTGGTAAAGGGATCGTCGATACAATCAGTCTCATAATGAGGAGAGTTTTAGAACACTTTAATAGATCAAATGGGAACCGGGTTTATGTAAATGATACTAAGAATACAAGTAATTGAGACAGTTTAACAACAAGAACAGACAAATAAGGTTTTCAAGGATGCTGTATATCGCTCTCAAGTTCTATTACAAGTGTTGCGAAGCATAAAAAGAAATACAAGGACCTGAGATACTTTGTACTACATCCTACAGCCAGTTATACTTAGAAAACCAGCTAGAATTTACGACTAGACAAATACTATATTGCTAGAAGTAAAGTATCTAAGATAAAATATTATCCTAGATTAGGTAGTCGTGATAGGTCCATGACTTACCTTTTGTCACCAACTAAGTATGGTAACTGTACTAATTGATAAAGGTGAACAGTGGATTAAAGTATGGTCAACTGCATGGGCATGGGAAAGCGCCATGCAGTGTATCAGAGTTGTCAGCGGATGTCAGACAACCCATACTTATGTCCACTGGTTCATAGTTGATTCTTCCAAAGGCAAAATGGCTTTGGAAGAATAAATTCTTTCGAGGCCTATTTATACTTCGGAAGAATCAACTTCTTCCAAGTCTTCTGCAAGTCTTCATGACTTCATTCTTCGAAAGACTTTGTCTTGAATCTTCTAAGTGTGAATGCTTCGGAAGGAAAACTATTTGGTCTCGGAAGACTTGGTTCTATCTTCAAAAGTTCTTCATATACTTTGGAAGGAAAACTACTTAGTCTCGAAAGACTTAGTTTTCCTTCGGAAGTTCTTCATACTTAGTTTTCCTTCGGAAGTTCTTCATACTTAAGCTTCGAAAGATCTTCAATTTGACTTCGGAAGAGCAGCTTTGTCTTTGGAAGTCTTCTTCAACTGTACTTCTAAGTGTGGTTTTGGTTGCATCAGCCTCATATGACCCAACAAACCTCGTGTATTAACCCCATGTATTACACGGATTATATAAGAAAAATATAAAAGTGTTGCTTTGAACAAGTACAATTTTTAATTTGATTAGCTGATAAAACATTTTTACTATTTTTAGAACTTTCGTTTTAAAAAATATTGCTTTGAAAAAAGCTCGTTTTTATTAATATCTCATTGTTTGAAAACTCCAGGTTTGTTTTGTAAAAAATATTTATATAAAACTTTTATTTTTTTATAAAGATTGATGTTAAAATATTTCATAATTTAAAAAGGTTTCATTGTTTTAGAAAAAAATCATAGTTTTAGATAATTTTGATTTTGAAAAAGTACATTTCTTAATCAAAATACTTAGTTTATATTTAATGAAAAAATGTTTTTAAAATTTAATGATTAGAAAAGGACTTGGATTTATAATTAGAAAAAGAAAGAGGAAAATTCAAAAATTAGTTATTTGACTTTTTAAAATGTAATAAATAGTATGAGCGGGGAAACTAAGGTGAGAGGGTTTGTGGGAATGACATGTAGCATCACATGTAAATGATTATTAAGATAGATTTACTTAAAACATGAATAATACTTGGCGGGTTTTCTTCGTAATTGGTGGTTGGTGGGCTTTGGCTGTCGAGTGTTGTCTCTTCTCACGGGCGTATGTGGTGCCTTTTTGTCATTGGGGTAACTCGGGTAGCCGGGCTTTATTAGTTGGCTATTCAAAAAAAAAGTATTGATTGATTGTTTGTATAATATGAAGACATGCTCTATATGTAAAACACTCTTATATAATTATGTTATGTTAGGTATCAATAAGAGCAACATGCAATGGAACATACTATTACACATACACAAAACAATAAAGGCAAAATAAGAATTTACATGATTCGAATCCTGTGTGATTTCTACATTTACGCTTGCGACTAATGTTTTTTCTCTTTTATCAGCTCAATATAAGACAAAGATTATAATTACAATAGTAGAGAATTTATAATATGTAAACTATGGTTATAAACGTGATGAACAACGAAACAAAATATGAGCCCCTAATAAATAATAAGAGTCATCCCAAATGCTCCATCTTTGTAACCCTGACTAAGCCCAAAAGGCTTCACAAACCAAGCAAACTTCCACTTGAAGCCTTCTTCAAATAAACCCAACACCTAGTGATTCTTGTAATCTTCAAAACAAGGCTTCCAAAATCTTCAATTTTAAAAACAAGCTTAAGATTTTTACCATAGTTCCTACGTGCAGCAGCCGTTCTAATCAGTTACTTGAAAGGTTGTACTGAGCTCCAACCAACAGCCACTAAAGATCCGGTCATTGCTAAACCTGCCATAGACTCATCCTTTGTCTCAAATGGCTAGCACATTCTACTAGATCTAGAGATGCACCGAAAATCATCAACACTCTTAAGACTTAGCAAGTAATCCCCAAGACAGATTTTATCAGCTGGAATGCTGGTCTTCAAAACCCAATGACTCTTTGGAACTATACACTAAACAAGTCCCGTGCTCCCAATGTCACCAATCCCTTAAATGGTTTAAACCTTCTACCCCATTCAACATGAACCCCTTAGCACTAGGGTTAACCTTTTTTACCCTTTAGATTCAGTGAATCATATTTGTCTTGCTTAACAAGGGTGGTCATACTCACCTCAGTAGGTGCCTTAACCATATATAATGATCTATGTTTCTTCTCATGAGCAATAACTAGATTACAATTGATCACCTTTCATTTACCAATACCAAACTTAATATCTAGCTAGCTTTGTTCATTAATTGACTAACAGAAATAAGCCTTGTCTTTAACCTTGAAATCACCCTGATATTCTGTAAGTTTCATGAGTTCCAAATGTAGTCTCAAGATTAATATCATGCATACCTATGACATCAAGATTTTCATCGTACCTTTTCAAAGGTATCCTGTTTTAGATTCACCATCATTTCCCTGTTATGTATGGTGTGAAATAAAGCTCCTAAATCCATAACCTAAGAGTCCATACTACTTTCAACATCAAGTATTAAAGCCTCATCATCAAAAAAATCCCTAGCAACAATATTCAATTACATCTTGCTAGAATTTAGACGCTGACCCTTAACATGCCCCATCTTGTTACAACTCTACCACTTTACATTTTTTCGAGTTCGAGACGAGTTCCTCCCTTGGTTTCCCCTTCCTTATCGATATGTAACATCATAGAACTACTAGTAATTTTAGGAAATGTCTTCACCCAACATAATATCCTACATCATGTCAAATGTCATATCACAAGGTCCCATAGAACTGGTAATAATTTACAGTCAAAATTATCAAGCAGTAAAGATAGCAACACCACAACTTAAGTCTCATCATCAATTTAATTCCTATATATAATAGCCCAGATACAATTGAATTTAGATTGTTGATGTGAACGGTAATTGAGCTTCCCACTTTCATCCTTGTTGTAAACAATTCCCCCATCAAAAACACTTTAATTCCAGCATAAGGTTTCTCGTACGTGTTTGATAGAGCCAACATCATACCACAGGCCGTGGTATTTTTCATGATGTTAAAAGCTACGCTCTTCATAAAATATAATATAACACGCTCTTGCTTTCATGTCCTTCAATTCCTAAATAGTTTCTTTACTCTTCTTAATTTCTCAGATTATCCTCTAGTACCATGCCCATGTCTTTCTAACAAGGCAATGATTTTAAATGCATTTTTCACCAACCAAAATCAGCACTGTTAAACTTCTCAATCATGACCTTCCTGTCTTTAGCCATACTAAGAACAACAAGAAGCAAAGTATAACAGTGAACAAACATAACAATGGCACGGGCTTGAACTTGACGTTGCTCTATTGAACACTATTAGTGAATTGATTTACTCCTACAAAACCCTATAGACAAATGTGACCTGAAAAATTGTTCTTCCAGCACATTATCTAATTCCATATTTAATAGTTATCATTCAAAAAACAAACCAAAAACAAAACCCTAAAATTAAGTTGATCTAAAAACTGATTGTTTACTATCAAGGGTGGTGGTGCCACTCCAAACCCAAATCCTTGATTGCTACAAATTAACCAAGAAAATCGGCTTTAATGATTCAATTATCTCAACACCAAAATTACAACTCATTAGCCATTAATAATTCAGTCCCGATCATAAACCTTGATTTTCTAAACCCGATGGATGATGGATAGTGAGTGCTTTAATCAAACATAAGCCCTAGTGACATTAAAATTAAAATTAGAGAACATAAAAGCACAGTGACACTTGGTTCGATTAGACATGTTTTCAGCAAATCCAAGGATTCAACGACTACTAATATCAAACAAAATTCTAATCTTCAATGTCTTCTGTTACGAATTTCAAAAACTTATATAAAGTCGACTCATGCAAACATGTGGAACCAAACCTTAGGCGGTCGATTCTTAAAAAATGGAGAAGATCAAAGAGTACTTGAAAGCCTAAGCTTTGAGACCACTTAATAGTTTTTAATTAGTATGACATGCAATAGAACACACTCTTACATACCAATACATGAAAGCAATAAAAACAACTTGAGAATTCATATGGTTTGGATTCAGTGTGAATCATAAGTCCATAATTGCAACTACGGTTTTCTTTTTTATTAGCTCAATACAATACAAAGATTACAACTACAATATTGGAGTATTTATAAGATGTAAACTAGGGTTATAAACTTGGTGAACAAAAAACATAATATGGGCTCAATTTAATTTGAGCCCATATTATGTTTTTTTTGTTCACCAAGTTTATAACCCTAGTTTACATCTTATAAATACTTTGCTATTGTAGTTGTAATCTTTGTATTGTATTGAGCTAATAAAAAAGAAAACCATAGTTGCAATTGTGGACGTATGATTCACACTGAATCCAAACCATATGAATTCTCAAGTTGTTTTTATTGCTTTCATGTATTGGCATGTAAGAGTGTGTTCCATTGCATGTCACACTAATTAAAAACTATTAAGTGGTCTCAAAGCTTAGGCTTTCAAGTACTCTTTGATCTTCTCCATTTTTTAAGAATCGACTGCCTAAGGTTTGGTTCCACATGTTTGCATGAGTCGGCTTTTTATAAGTTTTTGAAATTCATAATAAAAGACATCGAAGATTAGAATTTGGTTTGGTATTAGTAGTCGTTGAATCTTTGGATTTGCTGAAAACATGTCTAATCGAACCAAGTGTCACTGTGCTTTTATGTTATCTAATTTTAATTTTAACGTTACTAGGGTTTATGTTTGATTAAAGCACTCACTATCTGACAGCCATCGGGTTTAGAAAATCAAGGTTTATGATCAGGACTGAATTATTAGTGGCTAATGAGTTGTAATTTTGGTGTTGAGATAATTGAATCATTAAAGCTGATTTTCCTTGGTTAAATTTATAGCAATCGAGGATTAGGGTTTGGAGTGGCACCACCACCCTTGATAGTAAACAATCATTTTTTAGATCAAGTTAATTTTAGGGTTGTGTTTTTGGTTTTTTTTTTGAATGATAATTATTTAATATGGAATTAGAGAATGTGCTCGAAGAACAATTTTTCAGGTCACATTTGTCTATAGGGTTTTGTAGGAGTAAATCAACTCATTAATAGTGTTCAATAGAGCAACGTCAAGTTCAAGCCCGTGCCATTGTTATGTTTGTTCACTGTTATAGTTTGCTTCTTGTTTGTTCTTACTATGGCTAAAGACAGGAAGGTCATGATTGAGAAGTTTAACAGTGCTGATTTTGGTTGGTGAAAAATGCATTTAGAATCATTGCCTTGTTAGAAAGACATGGGCATGGTACTAGAGGATAAATCTGATAAAATTAAGAAGAGTAAAGAAACTATTTAGGAATTGAAGGACAAGAAAGCAAGAGCGCGTTATATTATTTAAGAGTTATTTTAAAAAAATACATGTCCAATTGGTAGGATTTGATAACAAACCCAAAACTACTTTTTATTTTTATTTTTAATGGATGTTATTAAACGTATCTGTTTATATACTGAACTTAGCCTTTTATGAGAAAATATTATTTTTCATGAGTTAGGAACCTACCAAATATACGAGAAACAGGTACGTATAACCCCTTTCCAGTCTTGAAACAACATCTTAGGCTTTACATTCTATTATTAAAATAGACCTTAATACTCGTTTGTTTCATGATTTGATTATGACCAGGCTAGCTTTGGATAGTCGGTTTTCAGTTGAACGATTTTTCCATCTGGTCGAGTTCCATCATCCCAATATTGGACCTAAGACTTTAAAATAGTATATAAAAGATAATTTTACATTGATATTTAGTTCATGAAGGTTAGATTTTTTATGACGATTTCAATTTTTATTTAGTACTTCTTAATTAAACGGTGCCAAAATTAATACAACTCCAATGCTTGCAGGAAAGAGGAGGTGTTTTGGTAATACATTGTATATTTTTCTACTAAAATAATTATTTGTAAACTGAGTTATTTGTTGTATTTTAATTATAAGAGGGATCTCTGGCGGTTTATGTTCTAAACTAGCTTTAGTTACCCGTGTATTACACGAAAGTGTGGAGAGTTAATTATCAAATAATATAAAATAAAAATAAAATCAAGTGTGTTATATATTAAATAAGACATAACAAATTTTGTTATAAGGTCACAAATGAACAAAAACATCCTTGTAAACTACATTTGTAGTAACATTAGTAGATTTATAATCATTATCTAAAGCTAAGAGCTTCAATTCATCTTTACTCTTAACTTATGATAATATGACATAAAGCTGATCATGCGTAAAAATAAGCTCTTTTAAGTATAAACCGACATTTGACAGAGATTGACATTAACTTTTGTTTATTGTCATAGCGAAATATACAGTCAAAGAAAACTGTCTTCTTTTAGACTTAAAATGAATACTTTTGACTGGTCAAATCGTGAGCTAGATATTAAGTGGGTGTGAGGATATTAGTATAAAGAAATTAAGATTTGAATAATATACACCAAAAAGTTATGTTCAATAATTAGATCAATTTCGAATTATTTTAAACCCGTAATCAATTATAGAGATATAGTACGTATTGAATCGGGTTGGATCAGGCTATAAGTGTTCATAATATCTCTGATTAGTTGTTGATTATTATTTAATGCTAACTTTAGTAAACCCGTGTATTATACGGGTTGAAAAAATAAAATATTAAATATAATAAAATTTATAAAGTATAAAATAATAATTTAAAATAAGATATGATTAAAATTACATATGAGTAATAACTATAAGTAATAAAATAACGATATCAATTTTTAAATTTTTGTTTTCAGACTTTCTTTCCAAAAAAAGTTAAACATTTTTTTCAAAACAAACCATATTAAAAATGTTAGTTTTTAAAATTTTTTATTATAACTCCTAATTTTAATTATTTTTAGTTTATAAAAAAATTTACTTTTTAAACATACCAATTTTAAATATTTTATATTTTAAAAAACGTTAGATGTTTTAAAAAAAAACTTTAATTGTATAAAAAATTGTTTTCTAAAAATAACATTAATAAAAAGACATCTTTATTAATTTATTAAAATTTAATCTTAAAAAGAATTAAAATTATTTAATATTTTTTAATTTAAGTAATTATTTAAGAGAAGAGAGAGGCGGGAAAGTTAAACTTAGGGGGCCTAGAAATATGAAAAGTGTCTTATTAAGTTACTATTTTGGTATTATATATACATATACTTATACTTATATTAGTGGTGATAGTAGGTGGTGTTATGGTTGTGAAAGAATGGTGCCATGTTGTGGCGGTGATTACCATAGAAGTTAGCAGTGGTCTTGATTATTGGTGTTCAAAGGCGCCAAGAAAGATTGAGAGATACATTGATGTTATGTGTTGGTGCGAGAGATTAAAATTGAGATGTTGAGTTGCATGTGGTGGTGCGAGGGTGGTGGTAGCTTTGCTGGCGAGATTGGGTGGTGGTGGTGCTTTGGAGCAAGACTAGTCAAGAGCAATTAGGATTTAAAAAGGGATAATTTGAGATGAAGAAGAGAGAAAAAATAAAATAATTTAAATAAAGTGATGATCTTAATTGATTTGACATAAAATTGTTGAGGGAGTTAATGAAAGAATGGTCATCAATAATAGAAAATCTTCTTTGTTATTATTGTTAATATTATTGGTATTGTTTTTCTGTTGTTATTCTAATAATAATAATTATTAATTTTCTTTTTGTTAATAACATTTATTATTTTTGTTATTATTCATATGTTACTATTATATTATGCCACAAATTTCGTCTAAAATTTTAAATCTGCTAGTAATTGTTGGTAATTTTCTGATTGTAAGGGGTTAGCTTTTACGGATTACAATATCAAGTGAAAGACAAAAACTTAACTCATGCGAGAACTACAAGGATGAGAGAACTCCAAGATGTTGATGAAGATCTTATCGCGTGAGAAATTGGAGCTGTCGCACGACAACCTCATGTTATCGCGTGAGAACATCTAGAGAGTATAAATAAATGTTTTTTCTTTATATTTTATATGTTTGTTTCATTTTATGAAAGTGCTCTAAGGGTGATAGATCAGAGAGTTGTATGATAGGTCGTCCGAGAGGAGCTCACCTCGGGTGGATCGAGCTTAAACTATGTAAACACCTTTGGTATTGTAATCGTTTGATTAATAATCTCCGTTTGAGTTTGTTTAATGCTCGTTGATATCACACACGCACACATCCATCTTAATTTGATTATAAAATACAACAATATGTGAAATCGATCATGTTGAGGACTTTACATTTGGTATCAAAGCAAGGTGTTGCTCTTGATACACGTATCTTCATTCCACAATAATCCGTTTTAAGACGTTAAATATGAAGATTGAAGACCTGAAGGTTATGGTTGGTTTTGACTCGATTTCGAAGGCAAAATGGATGAAATCAAAGATGTACACACAGATAATCGACTTTGGTACTTGCAAAACTAATGATCTGCATCATTAAGTTTAATATCTTCAAGTTTTAATGGCGAAAAATAAAGAATTGAGATGGTAGCAGTGAATCAAACACGAAAAGTCGTTTTGATGAGGTTTTCGCTTGAATAACCGTATTTTGAGAGAACTTGGACATTTTTCGCATTGGTAACCGCTTCTTGCGACAACTTCTTATGCGAAAACTTCATCACGCGAGAACTTTAATTGATCATCTTGCCTTTTGCGAAAACTTTGCAAATATGCGAGAACTTGTCCAGATAAGAAAACTTGTTGATGTTTGTTGGTTTTTGAGCAAGTGTTTTTTCCTAGATTTGGAGGAAGATGGAAGAGTTACGTTTGGTACTTAAACAGGGGTTTTTGTGATGTTTGATCAAGTTCAAGATTCTACATTTACAACATTTGACACATCGTTAGTAAATTAAAACTTGATAATGTGAACTTATTTTATCTTACTGATGGGGGCAATGATTGAATGGTGGAATCAGATGAGTAATCAAGGTTGTTTGATATTCTGATTCTAAAAATTTGGGCTTATTATATCTTATACAGGGGAAGAATGTTTTAAATAATCTGGGTTGAAATCATAGAATCTTGTCATCAGATTGAAGAATCAGATTGTTTGAGAATCTAAAATGAAAGTTAGATCTCTTTGACATATGCCTAATACATTTTGAGTAGTAAGTAATCAAGATAAAATGGTATTATCTTGATTCAGGCATGATATCCTTTGTGAAGCTATATACCAGGAGGTTATAGATGAGGGGGAAGACTAAAGTAAAGATATCTGAAAATCAGATAATTCATGAAAATGTGTGATCGGAGTCAAACATAGCTTGATATCATAATCCATAAGGGAAAATTGTAAGGGCTTAGCTTTATGGATTACAATATCAAGTGAAAACCAAAAACTCAAATCATGCGAGAACTACAAGGATACGAGAACTCCAAGATGTTGATAGAGATCTTATCGCGCGAGAAATTGGAATTGTCGCCCAACAACCTCATGTTGTCGAGGGAGAACATTTAGAAAGTATAAATAAATGTTTTTCTTTTGTATTTCATTATATAGGTTTCATTTTATAAAAGTGATCTGAGGGTGAGAGAGTAGAGACTTGTGTGATAGGCTGCCCGAATGAAGCTCACCTCAAGTGGATCGAGCTTAAACTATGTAAACTCCTTTGGTATTGTAATCGTTTGATTAGTAATATCCGTTTGAGTTTGTTAATTGTTCGTTGATATCACAAACACACACATCCGTCTTAATTTGATTATCAATTGTAACAATATCAACAAACAAGTTCTTTATTAGCGATACATTCTTAGCAAATAAAGATATTATAAAAGTGGTAATAAAATTCTTAAATAACGTATTTACCCCTTCTCTCCTTTCAAAACATTCAATAATGAAAACAACACATAAAATATTAAGGTTAACTACTCCTCTGGGATGTTCAACTTCAGTTGACTTACAATGTGTTTTCCCAGATCATATCAAACTATAAATGTACATCTTGATCATGCAACTCCCAAAGGATATTATTATCAATAACCTTTTAGTCAAGGAACTAATTATGTATACCGTAAGATTTCATCATCTTTTAAGATGCTATTATGCAATATAATAGATGTGTACATCATATTTCTTATCTTCTCACTTTAGAAGCTTGTGCTTGTGTCAAATTATACCAACCCTCTCTCAAAATCTCCTATTGCACCTTCTTAAACTTTCATGAGACTTATTTTCATTCTCTTCATTTGCCAAATAAAAGATTTTTTAAAAACAAGCTAGGCTTGGTGAATCCCATCTGAAATACAAAAGCTTGCTAGCCATCTTCAAAAGTTTTCTGTTAAGAATACCCTACCGAGAATATGTTTCGAGCTTGTGTCATTGACTTTAGTGTCTCTTGGGATTCTTAACTTGTGTCATTTTAGTGTCTCTTAGCATCTCATTACGTGGGTCCATTAAAAGTGCTTGAGTGTATTGGGAAAGTGGCTTACAAGCTTGAACTATCCCAAGAACTAAGCAATTTTCATCCAACATTTCATGTGTCAAATCTCAAGAATGCCTTGCTGATGAAAATCTCCGTACCCCACTCGGTGAAATTCAAATCGATGATTACATACATTTTGTCGAGAAACCTGTGAAAATCAAACAACTCAAGCGTAGTCAAATACCAATTGTCAAAGTTTGTTGAGAGTCTAAACGTGGCCTAGAGTTCACTTGGGAACGTAAAGACCAAATGAAATCCAAGTAACTTCATCTTTTTGCATTAGCCTCCTCGTGATTAAATTTCGAGATGAAATTTCTAAAAGTATGGGAGACTGTAACCTTTGACTCTGTTTCAAATTGTAAACCCAAACCTGAACCCAATTTGATTGTTCATACAATGGAATTTTTTTATTGTATTCATTCAAATGCAATAAATATGTTATTTAGCCAATATTATGAATTGTATTATTCAATTTTAATTTATTAATTTATTTGATCAATTTATAATAATTTTATTAATTATAAAGTAATTTTTATAAATTTTATAGAATTAATTTATTAATTATGATTTTTATTAAAATTAAAATTAGTAATTAAAATACAAAGATTTACAAGAAGTATAAATCATAAAATTTTATGAATAAAATAATTTGTTTAACTAGTAAATTTAGGGTTTGTGATAGTTTAGCGATTAAAATGTAATTTTATGAAAGTTATGTTAAAGCTTTTTACATAAAATGTTAACACAACAAAACCTTAGGGCCCAATCTGTAATATCTTTTAAAAAAACCCATCTCCCCCACTGTTGACCCCCTTTACTCCGGCCTCATGTCCAACAGGTCTCCTGCAACCTTTCACACCCAAAACTCTCCATTTCTATGCAATTAAACCTTCCTTATTGTTCGCACCAAGATTCGAACTAAACAACCTGTTTAATTAAGATTATTTAACCATTTACATATGAAATCAAAACCAAACGATTTTCATTCAAAAACCAAGACTGGTTTTTGCTCAATCTTGTTTGAATGATTATAAATATCAAGCTACAAAGTTTCTATGATTACTGCGACCATAATACCTCAATCAATTGAATCGGTAGCTGCTTAACCATTTACTAACTCGAGTCAAACCCTAGAATCAAAAATTGAATTCGTTGTATCAAACTAAACAAATCGATCCTATACAAGTTAGGGGAAAAACTCATTTGATTCCTTTGAACTACTAAACTCTCAATTTCATTCCAGGTACACAAACACAAGTAATTGATCGTCACTTTCATCTCTTCCCTATTGACTGTTTTTGATCTTGTTACTCTTGAATCATCATCAATTTAGGTAAATCAAATCCACACACACTCGTTTTCACTTAGGGATTAAAAGCCCTAAGTTTGATTCCATTAACAATCACGAATTGACTCATGTGATTCCTTTGAAGTATCTATACTCTCAAATTCATTCCCGGTACACAAACACAAGAATTAATCATCGCTTTCATGTCGTCCCTATCGCCTTGTTATTGATCTTGTTACTCTCGAATCATCATCAATTCAGGTAAATCAAACCCACACACACTCTCTTTCACTTAGGGTCAAAGCCCTAAGTAGGGGTGTGTACGTTGTGGTTCGGTGCGGTTAATACAATTTTTGAAACCGAAACCGCAAGTCGGTTAATACCCTTTTTTAATCGTAACCGAAACCGAAACTTCAGTTAACCACACTTTGGTTAACCACCGGTTATGGTTAATTTGCGGTTAATTTCGGTTAATTGATCATATATTTAACATATGCTTTTAACCAAAATATTAACTATAATCTATTATTAGGCTAAGTTTGGACCAATTTGATAGAGTGTGCACGATATGTTTGTTTTTAAGATATTGCCAAACCGAAACCAATGTCGGGGTGGCATACAACAATGTGTACGCGTATTTTGCATTACTTCTGTTTGTTTTATGATGTTTCTTTCATATATGTAAATATATTTTTATAAATGAGAATTAAAAGGATGAAATATTATTCTAGTAAAATCATGAGGAGTATTGTAAATTTATTACATTAATGACATTCGGTTCGTGTTGTGTTAATACGGTTAATTTGCACATCAAAACCGAAACCGAACCGAATGTGCGGTTAATGGTTATGCCTTGTTGGACCAAAAGAACCAATGAGCCTGATCAGAAAAACCTTTAAGTCCCACAGACATTACAACTGAAGTAGTCTGCAACAGCTGAAGACATCAACTGATAACAAGGTCTGAAGACAAAGTCTGAAGTAAAAGAACTGAAGACAAAGTCTGAAGACAAAAGCTGAAGACAAAGACTGAAGACCAAGTTTCAGATGTTGTCACAACAGCTGAAGAAGACCTCTTCAGTAGTTGTGATGGTTTCCTTTCAGTAGTTGTATTTTCTTTTCTGTACTTGTAGTTTCAGTAGTTTTATGTTTTTCGTGTACTTAGCATACTCTGAGATGTTCTCAGTTGTTGTGAACATTCTCAGTAGTTTACTTTCAGTAGTTTGTAATAATTCTGTTAGACGTCACTATCAAGTGACATCAGCAGACGTCACATTCCTTTATATAAGGAATGCTGACCTAATTGTAATCGTGCAGCTTAGAAAACCTAGCAGCCGCCATACCGAAGCATGTGTGCATGAATGTTATTATCCCTTTTGCAGAAAACCCTATTTCTATATAACCGTGTACTGTTCCATTGAATATTTATTGTGTTCTTGCTATATTTGTTTAATTCTTGCTCTAATTCCGCTGCGATTCAACTCTAATTGATCAAACTTAGATCACTGATCCTGAAAATGGTATCAGAGCGGGTTAATCATTGATCGGTTTAACAATTGATCATTGAAACTGCTATTTCGATATCTAAAGTTTGATCGAATTAGCATATTTGCAAGAATTGGTTATAGAGATTGATTTCTGCTGCTTCTGGTTATTCAATTTGAGTTTCTTCTTGGTTCATATTGAGTTTGTTGTGTTTTTGTGCTAAATCTTTTGAAACTTGATTGAATTGGTTTGAATCTGAGAATGACTACTCCTTCTAATGACCCTCACAATACTGGCTCCTCAACCAAGCCTCCGATGCTGGTTAGGAGTGAGTATAACATATGGCAACGAAGAATGCTCCATCACCTGTCTGTTAACAGTTCAGGTTGTTGGACATCTGTGGTTCACGGTCCACACAAGCCTATGGTGAACAATCCGGAGACCAACCAAATGGTTCCGAAGAAGAAGGAGCAATACTCAGATGAAGATCGTAAACTGTTTGAGATTGATGCTAAAGCCCATGGAATTCTGGCCATGGCACTGCCTAATGAAATCTATTCTGGGCTTATGCATCATGAAACTGCTCATGACCTCTGGAATGCTTTGAAGGAACAATTCGGAGGAACTGATGAGGTCTTAGCAAACAACAGAGAAATCCTCGCCCAACAATATGAGACATTCTCTCATAGGAAGGGTGAGACACTGACTCAACAGTTTGAGCGTTTCTCCTGCTTGATCTCTGAGCTGAAAATGGTCAAGCATGAGTATACTAACAGCCAGATGAACAACAGATTCCTCAGATCACTGCCTGAGAGATGGGACACATACACCATTGTCCTACGCTCCAGTGCAAATCTGGATAGCCTATCTCTCACCCAACTCCATGGGAAACTGCTTACATTTGAAAGAGAGATAGAGCAGAAAAGGAAACTGGCATCATCAGGAAAGCTCACTGATGACTTTGTACCAGGGAACACTGCCTTGGTCGGTCATGAGTCAGAATATGCTGGATCAGAAAGCCATTATGATGAGCATATAGATTTCTCTTCAAACAGTTCTGATCATGCATTTGTTGGTGTTGACAGTCATTCTGGGTGTAATAGTGATAATTTATGCTTTATCATGGATGATTTGATGGGTATTGCTGATGATGATTTAGAAGAGATGGATATTTTGAGCCAAATGGCCTTGATCAATATCAGATCTCAAAAGTTCTACAAGAGAACTGGTAGGAAATTTCCAGGACTCTCTGGCAAAACCAAAGTTGGTTTTGACAAGAGTAAGTTGAGGTGTCACAAATGCCACAGGCTTGGGCACTTTGCAAGAGAGTGTAGATCAACTGGATCTAACTCCTCTGCACCCTTTGTGACCTTTCCAAGCAATAGTTCACAAAACAAAGGGCAACATCCTGCTAGTTCTGGTCATCACTCACAACCTCAATCTCCTGCATATTTTGTCCCTCAGGGTCCAATGCCATATCCATATCCCTGCTATTACATGCCACAGCCAAATCCAGTTCAAGTTCCTATAGCACAACAACCTCAAGCCCTACCTGAGCCTCAACCATCTCCATCACAATCTCAACCTCATCACAGCTTCTTCACACCAGGAGTTGTTGACTGGAGCAGCTTACCAGATGATCTTTCTGGTTTCAATGAGCAATTATCTGCTGGTGCTGGTCAACATGGTGGTGAACATCCTTTTGGGAATCTTGCTCTCATGGCCCTGGAGTCTACTGAGGGTTCCTGCTCAGATGCTTCATCTTCACAGGTAACCCAGGTATCTTCTGAGGCTAAAGCCAAGTTATGTTCTGAATCATGCATAGCTGCCTTTGTCTCTATTAGAGAGGCAAATGTAGCTTTAATCAATCAAAATCTTGAGCTTGAGAAAACTATTTCCAAAAGAAAAGATGAGTATGTGTCTGCACTTAATGACAAAGATGATGAGATTTACAAGCTTAAATGCCAACTTAATGATGAAAAGGCTAAGGTAGAGGTCATACTCGAGAACCACAGAAGTCTCAAAGAGACACTTGCAGCTACCCAAGTTGAGTGTGACCGCTGGGTAACATCCTGCAAGGGATTTGAAATGCTTCTCAGCAAGCAAACAGCTTCAAATGTGAAGTTTGGAATAGGTTACAATCATACTGCACCACCTACTGATTTTACTTCAAAATCAATAGTAAAATCTGAAGGTGAAAGTAATTTCCAAACCACATCATCATGTGATTCATCCTCAAATGATAATACAAAATTAGAGGATGAAGTCAGTGTTAAGATCTCAGCAAATCAATTGCCTGATGGTTTAAATGCTGATAAACACATGAAGCTGAGAAATTCAGATGTTGTTCCTCAAAGTACTCCAAGTACTGAAGGGCAAGTCACAACATCTGAAAAGCATTTCAAATCTGATGAAATAAAAGGATTAACAACTGCTGAGGAATCTATCATACGGTCTTTCAGGACGGATAGAGAACAGCTGAAGAACAAGTCTTCAGTTGTTACCGATCCTTCAGTACTTAACACAAGTACTGAAAGGAGGAAAGTACTGAAGATCACACCTTCAGTAGTTTCCACTTCAGCAGTTGATCAATCCAAGATGAAGAATAAGCCATGTGAAATATGTGGTAAATTCAATCATCTATCTGATGAATGCTGGTACAAAAAGGGTTCCAAACTCAACAGAGATAAGCTCATTAAAGAAGAGATTAATAAAATGAAAAATGAGTTTGAAACCAAGTTTGTACCACAGTCATCTCAAACTGATAAACCCAAGGCCTCACCAAAATCCAAAAAGAAGGATGGGGTTTATCAGAAAACAGCTGATAGTGTTCCTCATGATAAACATCAGACGAAGTCTGTGAATTTCAAGAAGGAGGAAATGGTGGGTCACAGGAACTCATCAAAAACAAGTACTGATGTGTCAAATGAGCTGAAGGCTTTAGCAACAAATCAGACACAACTTGTTATGATGGTTCAGCATTTGTTGGGGAGAGTTAACCAACTAGATGCACCTGTGATCAAACCACTGAAAAGGAAATCCAAGCCCAAATCTAAGAAATCCATTTCAGCACCATCTCCACCTTCATCAGCTGTTAATCATGAGAAACAAGTTATGGTTAAATCTGTTGATGAAAACAGACCCAAAACCAAAAAGGTTTGGGTCTCTAAAGCTAACTAGTTTCTTATGATAAATGCAGGGTTCTTCAGCATGCCAAAGAAGCATCTGGTATGTAGACAGTGGAGGATCTATGCATATGACTGGGAGCAGTTCTCTTCTTAATGACTACTCTCAAGGAAAGAAGGGATTTGTCTCATTTGGAAATGATGCTAAGGGTTACATCATCGGGAAAGGATTTGTGTCAAATGGAGAAATCAGATTTGATGATGTTAACCATGTGGAGAATCTCAAGTATAATCTACTGAGTGTCAGTCAGATGTGTGATAAAGGGCATGTTGCACTTTTCACAAGCCAGAACTGCCGGATTCTGTCTTCCAAAGTTCTGAGGCTGATTGACAAGGTATTGGATGAACATACTCTCCTGAAGGCCAACAGGATAGGAAGAGTATATGCCTTGGATTTGTCAAAGAAGATTGCGTTAAAAGGTCATCCTTGCCTGTTCTCCAAGGCCTCTCCTCAGGAATCTAAACTGTGGCATAGAAGGCTGGGTCATGTTAATCTCAAAAACATGAATCAGCTGATCCACAATAGTTTAGTGAGAGGTCTACCAATAAAGGAGTTCCTCTGTGATGAAACCTGCACTGCTTGTTTAAAAGGAAAACAACACAAAGTCTCATTCCCTCCTATAGAAGAACCAAAGTCCACTGCCTGCTTGCAATTACTGCACATGGATCTCTTTGGTCCTGTGAGAGTAATGAGCATGGCAAAGAAGAAATACTGTCTGGTAATTGTGGATGATTACTCCAGATTTGTATGGACCTTCTTCTTGCATTCAAAGGATGAGGCTGCTCAGACAATTATTAACTTTGTGTTGTATGTTGAGAAGCAGTATTCCCTATCAGTCAAGTGTATAAGAAGTGATAATGGAACTGAATTTAGAAACCATACACTTGATGATTTCTACCTTTCAAAAGGAATCAAGAGGCAGTATAGCATCCCAAGGACTCCAGAACAAAATGGAGTAGTGGAGAGAAAGAACAGGACCCTAATTGAAGCTGCAAGGTCCATGTTGGCTGACTCTGGTTTGCCACTGACCTTTTGGGCTGAAGCTGTCAACACAGCATGCTATGTGCAAAATAGAGCTTTAGTGAATCAGAGGTTGATGAAGACTCCTTATGAAGTTCTACATCATTTGGCTCCTCTAATTTCATTCTTCAGAGCATTTGGGTGTCCTTGTTACATTCTCAACACAAAGGATCAACTCCAAAAGTTTGATTCTAAGGTGGATGCAGGGTATTTTGTTGGGTATTCATCCACTTGCAAGGCTTACAGAGTGTTCAACTGCAGAACAAAGATGGTTGAAGAAACCTTGCATGTGAAGTTCAATGAATCTCCTAAGGACAAAATCCCACAAAACCCTGTGGAGTTGTTTGATCTGGACATACTGCAATATGTTCCTTATCAGCCTCCAGCTGTTGCAGATCATGTGAATTCATCACCTTCTGCAGCTAGTCATCCATCTGGTGGTACTGATGTTGATGATGATCCCAGTACTCACCTATTCAAGTTTAGTGATCAACTGCCTGAGTCTACTAACTTGATGTTCCTGTAGCTTCAGTAGCACCATCCACAACAAATGCTGATGAGATTTCTGAATCCTCTACTTCATTTGACCTGCCATCTAACACTTGGTTTCAAGAATCTGGATCAACATCTGTTGCTGCTGAGCGTGCTACAAACACTTGCACAGATCTCATAGTGTACCAAGAGCTGAAGAATCACCCAACGTCTCAAATCATTGGTGATATCAATGCTGGTGTCTCAACTAGAAGTCAATTGTCCAACTTCTGCTTCTATGCTCTCTTTCATCAGTCAGCAAGAGCCAAAGAACTATCATATTGCATTAAGAGACAATGGATGGGTTGATGCCATGCAGCTTGAGCTTCTTCAGTTCAAAAAGCAGCAAGTGTGGGAACTGGTTCCTCTACCCCCAGGTAAGTGTGCAATAGGCACTAAATGGGTGTTTAGGAATAAAACAGATGAAAATGGGCAAATTGTCAAGAACAAGGCCAGACTGGTTGTCCAGGGGTTTTCACAAGAAGAAGGTATTGATTATGATGAAACCTTTGCCCCTGTAGCCAGACTGGAGGCAATTAGATTGTTCTTAGCCTATGCTGCATTCCACAATCTTAAAGTTTTTCAAATGGATGTCAAAAGTGCATTTTTATATGGTAAAATAAAAGAAGAGGTTTATGTGTGTCAACCACCAGGTTTTGAGGATAATAAACATCCTGATTGGGTGTATAAACTTGATAAGGCTCTTTATGGGTTGAAACAAGCTCCTAGAGCCTGGTATGAAACACTGTCAAATTTTCTTCTTCAGAATAATTTCACTAGAGGCTCCATAGATAAAACTTTGTTCATTAAGAAAGTGGGTCAGCATAAGCTCCTTGTTCAAATTTATGTTGATGATATTATTTTTGCATCCTCTGATCCACAGTTGTGTGATGCATTTACAAAGTTGATGCAACAAAAATTCGAAATGAGTGCCATGGGAGAATTACAGTTCTTTCTAGGTTTGCAAATCAAACAAAAGGCTGATGGAACTTTCATTCATCAGTCAAAATACACAAAGAGTCTTTTGGAAAAGTTTGATTTACAAAACTGTAAGCCCTGTTCTACTCCCATGTGCAGCACCACACAACTGGATGCAGATCAGAAAGGTAAAGCTGTTGATGAAACACTTTACAGATGTATGATTGGGTCCTTGATGTACTTAACAGCTTCTAGACCAGATATTATGTTTGCAACTTGTGTTTGTGCTAGATTTCAGGCTGCTCCTAAAGAGTCTCATTTGATTGCAGTCAAGAGGATCTTTAGATATCTGCAAGGTACTCAATCTCTAGGTCTTTGGTATTCCACTGGGCACTCTTGCAAATTAGTTGCTTTTTCTGATAGTGACTATGCAGGGTGTAAATTAACTAGAAAATCAACTTCTGGTGGATGTCAATTCCTAGGCAACTGTTTGGTTTCTTGGCAGAGTAAGAAACAAACATCTGTTGCTACATCCACTGCTGAAGCCGAGTACATTGCTGCTGCAAGTTGTACATCTCAGGTACTCTGGCTTCAGAATCAATTACTGGATTATGGCATTACAGAGACTAAGACTCCATTACTAATGGATAGTGCTTCAGCTCTTTGTATTGTCAAGAATCCAGTCCAGCACTCTAGGACCAAAATATTGAGATCAGACACCATTTTATTAGGGATTGTTTTGAAAAAGGTCTGATTGATCCAAAGTTTGTTCCTAGTGCTGATGAGCTTGCAGACATATTTACTAAGCCTTTGGACAGTTCAACTTTCCAAAACCTAGTGTTAAGGCTTGGTATGCTGCAGCTAGAATAAGTGACAACTACTGATGATCTCAGTCAACAAGTACTGATGAGCATTCGTATACTACTGTCACAAATAAGTACTGAAGTTCTTTTATCCTCAGTAGTTTTCATAACTACTGAAGACTAAATTACTTAAAAGTACTGAAGTACTCTATCTGTTGAAAAGAACTGATGTAGTTACAACTACTGATGTCAGTTAACAGATAAGTACTGATGACCATGAAACATCTGAAATCAGACAAAGTCTGATATAAGTGTTGAGGTCAGAATGAAACAGCTGATGAGCTAAGAATTGACGACAACAGCTGATGAGAAATTTTCTCTTCAGTTGTTTCTACAACTGCTGCTTCACTTCAAACAACTGAAGCCAAAACCATGTCTTCAGTAGTTTCACAACTACTGATGACTAACACCAAGTCTTCAGTTGTTACAACACCTGAAGCCAAAACCATGTCTTCAGTAGTTTCACAACTACTGATGACTAATACCAAGTCTTCAGTTGTTACTTCTGAAAGTTAAAACCAGGTCTTCAGTTGTTTTCAAACAACTGATGACAGCACCAACACTTTCAGTCGTTTTATATCAGCCTTTTCTTACCCTATAAATACCTAAACCTACTTTCAAACGTTTCATTAGCCGTTTTCCGTCCTTCACTCTCTCAACAATGGCGACCATGAAACTCAAACCCAGACACAACTGTGTTGCCTACCTCTCGAAATCGGCCTTCTGGAACAAATTTGATAACGCCATCGATCTTATGGTAGATTCCCAGTACCGAACCGCGTTTCTTCTGAATCCTACCATATACCCCGATTCCCTAAGCCAGTTCTGGACCAACGTCTCTGTGCAAACTGGTGAGAATAGCCAAATCACTCTCCAGTCGTTGGTCAACCAGAAACAGGTGGTCATCACTCCGGACATCATTCGACAAACCCTAGATCTACATGATGCCACCTGTGTCACAGAATACCCGAAAGGCACAACCGATATGTCTTTCATCAACAACGGGTATGAAGGAGACTTAAGTGCTACCACCATTCTGAAGAAGCACTTCCATGATGCTGAACGTCTTATATTCCACATGGTGAATGTCTGCCTTGCACCAAAAACCTCCTCATGGGATCAGATGTCTCCCGATGGCAACAGGTATTATACTCTATCTTTGAACGACAAACTCTAAATTTTTCTGAGATAGTTTTATGGAACTAAAGGATCTGGCCTTGAAACCTTGGCAAACAGATGGATATTATATCCCAGGTTTCTCATGGCCATAATTTAAACACAGCTAAAATCAGACGGCCTTGTTGGCCTTGGAGTCCCTGCTCCGGCTGTATTGCCTGAAGTATACTCCAGGCACAACTCTGACCCTACAATGAAAGGGGCTGCCCGGCTGCTAAAACCCAAGCAGCGGGAACCCACAGCCTCCACTTCCAGATCCAAAGTCCCCACCAAACCCAACACCAAAAAGCCAAAAAGGCTACTCAGGGAGATGAGTCCCCTGAGGATGCCCCTGTACACCAATACAGGAAACACTTACTGGTTCTAACCCCCCAGTAGTGTCCAAGACTCCACCAGCCCTAGCCGCTCAGGCATCCTCTCAACAGGATCCTGATGCAACCAAAATTGGGGATACCACAATGCTGGAACCTATCTCAATTGAGAAGGTTACCATTGAAGAGCACCAGTCACCCGGGTGCAATCTGCTTCAAACCTATCTCCAAATGCAACCGCCCCTCAAAGCCCAACATTTATTGTTGCACAAGTGTTGAGTCAGCTGCATTCCTCTCCTCCTCCCCAGACACCAATTACAATGGGGAGAACCTCAACAGCTGAGGAAGAGGACCAAAATGCTGCTGATAACCCACAGCACAGGGGTTATAATGTTCAATCTCCCCGTGTAGAGGAGGAGGTTAGAACATCTGGTGAGGCTGCCACTTCTACTGATTCAGCAAATGAACAGGATGAAGTTGGTAACATCTCTAAGACCTCACCAGAGGCAACTGCCGATGAAGGACTCAGTCCTGAGGCAGGAAGTCCCCAGAACCAAGAACAAGGGGCACATGCTACAACTGATCTACACTCAGGGCATGTACATCCTGATTCAATCAGGAGGTCAGGTGATTCAGCAAAGACTGATGATGACCTGGGCTTTTTCTATGATGTCTTAGCCCATAACACAATCCTTGAGGCTGAGGTGAGCAGACTCAAAGAACTGCTTGCCAAAATGTCTCAGGATCAAAGTCCATCTGCCCCAATAAACCCACAGATGGCACCTTCATCTGAAGGTTCCCAAACACTCCGCCACTACACTCAACTGAGCCACCAGCCACTGTTGTTGGCACCACCTCTCAGGGACAGAACCCCTCTGAGCAGATGGTTGCTACCTTTCAAAATTCCTTACCTCTCATCACTCCCATCATCAATGAGATTGTGCATAAAGCCATTGATGAGAGGATCTCCTCAAATCTAAACACTTGTTGATGATGCTGTGCAAAAGAAGCTTTCTGCCATTCAAACCCCTGAACCCAATGCACCCAAAAAGGGGGAGTCTAAGGCAGTGAAAGAAGAAAGAGAAAGAGAGTGGAAGATGAGAAACAAAAGAAAAGAAAAGGAGTTAGAAAAGGAAAAAGAAAAACAGCATCACATACAAGAAAGAAAAGTGCTGAAACTCAAAAGCCTGATGAAGAGAAATCATTGAAGATCTGATTAAAGAAGCTGATGAAGCTCACAGCAGATCAATGGACAGAATAATAGACCACTCTTCAGACAGGGCTTTGATACAGCCACATTAGACACTGAGATCAGAAGGCTGGAGATTAAGAGATACAAGAGAGATGGGCCAGTTACGTGTGATGGAAAGGGAGAGGTTGGAGATAATGATCAGGTTTATTGCAAAATACTTGGGAAGATCATTAATTGAGATTAAATCATGGACCAGAGACAGTATTCTGGCAATAACCACCAGAATCTGTGCTTCTGAAGCATTCAATAAGGGGTTGATTATCGAAGCCTTAGATGAAGCAGGTGCTGGGAAGAGAACTGATATGGCCAAGCTTTCCAAAGCCAAACTCACCACAAAAATGCTAGATCAGCCTTCCCAAACTCCCCTCAAAAACAACCAACCCCACAACTCTCCAAATCAACTCAACCCTCAAAACCAACTCCCTTACCCAAAAACCACCTCAAACCACATCCAGTGATGCACCCAGAAGGAGGAGAAGGGTGTTGAGGATGGTAGAAGAAGAAGAAGAAGATGATGAAGAAGAAGAGTCTGCCAATCTCTGCTGTTCTAAAATTACCTGAGCCCAGAAGTCAACAAATGATCACACCAGACTTTCAGAGGCAAATGGTGAAAGTTAAGATTGAAGAAGAAGAACAGCAGAAACAGCACGATGAGCAACTTTTGAAGATGATTGACAAAGAGTTTCCTCAGTCATCATCTATACAAGCCATGAAGAAACACGCTCAAAGGCTGTATGCTCTCAGGTATACCTTTCAATATCAAAAGGAGAGAGTAAGGATTTGGCCAGACCCCAGGGTTAGTTCTAGAATTCATAAGAAATCCATACCAAGTAGATACAATGGCCAAGTGAGAAAGACCATAGATGCTGCTATTATGTTGGCCATTGTAGTCTCACCCTGGGAAATACTTGAAGACTTCAAGAGAGCCTACAAGTCAAAGATGACCCCTCAAACTCTAATGGAGAACAAAATGGTCAAGAAGGGGTTGTTATACAAGAGGCTTGAAGAGATCAAGAAAAATGAACTCCAGTTGTTATTAGAAGGGACTCACCCAGATGAATTTGCTTACAGAGAGATAACAACTGTTGAGTTGAAAAATGGAAAGACGATAAAGTACTTATCAGAGTACTATGGCCCAGAGTTCTTCTTCGAAGGAGAAGCAGAAGAACTCACTAAGGAGGAACAAGTTGTTCTCCTTGAGGCCTACGTCAGAGAGTCTTATAGACTCATCAATGGGAAGTAGGTTTCATGGTTGGGATAACAGCTCTGTGTCCAGTTCCCCAAGACAGAGTTCCCTTCCATCCTTTGACATTCACATCTACTGAAACCTGTTCCCTGGCCTGTGCTTATCTGATATCTCTAAAGCTGATCAAGAGAGTATTTCTGCCAAGAATAAGTGGGACCTCAATAAGCTTAAAGGTTTTGGCTGCATTGGTTCAGGGGGAGTTTGTTGGACCAAAAGAACCATGAGCCTGATCAGAAAAACCTTTAAGTCCCACGGACATTACAACAACTGAAGTAGTCTGCAACAGCTGAAGATCAACTGATAACAAGGTCTGAAGACAAAGTCTGAAGAGTAAAAGAACTGAAGACAAAGTCTGAAGGACAAAAGTCTGAAAGACAAAGACTGAAGACCAAGTTTCAGATGTTGTCACAACAGCTGAAGAAGACCTCTTCAGTAGTTGTGATGGTTTCCTTTCAGTAGTTGTATTTTCTTTTCTGTACTTGTAGTTTCAGTAGTTTTATGTTTCTTCGTGTACTTAGAATACTCTGAGATGTTCTCAGTTGTTGTGAACATTCTCAGTAGTTTGCTTACTTTCAGTAGTTTGTAATAATTCTGTTAGACGTCACTATCAAGTGACATCAGCAGACGTCACATTCCTTTATATAAGGAATGCTGACCTAATTGTAATCGGTGCAGCTTAGAAAACCTAGCAGCCGCCATACCGAAGCATGTGTGCATGAATGTTATTATCCTTTTGCAGAAAACCCTATTTCTATATAACGTGTACTGTTCCATTGAATATTATTGTGTTCTTGCTATATTTGCTTAATTCTTGCTCTAATTCCGCTGTGATTCAACTCTAATTGATCAAACTTAGATCACTGATC